>JANEYF010002048.1:0-555948 GCA_029963845.1 Rhamnusium bicolor | reverse complement strand
ATGGAATTATGATTATGAGACACCCTGTATATAGCAGCGTATATCTAGCAAGATATTTAAGAAAATGTGTTTTCCTCATAACTTTTTGGATATTCAGACTAGCATCCTGTTTAAGATAGTTTATAGTATTAACTGGTACAAAATATTTCATTGCAACTACAGCCTGAGGCATAGTTGAAGTATACATAAATTTCCATCAGCGATGATTTGCAGGATAACAATGTTATATTACAGATGGGTGAGTTCTAATCGGCTGCATGAAACAGTTTAAGGAGAGGCGAAACAATTTTGCACCTCCCACGTTGTTTCACGGCTTGCTTCATCGAAATATGATCGCAAGGCGTCAACCGTTAACAATTTTTTGATTACAAAAAGAAAACAACGTCGCCATAACGGCTACAACGAACTAATCGTTTCAGAACATTTTCTAAATGAGTTTTAAATCAAATTTTGGCATAATCAGGCTTTTAGGTAGTCACAGAGTGTGTATGAGAAAGTATCTGAAGACATTTCTGTAACTACCATACAGTTTGTCTTCTATAGTAGGGCCATTTCAATATATTTCGCTTAATATAGGCCGTCTATCAACTTCAAATTAGTGTTATGTACAGGGTAGGCAAATTTCGATGTTTGTATAGGGTAACTCGGTAACTGTAAGAGATACAAAACAATGGAAGTCACATTCTAGATCTCTTTTTTTCGAGACAAATTCACTGACGAAAACAAAAATTTGCTATCGTCTTTTGTTTTCGAGTTTTAAACAAAAGTTCGATTTTTCGACTTTTAGACATGTCAATATCTTGGTTGTTTGTAAAGTTACGAAAAAACAAATTTAGCATTTTTTTTTGTATAATACAGTGGCGTCGAGAAATTTAAAAAAAGAAAGGTGCATTTTCGAGTTATGGCATAAAGTTGTATTTTTTTAAATGGGAATCATAGTTGGCTATGGTTTAGTTAAAAGGAAATTTTTTCTCTTTCAAACTATATATCATATGTGGGGTCGCTTTTGATATGTAAGTATTTAATTGCGAAAATAATCTTTTAGTAGATTACCTTTTGCGTTTTTCTATATTTATTCCAAGTAGGTGTTTTTGTTTCCGTTATAATTACACCCCATTTAGTCGTAAAAGTGAAGACGTCTTACAAAAATTACGAGAAATACGGTATGCTAGAACGCTTTATTCAAAGTAATAACAATTGTGATACTGCATCCGAAATATATTTCATCGCTATCCAGAAAGAAGACAACCTAATAAAGCTATTTTTAAGAGGTTAAAAGAAAATATCATTAATTGTGTATGCTTCAACAAGCCAAGACCAAAAAAAATATATTTATATCTAATTTTATAATACATTACAATTACAAAATAAGAATTCAAATTAAAGTAAATGTTCAAACTGATGTCCGTTATGTTCGATACATAAATTACACCTCTCCATAACATTCTGAAATACATGATAAATATGAAGATTTAAAATGGAATTCACACAGTCTATAAAATATTGTTTGCGTTCATGTCGGTACTGGTTTTCTTGTATAATTTGTCTTTAATGTGGCCCCAAAAGAAAAAATCCAGAGACGTTAAGTTAAGTGAACGTCGTGGCCACCTCGCTGGTCCGTTACCTTCCATCCAGTTATTTCCAAAATTGGTATTTAATAATTCTAAAACGGTCCTGATATGAGATGGTGCACCATCTTGTTGGAAGAACTGATTTCTTGTCTCAATTAAGTGTAGATTGTCCATAAATTCCTCAATAATTTTCTTGTTTAAGATTTCGTAGTACTGTTGGCCATTAAGATTTTCTTGATATATTTGATATGTTAAAACACGATTGCTACGTAGAGCACACCAAACACTAAAACAAAATCGTCCCTGAGATTGTACGTCAACGGTACGGTGAGAGTTCATATCAGAACAATAGTGCTCGTTATTCCTGTTGAAAATTCCTGCACTGATAATGTACGCTTCATCTGTCCAAACTACATTTCTAGAGGAGAATGGCTCTTGTTGACTTTTTTGACGATACCATATGCAAACTCCAATCGTCGCTGAAGATCAGTTTGTTGCAGGTGATGTTGTTTCCTTATTGTAAGAAGTCTGAATTTGTATCATGAAAATACCCAAAGTTCGACGTTTTGAAATTCCAGAATCAGCTTCAATTTGACGACTTGAATTGAAGGATTTGCAACTGCCGTTCCAATTACAGTTATAGAAAAATTCTATTACGGTCGTTATTTTGTGATAGTTAATCATCATGATATAAGGAAAACACTTTACTTTGTTTTTTTATCACTAATTTATTATAACTTACACGTTGCTGCAATTTTGGCACCTTAACGTGCCATTTTCAAACCATTGATTACAAATGAATCATTCATTTGTAATCAATGGTTTGAAAATGGCACATTAAGGTGCCGAAACTACAGTAACGTGTAAGTTATAATAAATTAGTGATAAGAAACAAAGTGTTTTCCTTATATCATTACAGTTATAGAAGTTTCTACAGCATCTTCAATGTTGTAATTTTTTGATCTTGGCTTGTTGAAGGACCCACAATTATTGAGATTTTCTTTTAACCTCTTAAAAATAGCTTTATTAGGTTGTCTTCTTTCTGGATAGCGATTGAAATAATTTTCGGATGCAATATCACAATTGTTATTACTTTGAATAAAGCATTCTACCATATTATATTTCTCGTAATATTCGCAAGACATCTTCACTTTACGATTAAATGGGGTGTAATTATTACGGAACCTAATTTATTAATACGCAATTTACTGACAAACGGATAAATACTGTCGTAGATGACACACGCCTACTTGGAATAAATATAAAAAAATGCAAAAAGTAATCTACGAAAAGATTATTTTCGTTATTAAATACTTACACAACAAAAGCGACCCCACATATGGTATATAGTTTGAAATAGAAAAAAATTTCCTTTTTTAACTAAACCATAGCCAACTATGATTCCCACTTAAAAAAAATACAACTTTATTCCATAACTCGAAATTGCACCTTTTTTTAAATTTTCTCAACGCCACTGTATTATACATAAAAAAAGTGCCTGGAGAATGTAAAAATTGTTTTTTCATAATTTTACAAACAACCAAGATATTGACATGTGTCTAAAAGTCGAACTCTTGTTTGTAATTCAAAAACAAAAGGCGATAGCAAATTTTTGTTTTTGCCAGTGAATTTGCCTCAAAAAAAAGACCCTGTACAAGATAGTCTTTCTACTATACCCCCGTTTGTTTCATTTGTTGTTAATATATTGTAATGTTTTAAAAGCGACTATCATGTCATTTTTCTTAGCTTAAGAAAAAAGAAAGTGTTATCAAAACCATCATACAAATACACTGATACGCCAATGCGCATGGAGGCATGGCTTTCGATTCAAGCGTGACGTCAGTAGTGAAACAAAACCGAATTTTCACAATCGCTACACTTATTAATAATAATTTTAAATAATATAGCAATTTAATGGATACATTTTTATTTTAAATATATTGTACAAATATCACAATATATTAACAACAGTTTTTATATTACATTCTATTATGTAGATAATGAACTTCGTTATTTTTTACTTTTCGGAAAATGTTACTCAACAAAAAGTTTTGCTTGTCTAAAAAATTAGATTCGCATGAAGATATTCATTGTTCGATATATAGGTTACACAAAAATTTTGTAAACCTAAAAATAGGTTGTGATAACTATCTTTACTTTTAACTTTGGAGAAAAATACCAAATTAAAAATTTTAGTATTAAAAAGTTAACCCAAATATGAAAAATGAGTTGCATATTCGATTACTATTTTCTTTTTTTAATACTCGAATATTCAAAAGAAATTCAAACTACCTGTTGTCAATCTAACACTCGTTAATGTTATTTAATTATTGTTCATAGTTTTTAAATATATAGTTAGTATTTATGCATTTCTAGAAAAAAATAGTAAAATAATTATTGGATTACATTAGCATTATTTCAAACCTACCATGATAGTAATAAATACCTATAGCTTTTTATATTTTATACTGCCATTCTTATCTGAATGCGCTAATATAAAAATTTTAGGTATATAATAAATCAAAAACAATACTATCAATACATTTTATTATAGCAACTATTAAGACAACTACTCAATTGTTCATAGTGTAATTAATTAAATGTTTCATCTATTTCGTTGATTAATTTTATAAAATACAGCTGTATTATTAATAAATTATTGTTCTAGAATTTGCTTAAAAAAGCTTTATTGCCACAATGTTTCTATTAGTTATGGTTTAAGTATTATATATCTTACCATGTTTTAAATTTATGATATCACTATATCGACAGGCCACAATCCACTGTTTCACAAAATCTTCGTTTTTAGGAAAATGAAAATCTTATATCATTTACTTCGGTTACGTGATTATAATTTCTACACTCAGCTACAGCACAATTTGGCATTTTTAAAATATGCAATAGTTGTCTTAACAGCACCGGTAATTACTTAAAAGTAAAACAATGACAACCTCACAAATATAAATTTGTTTATGTTTAAGTTTTTAGTGAGATCATTTTTAACCCTACTTTTTTATTTAGCCCGTGATATCTTGTAAACTATTTGGATATTTTAAAAATTGCCTGACCATCTTACCTGTTCCAGTGTTTCTTTAATCATGTAGTTGTTTTTACATTTGGTTTTGTTCGTTAAGAAGAAAATTATAAAGAGAGACTATACAGCCCCAAAGGCGTAAATCCCGTCGAACTTGAGTATTGCGGTGACTCAGCCCTTACGTTTTGACCCAAAAATATTGTTTTGTGTATAGAGGCATTTTAATAAAATTAGTTTTTTGGCTTGGATTTCCTTTAATATTCATGTTAAAGTTGGATTCTAAGGATGAGCATAGCACCGACTTTACATCGCGTCGAACTTAATACAAAAAGTAAAGCAGCGGGTACTGAGGTTTGTAGTTAGTTTTATGGGTGACTAGACCAGCGACTTGCATATCAGCTTAAAATGCAGAAGCGATGAAATCTTAGTCGAATATTGCATAGTGGATAATACCATCCATCGGAAGGGACGTCTATAAGAGTTAGACAAGTTAAAGATCCCTACTTTTCGACAAAGAGGTTCTGCAAAATTTCTGTATTGGGCGGAGATCGTCTTCTGAAGTCAGTAAATAGCATTGGTATCGGAAACAGACGGACGATAAGAACATAAATAAAAAAGTTGGATTCCAACTCCCTCTTCACATTACAATTCATTATGTACCTGTAATATTTTATATATTTCATACATTACAAGTAAATAAATAGACATTTTTTAAAACACATACCTTATACAATTCCATTAAGAAGCACTGTACCAGATTAAAACTAAGGAAACTGCATTAAAATAACAATCCTCACTGAAGTTATACTACACACTAAATTCATTATTCGTAAATAGAACGAAACAATACCATATGGCTGCAATACATTATATAAAAAGATAAAACAAATAACAGATCAACATACCCACTCTTCATGAGAACATGCTCTTGGTTTTTTGTGAATTTCTTGATAGCCGCTAATTTTATCGAAAAAAAATCGAGGCTGTGTTGGAAATCAAGTAGAATTGCAAATAGTGTATTTATTTTAAGTATTTTTGTGATTAACTTGAAAGTTTGTGAGATATCACGAGTTAAGTAAAAATATTGCTATACTAGAACAAATGTGAGATAACTTAAAAAGTACTGTTTCAAGATTTAGTTATTCAAAATCATGTATTTCAATTATTTATTATATTTATGTAAAAATTCGCTATTTTCATAGAGGTATAGAATTCCTCTTTTTATATATGAATAACAAATTGTAAAATATGGACAAAAGTCAATCAAACAAGAAACAAATAAAAGATGTCTTACTCTTGCAGTGAGATAAATCTATAGTTCCATCAGTTGTCTTTCTCATATGATTAAGTTTTCTGTGTATTTCAGTGAATGAATTAAAAATTTTAAAGTTGTCTTTTTTCTTTTAAATTTGTCCTAGTGTGGAACTAGTTTCAGTTGTAATTTTAGTGGAATGTTCTTTTTTTATCATTACTTTATACAAGATATCCTGGTATATCATTTTGTTTATAATAATCTCTATCACATTGACCCATTTTATTTTAGTGTTGTGCGGGTTGTGCGGGTCTGGCACCACTATATTGTATGTAATTAGAAAAAGGTCATTTTAGTGAAAATAAAGAATAACGCAAATATCATCAAAATTCTTTAAATTTCGAAAACATATTATTGACGCAACATTTCTAAAACTAAACAAAAATTTTTTTTTAATGTGCAAACAAACAAAAACTTCATTCACTTTATACATCCTGCTATCCATTTGAGTGCAAATATTTAATTTTATTAATTATGACCATTCGGTGCAGTTGAACCGTGCCTCCAAAAGAATAAAATTTTATGTAGGTAATAATGATAACGACTTTCATCTATAACACGCACAAACATTAACAATCCAAGTACCAACATTACGAATAAGGCTCATGATATAAGATTATTAAAGGAATAGCTCAAGAAAGGATTAAGTATTAAACAGGTATTGAATTATTACTATTCAGTGCAGTTAAGCGATACCGAAAAAAGGCATAATTTCTGGTATGGCTTTAATGATTTGTTTCTAGCAGACACTCTCACGATTACTGTATTATATTATAATTATTCATGCTCATTATTATAACTTACTCAAGATTACATAATACAACTTTGACACCAAAATAAAATCCAAACAGCACAAAGTCATGGATGTACAATGTATGAATGACTCAAAGTTATTTGACATCCACTTGACATCCACTGGACATCCACTGGACATCCACTGGACATCAATTGGATATCTATTATGTTACCTAAAAGCAAACAATGGATGTCCAGCGGAAGTCCCAATGTCACAGAGATGAATGTCCAGTGGACGTCGGAAGTGTCAGTGGACGTTCAATATTTTGTTATTGGAAATACACATTAATATTATTTTAAAATAACTTTTGCTTCGAACTTTGCAAAACCGAGTATAGCACCAGAAAACCATTCTTGTAGCTAGTAGATCTCATGAGAAACAAAAATTAATTTTTTTTAAGTTGTCTTACCCTTGTTCTAGCACAGCGATATATATTTCACGTAATAAACGTTTTGAGTAAAACATCGTCAAACTTTATATTAACGATAATGGTATAAAATTGAGAGATCTAACGTAGGATTTTCTGCAGATTACAAATATGTAAAAATATTTGTTTGCCTTTTTGTATATTTTTACCTTTTTTTGTATATTTTCACCTTTTTTTGTACGATCAAGTCAGATTTGATTTGTAATTTTGGTGAATGCGCCAATGATAACAAAAGTTTGTTGAAATAAGTGATCCTTTTTGTCTAGCGATTATAAATGTGTTTGTTTAGGAGTGAGACATTTTTACCTTCTTAAGTGAAACACATTATAAGTATAAGATTTAAAAGATTTGCTTTATCTAAATTAATAGTACACCAAAAGAGAAACTTAATATTAGAACATAAATCTAGACCGTTAAGGTGACTTAATGGCGTAAAAAGAATGCTATAACCACCTATAACAACCTTTTATTACGCTGATATTTTTACGAGAAAATCATCTGATAAACACTAAACATAAATTGCTTTTATAAGTAAAGCTTTTTAATAATGGCATCTCTGAAATGACCCAGGTTGGCTGCTAGTGAAAAGAAAAGGAAGACATTGTCGCAATAAATTTAAAATATAAAGTGGGAGGCTCATTGGGGCTCGGTGTCGACAGTTACATTACAATGTTTATGGTTGAGGAGCTCGAGTATTAGTAGGGGCTTCTTTGTGCCGCTAATTTCGGTACTGTCTGCGCGCTATCTGGCCAGAAACAAGGGCGCACTTGACGATTTCTTGTTTAGGAACTGCGATAAAAAAAACACTTCCATTCATTGGTAATTATAATACTTTATGTAAATAAGTAGGGTATAAAAATGCATTTACCACAACTTTCATATCAAATGGGTAAATTTATAAACTGGGATTCATTTTACCATACTGAACCTCATAAAGGGCACGTTTATTAACCCATAATGACCTGATTCGAGTATAGCAAGATTTCTTTTATTGTACTGCATCTTTGGATGCACAACTATATTTGTATCACAGGAGTGTGGTGGGTTAGATGACCTTAAACACATAGAAAGAATATGAGGACATGGCTCAAGAACAACATGAATTTAATGAATTCCGTAACTAGGTTATTTGTGGTAGGCAATAAAAAAAAATGACAAAAAATATGAATATATATTAAAGAGGTATGTGTATAGTAAGAGCTGAATCATCAACTATTGACTGAAGTTGGCAAAGGTCGAATTATGATTAGGTCTAAAAACTTTTAGTGATTTCTTATTAATTGCAATAAGCATGTCCAAATTAATTAATCAAGCTGATTTCTGTACATATTAAGACACAGGTTTCATCTTCAGTCTCTAAGTGTACGTGCCCATATAAAGCGGAACCGATCCAGACTTAGCGTGGCGGGAAATAAAAGTTAGAATATCTTGATGCATATATGCATGCCAGAAACCAAAATGAGCGATCGTCGCGAGTACCAACCGAGCGTTCCGCTCGAAGACAAATCCGTTTGTCTTTAAGCGTGAAAGAGTTTAGTTAATTGAGCTGAATATGGTGGACTGAAAAATTAACTAATGAAATATTTTTGCGAACACCTTGGATCAAGCAAGTTTGTTACACCGTAATCGTGCTTTAATTTCAAAACTATAGCTGGAAATTGAGCAAATTTTTGTGGAATTATTTTCTTGCCAAAATGTATAACGTTCGATCTGGCTTTGTGTGTGCATATTCAATAAATTTGCATGGCGGTACCATCATTAGCAAAACTATGCGCAGAGAGTAACTCATTAGTATAAAAAAAGAGTGGGCAATATTACAGGTCCATATATTTGATTACAGAAGGTGCCAATTTATCTTGAATTTGAAGGCCTAGAGAGATTAGAACCCAGAGAAACCACAATTAGACAATGAATGTTATAACGCTGTTTTTGGAAGGAAAGGTACCAAGTTAAATATCGTCTGAGAGTTATGGGGCCTTAAGTCATGGGTGATGTTCAGCTACAACATTTCTGATAAACAGTACGATGTCTCAGGAATGCTGGTAAAATCATCAACTATCAAACCCCGGTAAACTTTGACTTCGAAATTTTCAGTGAACGTTTATAAATGAAAAGAGTATTCTAAACAAGATGTATCTTATTTGGGCATTTTAAATCAATTTTGATGCTACAGGGTATGGTAACATTGGGCTCTAGAAAAGACATCGAGCTATTATTACCATCTAACTGAGGATATTACGTAATTCTGGTGAAAAGGTTTTGCTTATTACTGCAATCATTCCCGATTTCTTCCTTTTTCGATGTCATTTTTATTTACATGCATTTTTTACCTCGTAGTTTACTGGAGAACATTCTTTTAGAGATTGAATATGAAATAAAAAATAAACCTGTGAACATTCTTTTGAAACAACTATAATTCTGTAGCAAAATATATGCATACAGTGTGGAAATAAATATGAAATAAATTAGATTTACTTCCTGCCTTGTTAAACTAAACAATCTCCGAAAAAAGTTCGACAGCGATATAGATAAAAATTACATGTTAATTATTTCGGCAATATTTAAAAAACCTTTGATGTCACGGAGATATTTAATAATATACCCTGTATGTATTTCCAGATTTGGATAAAGCCATTTATAACAAAGATATTATCGAGCCTGAGTCTCTGTCATAAGAGTGCTTAGCTTCTAAGCGAACAGAAGAGTTAAAGCACAGCACCCTGTATAGGTGTATTTAAAATACTTAAATATCTTTAATAATTGACCTTTCCGTGTAGATATTTTTCTTCTGCTACATGTACGAATAATTTTTAATAAAACACATAAAACACACCACGTAAATTAAACAACCCCCAAGTAAAAAGTTGGAGCTGCATGAGGGGAGGTTACATAGTTGAAAAAACCGCCCTTCGACTTTGTCAGGGTCGAAGCCGGGACTTGAACCCGGGAATCGATAGACAGTAAACCTGTTACGTTTGTCACAACGTTATAGCCCACTTCAACATGGAGCTCGACTCTTGTTATATTATGTTACATATAACTATTATGCCCGTATAAGAGTAACTGAATCATTAGCTGTTTGAGTCGTTGAATTTTTCTTGTCCTCCCAACTAATATTTTAAGGTGTCGGAACCTACCAGCGACTATCGTAGGAATTTTAAAGTGTTCTACACTAGTCGCTGATACGTAATAGAAATGGTCCTATTACATGCCTGGAAACAGTATTGAATGCTGATCAATGGTATTTTTTCGTATTACTGTGTTCAATCCTATTTATTTGTTGTTCATTACAGATTTTAATATATCTTAGCTCTATGAATAATATGGGTCTGACCAAGGGAGCAGACTTTTTTTTGTATTTTAACGCATTTTGTCTGGCTTATTGTCTAATAGATTATAATTAGAAAACAGTACAGTATTTCTGAATATTCTCCCGATATACGTAAAAAGCCAAATTTGAAAGAAAAAAATATATAGTTTTTTTTGGAAAAATAAAAGAAATCTGTTTTGACCCTTTAAATACATCAATAAATTAATCTAGTACCATATTTTTTGCTATAATAAAATTGTTGAAAAGACAAAGTACAACAACTATTTGTATGAAAATAGACGACAAATTATTAAGAGCAGTACAATCTTAAAAGTCCTTCCAATTATTGTAAAACACAAAATTTTCAAAAACCAAACCTATCCCCTTACTGTTATTAATTTTTTTCTTAACTTTTAATTTTGAGGGAGATACAATTTTTTAGAAATTGTGCATTTTACAGTTGGCGAAGACTCTTTGCCAATATAATAAAATTGATTAATAATATCATATACGCATTGTTGGAAAGGGAGACTAATTATAATTATGGCATCATAAAAATTATTGCACAAGAGCTGTCACCTTCCGACCGATGGTTTAGTATAAGCATAATCTGCAAAAGGGATAAAAATATATTTTTAATATGGCAAGGTTAAATAAAAAACAATAAAGAAAAATTACACTTTTTCAGAAAATATCAGTCGGTACGTCAGGACTATCTGAAAACTAGTTCTCCCAGACAGGAATGTTGAAATTTTGTGTAACTCTGGACCTCGAAAAATTCAAACATGCAAGTTAGTTAACACTTATTTTATCAGAAATGCTTTAGTTTAGTTATAAGTGAATAGTGAATAACTGTAGCAATTAACTAAAATAGGTATGACTGGCACCTCCGGCAAAATTAACGATGTACCAAGTATTTATTTTCATTATAATAATAGTGGTGTTTTTTTGTGATATTTTTCGTTAAATAATAATTTATAATACAATTTCGGATAAACACCCTTTATGAAATTAAATTAAAGCAGAAAGTGAGATAATCGTTTTTTCTACTATTTGCATCGCAATGAAATCATAACAGTCATCATGTGATTTTATTGATACTTATACAGGGTGTCTACATATTGCGTATTTCTTCTACAACTCTTTAGCCATTATAGATTGCACAAAGAATTTATTTATAAATTACTTAACATTTAAAACTACATATTATAATAAATCGTTTCAATTATACGGGATACTATATTTCAGTTGGGCAATAACCAACTTTTTTAAGTTAAATGGAATGTCTTATAAATTACTACATATTTGGTTAGGAAACATTAAATACTTTCCAATGAACACCATAACGGTTCATGATTTGTTTAAAATTTTGTTGACATTTTGACAGATACAATTTCTTATGAGAAACATTTTATTTTTTAATTTAAAACAATTCATAAAATTTTTTATTGAGACAGCTCACTAACCTGGTAATTTGCTTTCAAATGTTTTACACAGCTTTAGAATTTTATGCTGAACTTGGAGCGATTTAAGAATAACGATAACTTTGTTATTTTAATGGGATGCCCTGTGCATTATTTCACACTGACTTAGAAAATTACAACTGCTTTCTCATAATCCCCCACATTTGATATTACAACTGCTTTCTGATAATCCCCCACATTTGATATTATTTATTTTGATCGATTTTGAAAATGTGCAATTTAAGTGAATATGTCGATTTAAAACAGATTTTTAATACAGTATGTTAAGTCGAATCTACGCTCGCCCATGAAGGTCTTAACTAAATATGTATAATAATTTATAGGGAAATTTCGTTTAACTTCAGCTGAGTATTGCTCAGCTCATATGTAATATCGTAAATAACAGAAAACACTTTTTAAATATGTCATTCTGAATGCTAAATAATTTGTATTATTTTTTTTATCTATATGCCCGCGGATGGGGTTTACGACACGTGAAATAACAGAAATATCCAACTTTTCGAGAAAAAGTTATTCTACATAAAAGTTTCTGCTTTCCTAAAAAATGCGATTCACGTTAAGAAACTTTATATTTCTTATAAAGGGTGCTCAAAAATTACAAAAACATAAAATTCGCTTAATAGTAAATGGGTCTTATTTATTTTGGAACAAAATGTTAAATAAAAAACTTGTTTCAAATTGTACAGGGTCAAGATCCAAAAATTCAGTTGATTATTGGAGTATTTGTGAAGTAAGATGATTTTTTAGTAAATACCGTTTGTCATTTTTGCCACCTTTTTTATTTAGCTAATTGTGTGTATGTATCAGATAAACAATTCTGAACTTATAAACTACCTAACAATACAATGGTACTTTAAAGAAAGGTGTGTTTCAGAAACATGCGTTATAACTCGTAATTTGCAAAAATAATAATATCCAATTGAAATTTTGGATTTCGGTTCGATTAAAAATTTTAAACACTTTTATTGAACATTTTCGTCCAAAATTAAAGATAGAGCCAATTTACTTTTAAGCGAATTTAAAGTTTTTATAACTTTTGGATAAAATGCATGAAAACCAAAGTTTGTCAACGTGAATCATATTATTTAGGAAAGCAAAAACTTTTATATAGAATCTTCTTTTCTCGAAAAGAAGAATATTTTACCAATTTCAACTCCTGTAAACCCGATCTACGGATATAATGTAAAGAGTTATGGAACAAATATGCACAAATATGCTTAAAAAGACGGAAATAACTATTGAAATTCGCAAAACAAAATATACTAAACAAATAGATATAAATATCTTCAAAAGCATGTATTTGTGTCATCAGCTTCGTGAAGTTCATACATTCCTGAGGAATATCCATACGAAAGCTCTCGATGTACTTGGATACATTGGTAACGCTTCGATTCTTCTAAGTTTTTCCATAATTTGCTCTATAAGCTTGGGATCAACACTATGGTTTGGTCACACCACAGTTTAAATTTCTGTTCCATAAAATGTTTACGGAATTATTGGTTGTGTTTACAACACTTTAAAATTAAATTTTTAATCATTATCGTAATGAATTACACACAATTTAGAATCATCCATGAATAGTACAAAAGCTCATGTTTCGACTTCGTAATGTACGTGTCCATGTATATAAGTTAAATGACCAATCAAAGTTGCAGGATTTAAATAGGAAGAGAAATTGTTATCATTTAACCTTAATACACTGCGTCCTAATTTATATTTCTAAAGTTAGTTCTAGTTAGAAACATTTTTTTTAAAAATCGGCATGTTACATGTCTATGTATTTTTGTTAACTAATTGAAATGACAAATACTTGTTACTTAAAAAAGACAAGAAAGAAATGATTGAAAAGTAGTTTTCACATCACGTTATCCCACATCTTCCACTGCGATTCCCTTAATCGAGGTGTGTTCACACACTTTTATACAAAATTAAAGAAAACTATAACTATATATTTATTCCACTTTCCATCATTCAGACGACTCGACGGTTCAATATCATATATTCATTATTCACCGAATAGTATAACAGACAGATCGAAGACAAAATCTTGGTGGGTAAATTCTGAGGCAAATGACGCAATTTCTTGGAATAAATAATTTTTGAAATCATTATGCCTTTTGTACCTAATTGTCAAGGGTTGTCACGCCCTCTGATTGCTTCCCTAGTGCGCCCATGGGCAGAGAGCAAAGAGCCCGCAATTTATAGCGTAAGCGCACGTGCGAGAGATAGTGATAAAGTATACGGGCTTGCCTCGCGAGATAACGCCCTCTGTATAATAGGATTTACTATACGTAACATAATGGACCATTCTACGCCGTTTTCTTATTCTTTCTTGAGATAAAGTGGTGGAATACCAGCGATATCTAGTTATCAGTGTTGCCGCAGCGAAGCAGCGGAAATGAACGAATCTGTGCGATAACAGCGCCACCATACCATGCCACAATACGAATATAATGTTATCTGGCAAGTTTTTATGCCTTTTGTATTTAGACCGCGCTTCTTTCACCGCCCTTTGTTTAACACAATCGCAACTGATTGTTAATTGAGTTTTGAGGATGTCGCTAAATGAATTTATGGAAGTTTTCTCTGCGAAATACCCTAACGACGGCGGCTTTGTTGGATTTCAATCCTTTCCGACATTAAGAATTAATAAACTTTTCTACTAATCCCTGCTTTTCATTATTTTTGGTCGTTATTGATAGAAAATTAATAAAGGTAACATTTGTATAAAATTTAACATAGTAACTAACCGAGTCGATATGTCGATTTTTAAAACAATATTACAAACATTTTAATAGATTTCGGTTTAAAATCGCATTAATTGTAGATAGATATATATGGCCAACTTGACAGTTTCTTACATTTAAATACTTTGAACAGCCAACTCGTCTCCAACAGCGCAAAACTGATGTGACGTCATTTTGAAAACAAATGCCATCAATTTATACACCTTGATAAAGAAGATTTAGTCAAAATTACTACAAAACAAGTATTACATCGACTACTTTTTTTACTAATTCCAACGTCAAATAGTAGTCGAGTATAAACGTTGAATTTATACCTAGTTACGTAACGACGCGTTGCGTCTCTGGAACAATGATTGCATGAACCTGGCACACCTACCTCAATATCGAGGTTCGTAACGGACCTCGCTTCAGTATGAAAATGACTTAATAAGTTTAGACTTTTCAAGTCATAATCCGACATTGATGACTTGATTAAGTTTTTCTGGTTAATTCTTTGACCACCTACCGACATTGTTTAAACGTTACTAACTGACGTAATAGATACGATTACTTTCTGAATTATCTAGTAAGGTCAGTTAGCCGTTGTTAAGTAACTGAATAGGTCAGGTGTGTTATGAAACATTTACAAACAATGGTAAATACTCCAAAACACTTTCATATAACTAAATTGGATAATATGTTCACTGGTTCTTTGTTAAGGGCTACTCAGCGGTAGAGGTTTCAACCCCATGCCGAATACCCTTCTGGTTCCTAAATTTTTATTTATAGTTAGAATGACTCAGTAAACTTATACTTAACCGAATTATACTTAAATTTATAATGTTTTGCTTGTACTAGGACCTCCGTGCTAGGGCCAGGATCTCTGTTGTGGAGAGCCTTAGTACTGAGCCACAGGGGTTGGTACACACATGTAGTTCAAGGTCGTTCACATCTGGCGGCAGCCAATAACATCTGGCCGGCAGCAACCTTTCATGTATGCTGACAGAGGTCCTCACGGTCAAAATGGGTGGATATAGATAAAAATATAAAGTTCCCACGGTTTTTAAAATGTTCCCATACTCAAGTGACCGACCCACTACCTATCAGTTTAACTCCAAAACATTGAGAATATACAGGGTGTAACAAAAATGTGGACAGATACTTCGGGAGCGCATTCTACTCATGAAAGTAAATAAAAAAGTTCATATGTCATATGTCAAAAAGTGCGTTGTTTTCGTGTTACAGTCATATTTGTGTAGCAATTAAGGCAAATCATGATTACTTAATTATTTCATTTTCTGACATTATAAAATTAGCTTTAGAACATTTAGATATACATGAAACAAGACAAATATTATAGCAACTGTTCAAAATGACCGCCCCCCCGCCAAAATACAACTCTTTGTACGTCTTCGTAGCGATCCTCTTACTCTTTCACAAATACTCGGCGTGTTGCGTATTTCATTGAAATCATCTTCAATGCTCTGACGAAGATTATTAATGTTGTCAATAGGACGGGAGTACACAATTTGCTTTAAGTGTCCCCGTAGATACAAAACCAAAGGATTTAAATCTTAGCTCCTGCCAGGTCATGGCACGGGTTCCGCAAGTCCTATTCAGCGTACAGAATAAGCATTGCCCAGAAATTCCCTGGCCACCCTACTATAATGCGCAAGCGCGCCATTGTGCTGTAATCACATGGCGTCTTTAATGTCTTGAGGAATATTTTAAATCAAAAGGCGTAAATTGTTTCCCAAAAATTGCCTGTAGACGGCACCTGTTAAACGTCCTAGTAAAGATAAGGAACCAATTATAAAATTATTTATTATTCCACCCCATACATTTAGAGAGAATTGTTGCTGGTGCCTTGAAAGAATAACAGCATGCGGATTTTCGTCCCGCCAGAGGTGTAAATTGTGAAAATGCCACTCTGGTAAAACCTGCCTCTTCAGTAAACAAAACAATTGAGGGAAAATTAGGGTCATTCGAACATCTACCCAAATGCTAATTACAGAATGCTAACCACAGTGCAAAATATTCTGCATTAAGTGCTTGAATACGTAGGATGTGATACGGACATCTCTCCAAATTGTCATGTGATCCACATTTTCCCTCAATGAAAATCTTTTCATATTTCAAAAAATTTTGTAGATCCGGATCGAAGAGGATTTTTATGTAATTTGATCTGCTGAATCCGAATCTGAAATATATTTGGCCCATTAATCCCTCAAAATCTCAAAAAATCGCAAAAAACCGATAAAATAGCAAAAAATTGCAGTTGAAAAAATTGAAAAAAATGTACGAAACACGTTTCTTGTATTTTTTTATGCATAAAATACAAGTTTAGAATCTGAAAATGTGAAAAATTGTAAAATCTATAAAAAATGACGTATAAACAGAATGAAAATTTTTTTTCATCAACATAATCACAGTTTTTTGCCATTTTTAGCAATTTTCGAGGGTTTTCTACAATTTACTTAGATTTAAAACGGCTTATGGTCTAAATATACTTTAGATTCGTATTCAGCGGATACATAAAAATTAGGCTTGGTTTAGATCCACAAAATTTTTTTTATTACCGAAACACCCAATTTTCGCTATTTTTTACGGTTTTTCAATTTACTCGATATTTGAGGGTGTACGGTCCAAACTGACTTCAAATTCGGATTCAGCGGGTCGAAATACATGTCGGGAGGTAGGTGGCGTCAAATATACAAACAACTTTTTTTTTTGTGTGCCGGTGTATAATTAATCATGGATTGCCTTAGTTAACACACAAATATTAACGTAAGAAAAGAACTAATTTTTGGACATATGTTTATATGAACTTCTTTATTTATTTTGTAGAGTATAATACGCTTCTAAACTAGGAGCCCACATTTTTGTTATATCTTGTATATTAGTAATATACTTTTATTCTTGTTGGTAATTGGAAGTGAAAAATACTTATGAGTGTGTGTGTTAATTTAGTGTTACATTCCCAAATACCTCCTGTCTTCTTCGAGTGAGTGTTTATATTAAATTGATTTTATCAACTTTGGATATTACGTAATTCGTTAAAGAAATTACAAGGTAAGATATATTGTGTCATACTTGAATGAACATATTTACGCGCTGATACATAATTTACAGCCAATGCTAATTTTGACGTCATCAGGACCTAAATTCTAAGCTCTAATTATTATCTCTTATATAAGTTATGTGTCTTTTTGGTCGTTTGTATACACGATAAAAAAGTCTAGAAAAAAATATTTTGAGGATCCTTACAAATCCTTGAGAGACATCATTTAATAATAAACTCAAATCGAAAATTCAAATAAAATCTATATTAAGATAACGGGAAAATGAGTTTTAACTATCTCGAACACATCATTCGCTAAACAAGATTAATCTGAAACTTATTCGCAAATATTTCCTTATAAGAATAATTTCTTGGCTACTTGTTTCTAATACATATAAATCCGCAGCAAATTATCCTTTTCGCATCTCCGGCGTTTATATTTCCACAGTTTAAGAAACTGTACGGTATACAATATTGAGTGCATTGAATAGAAAAATTATAAGTGTGGTCAAGTATTTACAAAGCAAACATACCTTTGTAATGAAAAGAAAGCATCTGAAAAGCAATAATTGAGTTAAATGAATTGGGTAGATTCGAGTATAATAGTCAATACGTATTTCTGATAAATCCCCCTGCTCGTTTGATGAGAAATAAATAGTGGACACCTCCGGTAAAATCAATTAAAGGTTCAAGAGAAAGAAAGAATTCTTATGTATCACTATATATGTAAACGTATAATGTAATATATTATCCATATATGCATTCTAAAAACTGGGTAAATTGTGGATGACTAGACTTGATTTAAAAACACACACAGCATTCTTGGGGGCGCAAATCTTAATGATAGTATAACCAAATGAAATATGACTATAAATTTATTATTTTACCTCCTCACCCCTCAAAGTGAAGAAGGTATACATCGTGAAAAAAATTTTGAAAATTTTTATTGCATTTCTGAACGAATCTCGACGAATTATGACGATATACAAAATTTCAGACAACAAAAATTTTCTGTCAGTGTGTCTGTCTGTCTGATTCGCGATAGCAGCTACAGTTTTTGAGAAAAAGCTTTCAAATTTGGTACACACATTCTAGAGGTCAAGGAAGAAATTTACTTCATTGATGAGCAAAATCGGTTCTTAAAATTTGAAATGTCAAAAAAAATATTAGTGATATTTTTGAAACGTCAATTTCAAATGTCAAAATTTTTTTTTACATTTCAAATTTTAAAATATTAGTGACATTCCACCAATGTGACTTTTTTGAAACGTGAATTTGAAATGTCAAAAAAAAAATTAGTGACATTCCACCAATGTGACTTTTTTGAAACGCAAAAATTGCTTTTATTACCAACCCCACCACCCATCGAGTTTTTTGGAAAAATATGACTTTTTGAAACATCAAAAATGTGACTTTTTTGAAACGTCAAAAATTACTTTTATTATAAAGTCCACCATACGTCGAGTTTTACTACGGTGAGGAAGTTCTGATTCCCAAATAATTGGCAGCAGTTTTTTAATACTGAAATAATCGAGATATAATAAAACAACTATTGCAAAATCTTGCAACACTGAAATATATAAAACAAAGATACATATGAAGTAGTATATTAAATTTCATCGAAACTTATCGCAGAAGAGTAACATTCTATATGTTTTCATACTTTTGAACTTATCCAAAACTAAATATTGGTCTATATTACAATAAATTCATCATTTAAAGCGTTTTTCTTGGGAATTTTTTTCTTCCTGAATGAAGAACAATATCAAGAATCTTTACTGTCATTATGAAGAGGAGATTGTCATGTAAAATTTTGAGGTTGGGGTTGTATATAAAGCGAAAAAAGATCTTTCAGCATCTACCGACGTAATAATTGCAAACTTAAAACTCATTTCATTTAATAATAATATAATAATAATAAATACTTTATTTCTCTATACACACAATTTGTTAGAATACATATTTGTAAAAAACCTATGTAGAAACAAAGAAAGAAAAAAAATACAGAAGTATAAGTGAGATACTTGTACGTGTACAAAATATCAACGATAATTCAGTCTAGAAGCAGCAGTTTCGTAAAATAGTATCAGCTTTATGAGCTATACTATACTGCCTCTAGACTGACTTCAAAAATTACTCACACACAATGTAACATAATAAAACGAAATAAAAAAAATATTTTTCAACATATTAATGAAAACATTGGAATTAAGAGTCTTATATACCCTATTAAATCATAATTCTCGAATATCTCGTTTAAAACTTATCCGATTTGAGTGCGATTTTTACAAGATTTTTCAAAAATATGTATAAAATGTCGGAATGTAATTTTTTTTTTTAGAGTCGTCAAAAAAATTTTCGCATGCATTTTAAATATTTTGTATCCAAATTTTTTAACATTCCGACATTAGTCACTGTTTGTAACGTTTATATTCATGTGACCCAACTCTTGGATTAGTTGAAAATAAATTTATTAGAAAACTAAAAACTGCATATCTGTATTCCGATAATAGCTGCCATCTCGCATGATATTTCGAAAACACGGATGCACTTGCATACACTGGACTCGTTTGCGGGAGGGGAATTCGGCCACTTAGCAACCACGTTGCGATTTGCGTAAACAACAGTAGCGTGTGTATTCTAGAGATATCTCAAATTTACTTATTTGTTATAAAGTGGGTACACTTGATTTAAATAAAAACTGGTACACTTTCTTTTAGCTATGTAAATCATTCGCTCTTTGATTGATATTAATAATCTTACAAATGTCACTTTGACGTTAATCAGTAGCGTCATTATTAAAAATGGTTCGACATCTAACAGATATTCAAAAATTTCGAATTTTTTCTAAAATTGAAGATGGTTGGTCCATAAGAAGACTTGCTGCTGAATACAATGTGAGTAAAACCACGATAATGAGTGTTATGTTGCCGTCAGTAATAGAGGTGTTTCCGGAAAATAATTTTATTTTCCAACAAGGCAACTGCTCCATACATACGGCCCATCGTGTCAGGCAATGGTTTCTTAATAAAAACATAGAGTTGTTACCGTGGCCATCTAAAAGCCCGGATTTAAATCCAATTGAAAATGTATGGGGACTAATGGTGGAACATATAAGAAAATTAAATAACCATGCAAATAATGCTCAAGAATTGGAAGGGATAATTGAAGACGCTTGGGAGAACTTGTCGCAAGAAGTTGACCTTGCAAGAAATCTGATTTTGTCCATGCCTGCAAGACTTCAGGTAGTTTTAGATGCTAATGGAGCAATGACAAAATATTAGTTAATTCTGTATTACGTAATTGAAGTTAATTTATTTTATTTTTTTATTGTATTTTTATGTTCAGTTTGCATTGTTTACATTTTTTTTAATCTCAAGTGGTATTTTTTTGTTCTTATTTTAAAATTAGAATTATCATTATTCAGTTAGTATTTTAATTACAACCATTAGTAGAATTATCCGTAACAAATATTATTTTTTTAATCAACAATATGGCAGGTTTGAAAATGTTTTGAAAAAGTTATTTTCTAATTATTTTTTAAAATTCCATTTGAATAAAATAAAAGAGAAAGGTTTAATAAGTTTAAAAACACAAAGAAAACCGATCTCCTCCAAAAAACCCAGGTCCGGGGTAAATCACTTCTTCTCCACCCCCCTCTCGACATGCCTGGCCAGCCCTATTTACAGACATATACACACAACTAAACTATTATATAAGACTTTCGATTACAAGAGTTGTACCAGTTTTTTTTTTAAATCAAGTGTACACCTAAGTAGACGTGTTATTGAAAGTGATTATTAGTGGAGTGAAAGAACAATGGGAAAAATAAAAACATATCATAAGCGTAAATACCCTAGCAGAAAACCGAAAAATCGAACATTAGCCCAAAAGAGAAAATATAAAAAGTAAGTACTAGTGAAAATTGAATTTTTTCGTAAATTAATAAAAGTAATTATTTTCTTTTATTTCCGGTAATTTCTGTAGAGACTAATATAAATGAAAGTTTTCCAATTTTGCCGTCTCTAAATATTGATATGGAGAATGAAAGGCTCAATGAAAGGTGAATATGATAATTTTTATTTTTGATTTATTTTAAGCGCAGTAACCTTATGTACAGGGTGATCATTTTAAGTGCACCTTACTCGATTTTTCTGCTGTATTTTTAACCTAGGAAAAAACTTCAAAAATTATACTTATGTGCTTTTTTCTAAGGAATCCGAAAATTAAAAACAATTGAATGTCAAATAAAAATAAAACGCCGAAAATTGAAAAATAAAAAAATTACACCCGGCATTAATATGCGGAAATGGACATACGACATTCCGAATACTGATTAAATATGCGCGTCACATACATATCTTTTACTTCCGGTTTGCCCGGAAATTGCCTTAATTTTTTTTATTCTAAATGATATATCCTGTATATTCGGCTCAATTTAAAAAATTTCTTTCTGAATTCAGCAATATATGTAACATCATCATAATCTTTCATAGTTGATAAAAATATTGGAGTTTAAATTTAAAATAACACAAATATATTTTTCATATTATTTCATCGCCTTTTCCATTCTGAGTTGAATGATATGACACACATTGATACTTCCATTTTATAGGAAAAATTTTTAAAATAATACTATGCATTAATAAGAAACGATAAAATGGAAATTTTTTTGTAGACTAACGATTTAATTGTTTTGTTGTTTAGTTCTTTAGCTATTTTTAAACAAAGTAAATAAAATAATTTCGGGTTTTTTTTATTGTTTTTACATATTAATTGCAGGACAAGAACGCATGAAGGGTAAGGTTAGCTACTGCTTAGCTTATAAGCTTGACGCAATACAACTTTTTCGTCGGTTTATGTCGTACGAAACCTCTAGTACTCCGCCTCTGATAATTCATCATCTCCCGATCTGAAATGTTCCACTATGCCGTTCTGTAACTAGAACATCGGCCACCTTCGACATTCGCCGCGATAATTTCGGTTTGGCTGTATATATGCACCGTGACCTGCGCGGGGTGTGGTAAAATCGAGACTATATTTCACTTGCATCTGATATAGACTCTTAATCACAGAGAAACTGGGTGGTGCAATAGGTAAATTTTCAAACGCCTCCGTTAACCATTTCGATAGGTAGTAAGATTTTCAAAGATATAGGTATATCAGTGGTTCATTCATCGGGAAATAAATTACAACAACTTTTAGGTAATCCAAAAGACAAAATTGAAATACGAAAATTCGGGGATTTACGAAATTACATGTAACGACTATAATCAAAGGTGTGTTGGTTAGGTTAGGTTAGGTTTGTTGTGAGTGGGTCTCAGTAGACCCTCCACTGCGGCCATCAGCAGGCCTATTGTGGCTCACGCCTAATTATATTTCACCCAATAAGTTCAGTCTCTTAATGAAACTGATAACTTTATTGGGTGAGAATGTGTCCAGATCCTCTGGCAGCAGTTGCCCTTTGCCAAATATTGAGAATCGGATCCTCTCCACAGCGGGACAGGTGCATAAGATGTGGTCTGCCTTCTCATCATCCTCCAGGCATAGACGGCACTCGGCGTTCTCCGCTAGGCCGAGTTTATGCAGATGATAGTTTAATCGGCAGTGCCCGGTATATAGGCCTGTTAGAGTTTTCAGGTTTATCCTGTTTAACTCTAAAAGTTTCTTAGTTCTCGATTTCAAAGGGTATTTTATGAACGCCTTCGAATGAACTAATCCTGGTAACTCTTGCCAATACTGGAGAGTTTGCCGTTCAGCCCAGGTTGAGATAGCCATCTTGGCCGTACTTGAAGATATGCCAAGTATTGGTTCTGGTCCGATGAATCGTGATCCCGCTCCTTCTCTGGCTAAGGAGTCCGCTATTTCGTTACCTTCCATACCAGAGTGGCCGGGTATCCAGACCAGAGTCACTTTGTTGGTCTTGCCCAAATGATTTAGAGCTTTCTGACAATTCCATACCGTTTTGGAGTTGCACCAGTAGGAGCCAAGAGCTTTTATAGCTGCTTGGCTATCTGAGAAAATTTTTATTGATCTGTGTGTAAGATGCATATATTCCAGCCTTCGTACACACAGTTCAATGGCATGAACCTCAGCCTGAAAAACAGTTGCATGAGTACCTAGGTTTGAGACTATCCTCACCCTTGGTCTGTAGCTGTGTACTCCGGCTCCTGTTCCCTCGGGAGTTTTGGAGCCGTCTGTAAACCAACAACTGTCTGCCTTCAGTAGGTCGGCTTTATTCCGATCCCACTCATCTCCTTCTGGAGAAAGGATGTTGAAGGTCAGCTCGTAGTTGGTCATAGTAGGCATAGTATCCGAGGGCATTCCCAGGATGCTGTGATTCTCTATGTCATCCAACAACCTGTTCCGCTCCATGATACTAGTCTGCGGCATATTAATGGCCGCTTGTTGCAATCTGTAGGTTGCCCACCTGGCCTCTCTCTCCAGATATATATGAAGAGTGGGTAAATCCAGGAGGATTTCCATTGCAGCTGACGGTGTGGTGCTAATTGCTCCCGTTACGGTCATGCATGCTAATCTCTGCAGTCCAGAGAGTTTGGATTTGGCCGTCCGTTGTAATCCTTTCGGCCACCAAACAATGGATCCGTATGCTATCATTGGTCTGATGACCGTGATATAGATCCAGTAAATTTGTTGGGGACCCATGCCCCAGGATTTGCCACAAATACGACGGCATGTCCATAGGGACAGCTTTGCTTTGTGGATTACCTTTTCCAGATGGGAGTTCCAATTAAGTGATTTATCCAGAGTGATTCCTAGATATTTCACCTCCTCCGCAAATGGAACAGTTTCACCCATTAAAGTGGGAGGTCTTAAGTCCTCCAGCTTCCTTTTCCGGGTGAATGGTACTATTACTGTTTTTTGAGGGTTTACAGACATCTGTTCCCCCGTCGCACCAGTTACTCACTGCATCCAGAGTCTCTTGAAGGGTATTTGATATTACTCCTTCAGAGTTTCCTCTGACTAGTATGACTAGATCATCTGCATATGCTAGAACCTCAACCTCCCACAGTGTGAGAATAGCCAGTAGGTCGTCCACAAGAAGTGACCACAAAAGGGGGGAGAGAACCCCACCCTGCGGGCACCCTCTCGTGGCTCTAAACCTAACTGTTTCTCCCTGTAGAGACGTTGTTATGGTTCTGTTTGATAGCATAGCACGAATCCAGTCGCCTATAGTAGGCTCAATTCCTCTGGCAGCCACTGCTGCATATAAGGAGTCGGACAGTGCATTATTAAATGCTCCTTCAATGTCGAGAAAGGCTCCCGCCGCAATTTCCTTCATTTGAAGGGATTGGGTAATCTTCTCGACTAGGTTATTGAGTGCTAGTTCTGTTGATTTTCCTGTCTGATAGGCGTACTGATGGATATTGAGGGGGTGATGATTCAGGATGTTCCCCCTGATATATCCGTCCAGCACCTTCTCCAGGCCTTTCAACAGAAAAGATGTCAGGCTAATTGGTCTAAGCGATTTAGGGCTTGGTTCTTTCCTACCCATTTTTGGTATATATACTACCTTGACCGCCGACCAACTGGATGGGATATAGTTCCATACCAGACTAGCTCTGAATAGTTTAATGAGGAGTGGGAGCAATATTTCCAGTCCACTTTGTAGTAGAGCTGGAAAAACTCCATCCTCTCCTGGCGATTTGTATGGTTGGAATGATCCGATGGCCCACTCAATTGCCGGTATTGTGATCACCTTTTTTAGCCGTCAGCCAATCATTTTTATCAGGTCGTTTTAATCGGCCTTCTGACGGTGACGGCTGTTGGTCATCCGCATTTAAGCACCCTGGGAAGTGGTTTTGTGCTAGGAGCTGTAAGGTTTCCTTTCCAGAGTCCGTATATGAGCCATCCGGCCGCCTTAACGAACCGAATTCCCTTGTCGGCTCTCTGGAAAGAATCTTGTGGATTCTAGTACTGTGAGGTACGTCAGTTATACTCTCACAGAATTTCCTCCAAGATCCCCTTTTTGCTTTCCTTATTTCTTTGTTATAGTCCGTTAGAGCGGATCTATATTGGTCCCAGTCGCCCGAAGCTTTAGCTCGATTAAAGAGGCGTCGAACTTCCTTTCTCATTTTATCCAAATTTTTGTTCCACCAAGACGTGCCTCTATTATCCCTTTTTGTCTTCAGTGGACAGTTTTCGTTATATGCTGAGACCATCGCGTTGCGGATCTGTTCCGCCGCAATTTCAGTCTCATCACGATTCCTGATTGTGGTGATAGCGGATTGAAGGTGAGACTGGAGGGAATATTTATACCCTTCCCAGTCCGTGCACTTCGGATCCCGATATGTCACCACAGGTCTTGGACCAGCTTCTATATTGAATAGAATATGTTTATGATCTGAACACGAGGGTTCAGAAGATACTTTCCAATCGGATATCTTGTTGCTCAAGTAGTTTGAGCTGATTGTAATATCTAATACCTCCTTCCTATTTCTGGTGACAAAGGTTGGTTCGGAACCAATGTTATTCACAGTTAGTCCTTCACCTAATAAATATTCAAAAAGTGACTCACCTCTTTGGTTAATGTTCGTGCTTCCCCACGCTGTATGGTGGGAATTCGCGTCACATCCAATAACCAGGTGGATATTGTTCCTCTTGCTGTAGGCGATTAAATCCCGCACTACAGCTGGAGGAGGTTGGTCTGCATTTCTATCACCCGGGAAGTAGGCTGAGCAGACGATTATATCCGTCTTGCTTCCCCCTCCGAGATCGATATCTGGACGGTTACAACGTCCTGGGTGCAGTAACCTGTAAGAACAAAGTGGTTAATGTTATTTCTGATCAAGATACATGCCCTGGGTCTTTCATCAGAGCCGATTTCTATTACCTTGCCAGAAGTATTTCCCAGGCCGCTTACTCGGCCTGTGTTACTTGTCCAGGGTTCCTGGAGAAGAGCAATGTCGATTTGCTCTTCCTTGAATCTTTTGCCGAGGACGTATGTGGCCGTCCTGGCTTTTTGTAGATTCGCCTGCAGACACCTAATATAAGATGTCATTGGGTAGTTGATTTGAGGATAAGGATTAAGGATAAGGGTACTAGTTGTGGGGTGTTGAGATACGGTTGGGTTAGGTAGGGTTAGGTTTGTGAGTTTAAAGGTAAGTTAAGGGGGGGTGGGATTTTTTCTCCTCCTCCCGGAAGGTGAATGTTTCTCACGCTTCCTGGAGGTGGTTTTGTCTGGGTTAGGTTCCCCCGCCTTTCCCTTCTTTGAAGGTGGTTTAATTCCACTCTTCTTAAGATGGGGTTTGTTCGGGAGGGATTTTCCTTTCCCAGAGGTTCCTTGTCGGGGCTGTTCGCTCCTCTTGGGAAGCAATTGTAGTTCGCTTTTCCTTGAGGGCGTTCCTGCCACCGATTTCTTCTCAGAGGGGTCTTTACCTCCTCTGACTTTTGGGCGGAATTGGACTTGTCCAAATCCGCAGAAGGGCCTGAAATTCAGTCCCTCCAGTGTGATCATGGACGCTTCATCTACTGAGAACGTCCATGTTTGACCAGAGCCCGAATCCTCCCGGTGTAGTACGTTCCACTCCCGGGTGTTCAGACCGTGGTTCATTTTCCTCAGCCTGTTCAGCACCATCTCAGAAGACAGCCGGTTACCGACGTCATCCGGGATATATGCCGAACAGACATGAGGTTTGGGAAGGTCCTGTCCCTGCACGAATTTAAGACGCGCTCCTTCCCATGGGTGGAGGCGTTCTGTGGCGCTTTCCATCCACGAGGTGCTCGTCCCATCCGCACAGGTAATGAGAAGCCACCCAGGCCGTTGTGTGCAGCCTAGGAACCTCACCTGAGGACCTTCGTCTGGGATTGCCTCTACAGCTTGCATTATTGCCTGCTGTATTGCTCCCATCTGTGTACTCGTTAGAGTCTCCGTTGGGTAGTTGGAATGGATTATGCCCACTCTGACCCCCTCCACGGCTTCCCTAAAAAGCAGTTTTGTAGCTCCACCTTCCCGGGGCTTTTTTGCCCGCTGGTGTGGTGTGCTGTCGTCGGAGCGCAGACGCTTACCGGTTACAGCTTGCTCAGAGGAGGTTTGTTGCCCCCGCTCTGGCTGCTGTTCGGTTGGCTGTTGCTCCAACACTTTACTTAAGGCGGTTTCGTAAGGTATTCCGCGCTTAAGTAAACGACCAAGGCGTCTTCTTGCAGCACCCCCCAGTCGTTTTCTTTTAAGGTTGAGTCCATCCAATTTCTTGGATACCTCATCCTTTGTGGTTCCCAATTGTCCGGCCCTTAGAGACGGGGACTTTAACAGCTCCCGCTCCTGGTCCGATGAAATCGAGATTTCTGATGGAGTAGGATTGATCCCAATCTCCATATGTTCTCCAGTTTCCTGGAGATCGAGAGCTTGCCTTCTCTCGTTAAGGGTGTCAGTAGTATTAGTACCCTCCACAGCCTGACATCCCGCTGTGGGTACTGAGTAGTCGCTGGCTGACGGTCGGGTGGAGCCTACTCTCCTACTCTCTTCCCCGACCGGAACTGGGGTATCCCTCCCCTGCTCCGTAAACTGTTCCATGTTCAAGTCCGTGCTCATGTTTGGTCTTGGCTATGGTCCTGGGCCCGCGCCACTGAGCACCAGGGAACTTTTTTTTGTTGAAGAGGTTGTTTCCCTCTGTGCAAGCCTGTTGGTCCACGGGTGTTGTTTTATTTCACACCTACCCGGTGACACCAGTGTCACTTAGGGCATTCCCCTATCCGCCACCTGGGGACGCGCCCGGTTGGGGTACAGGTATCCCCGCCGGGAAGGTGTGTTGGACAAACCAGATGATCAATTCAAATTAGATTCAAGGAGCATATGGCCCATCTCAAATATGGTGAAACAGATGTCTAATGTCGCCCAACATGCGTTTGAGAACAACCATAAAATATATATTAGCAATTTAAGATTAATTAAGAATGTAACAAACACTGGACAGCTGGATACATATGAAAGCTTGGAAATCACAAAGTGTAAAAATAGTATGAATAGTGATAGAGGGCCAGTCCAAAATAGGCCGCTTTATTGGTTAGCCAATAACAAATAACCAATACTTTAGTTATAAATAGGTTAGATTGTTAGCATAAGTTTAGTTTTAATCATCTGCAGATGATGCTAACTTGGATGGCGAAACGCGCGTCGAGCGCAGTTTATAGTGTTTTGGTGTTTCGTGGAAAACTACGTCAGTGTTATTTTTCTGCTGTTAATCTGAATTGACTTCAACATTTTGACTATGATCTAATAAAAAATCTTATTTTTTTCAGGTACAATATTAACGGGTTAGTTTACCCTCCATCAAATCGATATTATGGACAAATAACTGGTTATGAAGTTACAAAATTTTTAAATGTGTAACCACCCCTGTGTCTCTTTGCATGTCGATGAAAATTTACAGGTACATTATTAACGAGTTAGTATACCCTCCATCAAAATGATATTATGGACAAATAACTGGTTGGGAAATTAAAAATATTTTAAAAGTTTAAAGGGTTTGTATAACCCCTGGTACCCTTTGCAAAGCGATAAAACTTTACAGGTACTTTACTAACGATTTGGTTTGCCCTCCATCAGAACAATATTATGAACAAATATCTGGTTGGGAAGTTAAAAAAATTTTAAATGTGTAAATGGTTGTTTCGGCCCCTGGGACCCTTTGCAAGTCGATGAAAATTTGCAGGTACATTGCTAACGAGTTAACCTCCATTAAAATGGAATTATGGACAAATAGCTGGTTGAGAAGTTACAAATTTTTTAAACGTTTAAAGGGTTGTCTGGCAAGTCGATGAAAATTTATAGATATATTACAAACGAGTTAGTTTACCCTCCATCAAAACGAAATTATGGACAAATAACTGGTTGGGAAGTTTCAATTTTTTTAAATGTTTAATAGATTGTTTTAACCTCTGGGAACCTTTGCAAGTCGATGAAAATTTACAGGTACATTACTAATAAGTTAATTTACCCTCCATCAAAACGAAATTATGAATAAATAACTGGTTGGGAAGTTACAATTTTTTTTAAATGTTTAATAGGTTGTTTCAACCCCTGAGAACCTTTGCAAGTCGTTTAAAAATTTACAGGTACATTATTAACTGTTCAGTTTACCCTCCAACAAAACATAATTATAGACAAATAACTATTTTTTTTGCTGTTAATCTGAATCGACTTCAACTTTTTAACCATAATCTAATTAAAAACCTTATTTTTTGACACAAACACCGATGTTCAACTATAATTTGACAGATTAAAGTAAATGCATTATTGAATCACATTTTTGCTTACTATAATACGTTAATTTTTCGTTTTTAGTTTAATTAAAAAAAAAATCAGAGCTTAATGAGACAAAATAATGGTCCAATTCAAATTATATTCTCGGTCTTGATTCGACAAACAACATAAAAACAATACTGCGAAAATGCTATTTCAGTTATAATTTCTTTAAATATTTGTTTGGTGACAATAAGACTAATCGTATATTCTGAAAAACTCTCAAGGAATACAAATAAGAATAAGCGTTCTCCGTAAAGTTTTTTAGAGTAAACTCAATTAGGCTGAAAAGTGAGTTAAGAGAAAATTAAAAAGTAAATTTACAAAAAGTTTGTTCTGCCAAACGGATTTTTAAGGATGATTTATCAAACATATTTCAACGGTCCTAAAAATGTTGCTGGAAACTGTACGATGACAATATAAACATAGCTGGAAACAGAGAATAACTTGTTTTTTAGGCACCTGTCTGAAAATCATGTGTTACTGGACCATTTTAGGCCGGAAGGTACCTCTTTACGGGATAGTCCGGAAAATAGAATTATGAATTAAGATTTATTTGTAATAATTATTTAATTACAATTGAACAAGTATGTGCTAAGTATTAAAAAAAATATGCAGAAACAGTAGGAGTAACATTAAGGACATTAGATTTTTCCCTCTAAAATCATACATTTATCGGAGTCTTCTCCGCAATTTTGTATTTTCTTCGCAATATTCATTTCATTCTGAATGGATGTTTCTACATGTGGCGCAAAAGTACCTTCACGATTTTAAATTAAAAAAAAGTATATGAAAAGTTAAGTAAATTTATATTTTGAAACTCATTATAAAAAGTGTGTTTCTTGAAGTGTATTTCAACTATTTACGAAAAATGATGTCTAACAAATGATGTCCCCTTTCGCGATGACAAATATGAGCTCTTTTTAGCACATCTTTCATCACCTTTCGTAAAGTTTCTTGAGATATCCCCTGGAGATCTCACTACTCCAGATTACTTTCTTTGGGGTTATCTGAAAGAAAGAGTTTATTTAAACAAGCCGCAATGCTTGGCACAACTTACAGCGAATAGTAAGCGAGAGATTTTGGGGATATCTCAAGAAACTTTACGAAAGGTCATGAAAGATGTGCTAAAAAAGCTCATTTTTGTCATCGCGAAAGGGGACATCATTTGTTAGACATCATTTTTCGTAAATAGTTGAAAAAAAACTTCATGAAACACACTTTGTATTATAAGTTTCAAAATATAAATTTACTTAACATTTCATATACTTCTTTTAATTTAAAATCGTGAAGGTATATTTGCGCCTGTATATATCCATATTTGTGGCTTTTTACAGCAGTAAAATTTGAAATTTGAAAAAAATTTCACTACTAAATTGATACATGATAACAAAGAAACAACTTCAAGCCATCATTCATAGCTTTTTTATATTAATTTATGCATTCGTGCTGCGATCGCCCCATCGTGCTTGCAACAGACGGGCTACTGTACACTGTGCATACTGCTAGTCATATATCTAGTAGTCTAGCTCAATCTATAGATTACTGTTGTGCTAAATTTTAGAATACTACTAACATAGTCACAAAAGTCGTAAAACGGCGCGGCGCTTTCATTAGGAAAAAGAAGATTTAATGTTTTTGGTTGCTAACATGTTAAGCACCATGTAGCAAATATTAACTTTGTTAATATTGGGATTTCGTACTGCTAGAGGAAGTGAGCATTTATACGGTTTCTTAGACCTAATTAAAAACCGAGCATAGCAAGATATTTAAAATGGTTTTAGGATTTTGCTGTTGTTCTAACGACTAATACCATGAATTAGACGTTAATTTTTACTGTAATTAAAATTTGTGAACTGACACTATTAAAATAGATTTGTTAGATCAAAATTTTTAAATGTAACACAAATTAGCAACTCAAATTTTATATTAATTAATTCATGTTTTTAGTTGATTTAGATTACATATGTTCGTACTTTTTTCAATTTATCTTTTATTTTCTGTAATAACACAACCAATTCCCATTTTTGACAATTATGTAGCCCACACGACAATATTTTACCTTTATCAATGTACTTTCTCATCAAGCAAAACTGTTGTGGTGCCACTCATATACACAATTAGTTTAAAATTCAGCATTGAAAAAATATAAACGGCAATTTCGCTGTCTTGAAACCGCTTCTCCTTCAATACCGTCTAATTTAAACTCTGCAATTCTCGCATCTTCATTGAAATCCAAATCAAAAAAAATCTTTTATAAGCTAAGTTTTAAAAACTCTAAAAAGTTGCCTGAATGAGGCGTAACTAACGTCATGAATATTTATATATTTAATTACATGATTTCATTTACCGACTGAAAAGAACTGAAAGCAGGATTCACGTTTATCAATGTGAAAATTAGAAGGATGATTTTATGAAATTATGCGCTTGTTTTGTGGAAAAAAGGCATTATATACATGTATACGGAACACAGACGATAAACTCCGCTATTTAAAATCGAACAACTTATGATACGATTTATAATAATAATTATAAATTATAGACTATTTTTCTTCGGTAACAATTACAGTATTACATATTAACGCATAGTAAACAATGCTCGAATGTCTGGAAATTTATCGTAAAAATTAAATGTTTGCAAAATTTCTAAAAGTTTCAAATATAAAATGGTTTAATCTCATCTATAAGTGTGATATAACAAAAAATAATGTAAGGGACGATTAGTGGGGCTCAAAAAATTAAACAGAGTGCCGGAACTAATGACATATATCATAAAAAAAAAGAAACGATACAGATACGGACACGTGTTTCGGAGTTATTGCTCCTTGTCAGCGCAATGTAGTTAGGAAATAGTGTCTATGAGATATATTAGGAGAAAAAACTAACACAAGTCTGGAAAGTCAGTACACAATAGGTACTCAACTCCGTTAGCTCTTTTTATCTGCTGTTTGTATCTGTCAGGTTGAAATGGCCAGTGTACATAGGGCTCTACATGTGAATTGCTCTTATTGAGGCCCTAAATGTGACACATAGGACATATGTTAAGAGTCAATAATGAAATTAAAATTTGACACCTTATGAACGTAAACAAAATGTTTCCTCTTAAAACGATATTTTCATCTTTAATCGATTTTGTAGGTTGTGGAGAGACCAGTCATGATTACCACAAGTTTAGAAATATAATACTTTGACTGTTGGCTAAGGCCAATTATGGGGGTCAATTGACAAAAAATTATTCACTGGACGTAGGGCCGGACTAGACCAGAAGGTCAAAGGGCGTCACCCGTGCACCTTTCTTCTCCTAGGCGCCTTAGTAAATCTCAGAGCCTCGCCCAACTGTTTCAACAATTATTGTAAAATAATACTGAAAACATGAGCGAATCCTTATACAAAACCTTATACTAATACCACCACTATACACTGTAGCAGTCAACGTATGTTTCTGGGTATAGAGTTGCCAGATTGGGGTTTCCCCTTAAAATGCTTTTTTTTGCCATTTGAAGGGAAATTTTGCAGCACAACCTAATGGAGGTTCTTGTTGGGGGTAATCTGTTATTTGAGCTTTTTTTAGAGATAACATATTATATCAGCAGGCAATGCTTAAAATTGCAAAAAAAAATTTTCACCATTTTTTACTGAAGCTTCAGTTTTCCAGTAATTTAAATAACAGTCGGGATATCTAGCCCGCTGAAGGACAACTACTAGATCGTGATCAGATAGTATCCAGTGAATATGCTTACTATAATTACCTAGTACTAATTATATCTATCGACAGTTGAATCACAGAGATTACTTAAAGAGATCCGCGAATCTTGTAGCTCTGTAGGTGATAGATTTTAATGTCTTCGTTTTAAATTTTATTTTTGGTGAATAGTGAATTGTACTGTGAAGAAACTTACCATTTCTTCACTGTAGTTGCTCGGCCTCTATATCTCGATAAGTGAGTCTTTATACTCACTTTATACTGGTGTTTTTGCACTCTAAAGGGGAACTGGCGCTCGACTCCTGGAATTACTTCCAGGAGTCGAGAAATTCGAACGCAGGCAATACAGTTAAGGAAAGAAAATATCAGAATCTAATATACTACATTTATTCTACACTAGGTATTTTACCACTTACAGATTATTTACTGGTTAGAAATACTACAGCTAATTACAACGTTACTATGGTAAGGTTGCTCAAGCAGTGCTAACAAGTGAGCAGGCATGGTGGTGAGCAAGCGTTAAAAATGGTAAGTAATCAGGGCGTGAATATCAGGTTAGGTTAGATTAAGTTTTTGTGAGTGGTTCCTTCTGGGCCCTCCACTACGACCATCAGCAAGCCTATTGAGGCTCACTTCTAATTATATTTCGCCCAATAAGTTCAGTCTCTTAATGAAACTGATAACTTTATTGGGTGCGAGTGTGTCCAGACCCTCTGGCAGCAGTTGTCCTTTGGCAATTATTGCGTATCAGATTCTTTCTACATCGAGACAGGTGCATAAGACGTGGACTCATCATCCTCCAGGAACAGGCGACACCTCTTGCTTCCGCTAGGCTGAGTTTATGCAGATGATAATATAGTCGGCAGTGCCAGGAGCAGCTAACTACAGGAACGTTATCCATGCAATAACGCATGCGTCACTCGTATGCGTATGTTCACCAGCCGTCTTTTTATTTCTGTTCTATAACCGTCCTACTACGAAAATTGAGCTTGGTTGAAAAGGACGTATCTTCAAGTACCATCAAAAGGGGTGAAGTGAATAGAAATTTTGAATTTGTCGTAGATATCTAGTGTTCCTTATAAATAAAAAATCTGGAAAAAGTATATGTTGTAGCCTCACTATTCAATTATAAGACATAATTTTTCGAAAAATTTAGCTTACAACTTTCGCACATTTTTTTTGTTAAAAAGTTGGGGTGAAGCGGATTACTTATTTGTTTTGCCTAAAATCTGCTTTACGTATACAAATAATGGGTGAAGCCGATCAAGAAAAATATTTTTTCTACGACTGTGAAAAGTGTTTAAAAACTACTTTTGAAAATTATTGATTTCGCACGAGGTGTGATAAATTATTAACGCATGCTATCAACGTGTTGAAATTTTTTACACTCTCCTTATATACTTGTCTATAAACAATATAATTATTGTCCATTTCATCCTTTCGGTAATTTAATCGAAATTCATATATTTTGACCTGCTGAATACCGTGGTAATGTTAGTTTTGTTCCGAGATGTATGTTTAAGAGAGGAAATATGCTTTTACATGAATATATTATAAATTTCGGCAGATTTAAAATTTATGTTTTTCTTGAAAACTGAGTCGTTCAACTATGCGGTTTTTACCGTTAGATCATTATATATACTATTAAATTTTCAAGGTCGTAGCTTGTTCGGTCGTTGATTTAGAGTATTTCAAAACGAACGATGACGATGGTGAAAATTTTCAATATTATTCATTTCTTGACGGCATTATTTTTTTTTAAATAAGAAATTTCCATTGAAAAATCAATGGTGCATAAGATTTAAGAAAAAAAAATTAGGGACTCGTCAAACATTGAACTGGAGACTTCTCGATCGCTGCACCACTACGCTGCCGGGATTGTTGAGCAAAGAATTTACTTCCTGCAAGATAAGGCATAGTGTACTCTTTATATAAATCTAGTAAACCATTCAGCTAAGTTTCCAGGCAATCGTTTAAATTTGTTTAATAAAAACTTTTTCAGAAATTAATAATAAATTTCCCATTTGTTGCATACTATTTTGAACACATTGTATATTTGATGCAGTCGTAGAAAAAGTATAGTGTGCAACACGTCTGAAAAGCACTTTTCACACTCGTGTGACTTTTCGTCGTTGTCGAGTCAAAAACTGCTATGTGGAGATTACCAAATTTTACATGAGATACGAAAAACCATACCATAGTAATATCTACTTGTGTACATAGTAGATTTTAAAATCGTAAATAAATTCGATTAAGAACGATTTCAAACATGGCTAGTTTTACGATAGCACGCAGAATGACTAGAGCTGTTAAATGTTACCCACATCACAAAAATGGCAAAATCTCCACATAGCACATACAGTAGCAAATACAGATATTTTTAGTCGACGTCTGCACTGAAGTCTTACGAAGAGGCATTCCGACTCAGGATTCAAATTGTACCGATCAGCCACACTTTGTGTGGGAGATACAGCACAGTCTCTCATATCATTTGAGGTATCATTTTATTACTTGTAATGTAATGTAGATGGGTATTTGTGTTGAAAAATGCAATAAACATTATATACATTTATTTCATAAAAACCATAATAAAACATTAAAATGTATAACAATATTTTAAAAACACCTAAGCTAAAGTGGCTTTAGAGCCTGTTTTAAATTCTTGAATTGTGACTCCACGTTGAAAGTTGGCATATCTGAAATATTAAGAAATTAAATAATAATCAACCGTAAGTACATTTCCAAAATTATCTTATAAATTATCTGAAATGAAAATAATTATAAAATAAAAATAACTATTTAAAGTTAATAAGTACTTGCTTATAAACTATATAATTCACTTACATTTTTTCGTATTTCAATCTTTCTTGTTTGGGTAAAGATGGTCTTGTTTTATTTAAGGCCTCTTCTAAATGTTTTTGTGTTATTGGGGAACTTATATCATCTGTTGTATTCTGAAAATAAAAACAAAATATAGACCTTATTTACTCATTCATTAATTGACATAGGGAACTTGGATATCATACAGAGACAGAATTTAATCCTAATATTGCGGGCATATTCGGAAAAATGCGCGATATAACAGTAATAAAACAAATTGTAATTTCTGATAGTGTATTTATAAATGTGTAAATATATGCAAAAAGGTTAAAAAAATATGTGTTATTTACGCCAGGACATCCAAATTTCCTATGTCTATTCATGAATATAGGATAACACCACAAAAGCAAACATCAAATTTAATTAAAATATTCATTACAATACACAAAAAATAAATGTGTAAAATACTAGTTTATAATCCTTTTTTCGAAATTTGAGTTTTAGAAGTTCTGAAATATATTTTTATTTATTGTCATGGTTAGTAACAAATATTTCTAGTGTATAATACATACTTAGTTGACAGAGCTATCTAAGAAAAAATTATTCAATATGTAATGTATATACAGGGTGGGTGCGTCCGACTTCGATATCTCGAGTTCTATGATAACTAGAAATTTAATTTAAAAAGATAAATAAACTCGACAAAAAAGTCTATAACCGGAAATTGTTCTCGAATATATAGGGTGAGCTAAGAAGATTCTACAGGGTCAAGTAACATTTTTTTAAATAAAATGCCATGTATATCAGAACATTTTTTTGAAACTTCTTTGTGGTCTCCTTTCACTTCTATATTATTATTGAGTTTCTCCCAACCACTTGGATGTAAAGATTTTTGATTGTGTCCTTTATGGCTGACTTTAACGTTGTGTTTTTTTAACTTTTTTTCCTATTTGCTTGGATATACAAAAGGACTATCCGAGCAAATAGGAAAAAAAGTTAAAAAAACACAACATTAAAGTCAGCCATAAAGGACACAATCTACTTAAGTCCAACTACAGTAAATTAAATAGTAGAGTACCCAATTCAAAAAAAACTCACGTAATATATGAAATACCTTGTGAAAACTGCAACAAAGTATATATAGGACAAACTTCCCAACATTTAGAAAAAAGAATTCAGGCACATAAATATGATAAAATTAATAGAACGGCTCTTACAAAACATGCACAGACAACAAAACACAAATTCGACTTCAACAATACAGAAATAATTGCAACGAACAAGAACAGAGAAATTCTCGAAATGATAGAAATAAAAAAAATCCAAACACAGTAAATCACAAAACAGACACACAAAACTTAAATAAAATCTACAACTTACTACTTCAACAAACGAATAAAATAACCACCACATAAAATAAAAAAAAAACATTAATACACACTACTAGACAACTTTCAATTAAACAACATAAAAATAAAAATTCTTAATCTCACTAGAAATAAAAATAATTAAAAAAAAAATCAAAATCCATAATAAAAATTGGTCAAGTATGAAACAGAAACAAAAGTTTGTAAACAAACGTAGGTACCTAAACCGATACACATATTTTAAGGCACTTGCTAGCCTCTTAAAAGATAAAACAATAACCCTACATGTGGGGAAAAAACTAACAAAATAGTATATTTTAAAAATCAGTTCATCCTTTGTGCTCATAGAGAGAACAGAACAATGATATACAAAAAGAAATATTATAAAAAGTATACATAAACCATAAAAAAAAGATGTTAATAAATTAGTTTAGTGCCACATTTGAGAATCGAAATTTAAGGTATGTTAATTAAATTGAATTTATATACTCATAGACAGTAAGTTAATTTTAGTAATTCAAATCGTATATACTGAAAATATATAATAAATAATTCAAATATCGAAGGAAATAACACTATATCTCTTATGTAAAATGTAAAAACAATGACTTGCATCAAGAATTGTATTGAAAATTGTTTACACTGCATATAATACAATCAATAGAATATACACATTTTTTATTATTTTTTTATTTTATAGTGCCAAATTCATAGTTAAACAAACGCCTGTTATAAACGTATAATCCAAAGTTGGTGAATGACTAAATTTAAGTCATTTGAAGAAGTTCGCACGTTTTATTTTTATAGTGCATAATATTCCGAAATAACATTATATCAACGAATAATAAGCTAATTTGCATTTTATTGAGGAAGTTATTTTAATTATTATTATTCTTAAACCAACCGTTTGCAGGACATTTACATTAACATTAATTTTATCTCTATCCCTTACCAGATTCTCTTGGTTCAAACAGTATCATTTTAAGATCATACGAAATGACGACGACTTAACTGTTATTATATATCGGTACCTCTTCAAAATCTTTTTAACCCAAAAAGCCCCATGACCAACGTCACCAGGCCGGCATTATTCATAATCATCAGTACAGGAATATATTATAGTCGAAATACAGTACATTATGGTAAAATCACCGCTAAGTATATCCTAACTGCATCCTAACAATAAAACGGCTAACAGTTTTTTTTCCAAATTTTTAATATGGATTTATCTAAGACCGAATATTTAAAATATTTTGAAGCCAGACAATTTAGAACAATATGAAAAGTACTCTTATTATTTTTTGTAATTATTCAAAAAGCGTCTACATATAGAACAGAAACAAGAACTACACACTTCAAAATTTCACATTAGAGTTTGTATAACATATTAACTTACATTGTTAAATATAAAATTAAAAATAACAAATACTAAAATTATCACATGTCCAACAATTCTGTCTAATGGAATTCAGTGATTATTACACCAATATCTGAAATTCATTGAAAGGATCTAATCACACTGTTCCTTAAATTACTGGTTGTATCGTGCATTTTCCTCAACGTTGAATTTTTAATAAAACTCCACGTAAAAAATTCCAACGCTGTAACGTCGGGTGACCTAAAAGGTCTTTCATTGACTTCATAACTCATAATTAATTTTGTATATTTTGAAATCTCTGCATCCGGCAGTGTCCCAACCGGCTATCGTTTTTATTTAAAAAAGTGAATTTTATGTCATACCTCAAATATATAACACAATAAAATTCTGACTAAATCATTGAATTTTGTATACAAATAACAACAATTTAGCTTAAAACATTTTTTTTTTACATTTTAGTAGGTGTTTATTAAGATACAACCCAAAATTAAATTTTAATAAATTTCAGTTTTTGTTTGTAACTGCAAAACAATTGGACCATTATTGGGTTGATCTTGAAAAAAGAGCAAGAAGCTGCGTCATCCGTTTTTTTCTTTAGTTATAATATTAATGGAGATACCCTGTAATCACGACAATTTAGGGCACCTTGTACTTATATATAATGTTGCAATTTTATAAAAAATACAAGTGAAACAGCGATAAATCGGAAATGAACCAAGGTCTTAGTAAAAATTTAATTGGATGTTATTTTAACATAAGAAACAAGCATGAACATAACTTTAAAATTTGAGACGCCTGTTACAAGTTAATGTCAAATATTTTAGAATTAACATTATCACCACCAAGCCTGTAATAACAATATGTAGCCGCAAAGGCGTTCTTATTTAATTTTCAACCAAGTACGAAGTATAAGAAGTGTTTAAGATAACCTTATCTTCTTATTACTCGAAGTTGTCGCTCGAAACTAAATCCACTTAATGAAGACGCCTAATGACTGGGGTAATTATGATCGTAATGGTTGTCAAACCCGGCACCTTATTCTAACTATGCTCTGTTAAAATTCGAGCATTTTGCCCTCCTTAATCAACGGAATCCTGTCAAGTATACAGCCTGAACGCAAACACACATTATATTAACTGTAATATTAAGGTTCGTTTATTCATTATGGCTGTTTTAATTTCAAAATTCAACTCATGGAAGTTCGTTACGAGAAGGGTTGATAAAGTGAACCGTGGAGATTTAAAATATAAATATAGTACCTATTCTTATAAACCGATAATAGCAGAGATGTTGGTAAAATTTATTAGTTAAATCATTGCTTTAAGAAAAATCACACTAATGAGATATCCAGAGATGTCGAAACAATCTGTGAATGGTTTAAAGTTTTGAAAAAAGTGCTTTGTTTTATTCGTTTTTGGTTTTTGATCCTGTTATCTGGTCCTATTATCTGATCTTTTTAATATGTACAGAGTTATTTATTATAAATTACCCACCCCTTATCATCGTTATTATTGCCTATAGAAAAAAAAGTTGTAAATAAAAGTTGTGTAGTTTTAACTGAATTTTGTTAAAATGCTATGAAAAGTACAGTAGCGTTCAGATTTCAGGGGATACAAAAAAATAATATATATTTTTTTAAACGGGATAACCTGTATATTATTAAATTTTTGGAATGATCCTATGTTCCTGATTTTAAAAATATACCATACGTTACCCCTACCATATACTGTTTTTGCGTTATTAAACGTCGAGTATCTTAAACTAGTTACTGTAAATATGGAAAAGTTAACATTATTAAAGTGAGCTATGAAAATGACAACTATTATGTTTGACAAGTGACATTTCTTTAATTAAATAATCAAAATGATTTACAGTGAGGAAGAAAAAGTCCAAATATTTACTTGATATAAAAAATAACAAAAATAAACGTGCAGCAAAAAGAGCGTGTACTTTGAGCCTCTGAATATGAATCCGGAGTTGGTTTACCGAGTTAGCTCTTGATTGTTCCTTAACCTCAAAAAAATATGCGATATTGGTGATTTTTAGACGTTTCTTGAGGTTAAGGAACAACCAAAAGCTAACTCGTTAAAACCAACTCCGGATTTATATTCAGGGACTCAAAATACATGGGGGTATGATAGTCTTGTCTGCCGGACAGACAACTTTATTTTTTTGTGTGTCTGTGACAGGCACACACAAAAAACAATAATATATTGGAAATGGTCTAACATGGCTAACTAGAAAATGGAATCGCTCAGAGCGAGAGCAAAAGTTCACATAGAGAAAACCAAAACTTGAGTACCTATTTTCATCTAATTTGTGGTAATTTCTGTACCGGTCGTAGAAAGAATCTTGTGTGTAACTCGAGCGGAAAATATCATTTGCACAGTTGTTGGCCTCGAGAGGAAAAGTACTACCTTTGCTCTAAACATAAAAATAAACACTACAGAAATTAGACAACCCCCAAATCAAAAGGCGAATCTGCACGGGCGAGGTTTAGATTGCGGACACAACCATTCCCACCGACACTGCCAGTGTCGATGGCGGGATTTGAACCCACAAGACGATGGAGAGATTATCTAGTCACACTTGACATTGCGTGCTCTAGCCAACTACTCCACCCAGCTCTAGTTACACAAATAGCTATATCGATCGATCTTTTTTTAACATGATAGTAGTTATCATAACCGAAAAAAAGAGCTATAAATGATTTTTTATCGAGACCTCGAAAGTTACTTTAAGAATGTGTAATAGTTTTGAATAGAAAATAACCATTAACTAGCAAATTCAAAAGAATACTATTTATAATAAACCTATCCCCACGATGCGCCTATGGTGGCAAAAATGTTACTATTGAATCGCAGTGTTAGGAAATAACCATGTTTAAATTTTATTTAATTTAATTTCAATTGTGATTCTGTTTTCAATAGGTCTTTGATTATGTTAATTTTACATGTAACGCCTTTCTGCCAGGCCGACTGCCTTTTATACAGCATTATTAATTAATCAAGTTAATTAACAGCCTTCTTTAACCGTTTATAATATGGAATCATAAATTATTTGAGATGTTATTTCCATTCGTGATTGTCGATCTTTTAGCTTTACTCCAACTGGAAACCTTACTTTATTAAATTAAACTGTTTGTATTAAAACTTTAACATATTTTAATGTGTGGCGTTCATAATATAGAAATCTTTACGACAAAATGACAACAAAAAAATTGAAAACGATTGATAAATTAATTAAATAAACATTTGAACTTGGTTCAATTGAATTCAACTCAATTAAATTTTATTGACATTAACATAAACAGATTGTATATTGCCCTCGCCGGACATCCGGTCCATTGCCGACCTAGCATCCCCGCGTCTGATGGCGACGGGGCAGTTGTTAGGTCGGACGGAGCGAGCCGATCCGGGCTTAGGGCTTGGTTCGGTGCACCTCGACAATAATTTCTTTTCTCATATCATATCCATGTTGAAATGAAGCTCCACTTGGGAATTAAAATCACCCCGACGCATGGCGCTGTGATCAGACGAGTAAAATTAGATGATTCTTGGGATTCTTTACATTCGTATTTATTTGCTATTGTGAGTTCTATCTTAGGTAGAAAAATATATATTATAGCATTTATCAAAAGTTGGTTGTAACGTTGATAAATATTCATTGTTATATTGTGCGTTGCAGAATGGTAGAAATATTAATAGCTGGTACAGTTCGACGGTGTTTACCCCACATACTCTTTTCGGAGTAGTGCATAAAATTCAACTGACAGATGTCAAACGCTGTTGTCTAAAGTGCTTTAATATGTATCTAATTTACTGTTGTCCACCAAAAGTGACATAAGGCAACGGAATGTACTTTCCGGTCCCTTATATCACTTTCGGGGGCTAGACCAGTAAGATGTATTTTTCACTCAAAAAAATTAACCAGAAACAATGCAATAATATTTAATAGTTTTATCTTGGACCTTCCAGTTTCGGATTTCTACGTTGAAGTGCCTTTGAATGCAACAAAATAATAAAAAAGCTTTAATACTCACTTCGGAATTTTCCAACAAATGATCGATGGTAGAAAGCTGTGCGGTATACAAAACAGATTGAAGATCGGCCCCAGAAAAATCTTCACTAGATATTGCTATTACTTCAAAATTTACATCAGACGATAAATTCAAATGTTTGGAGAGGCCTTTAATATTTCTAGGCGGGTTTTCTGAAAAATTACAAAAACATTTTACGATGTATTTAGTGTAATAACCAATTATCTAATTTGTAAAAGCACAGAATATAGGATGCTAAATAAATAATATATATACCGGGTGAGTCACGAATTGCGCTCGCCCCGATATCTCCTAAAATATTTGGAATAGAAAATTGTAATTTCGAGGGCTTACTTTACGACTAAAATGCCATCTTTTCAACAAAAATCAAGTTTGGTGCACACATCCGGTTTGACTGGAAATGCCCACAACTTTCGATTTTTTAAATGAAACACCCTATATATTTTTACATTTTTGGAATCTAGAGGAAATTTTGAATACAATACATCCATTTTGGTCACTTTTTTGATAAACATTAAAAATTTTATTAAAAAATCTATTTCTGAATCAGAGTGCTGTGGTGCCCCAAAATATATTTTAGTTTGTGTGCTACGTTACTATAAAAATAAAAAGAGCAATATGATTGCATTACTTAATTGTCTAGAGGCGTTTAAAATTTTTAAATGTGATTTTTACCCACTAACTTGGTTTTTTTAAATGGGAAGTTAATCGTCCACCAACATTTTTAAATACCCCATTTTCATACGAATCTAATGATACCAAAATTTTGAAAATCCGCTCAGAAATATTTGAGATTTCAGCCAAAATACAATGCAACCAAGCTGACAGCTGATATTGTTTTATTACATTCAATGGCTACTATGATTTTTCCAATGTTATTAGGTTACCAGATTTTAAACAGAAATGTGTCATTTTAGTTTCCAAAGCCCACTAATCTATTAGCCGCATGTTTCTAAAAAGCTTGGTTGCATTGTATTTTGGCTGAAATCTCAAATATTTCTGAGCGGATTTTCAAAATTTTGGTATCATTAGATTCGTATGAAAATGGGGTATTTATAAAAATGTTGGTGGACGATTAACTTCCCATTTAAAAAAAACCAAGTTAGTGGGTAAAAATCACATTTAAAAATTTTAAACGCCTCTAGACAATTAAGTAATGCAATCATATTGCTCTTTTTATTTTTATAGTAACGTAGCACACAAACTAAAATATATTTTGGGCACCACAGCACTCTGGATTCAGAAATAGATTTTTTTAATAAAATTTTTAATGTTTATCAAAAAGTGACCAAAATATGTATTGTATTCAAAATTTCCTCTAGATTCCAAACATGTAAAAATATATAGGGTGTTTCTATTTAAAAATCGAAAGTTATGGGCATTTCGGTCAAACCGGATGTGCACCAAACTTGATTTTTTATTGAAAAGATGGCATTTTAGTCGTATAATAAGCCCTCGAAATTTCTAATTTTCTATTCCAAATATTTTAGGAGATATCGGGGCGAGCGCGGCGTGGTATTATATATATATATATATATATATATATATATATATATATATATATATATATATATATATATATATATATATATATATATATATATATATATATATATATATATATATATATATATATATATATATATATATATATATATATATATATATATATATATATATATATATATATATATATATATATATATATATATATATATATATATATGAATAGTGGTGAGAGGTATGAAACTTCTCATATGGTCTGAATGCTACTATCCGACCGACATCCTAGATGTCTCTGTGGCGGATAGCGACTTGCATCACAGCAAGCACCGAGAACGGCGACCCCTAGCCCAGGTGGACTAAACTAATGTTATTAAATATGATTTAAAGGAAGCAACTACTTAGCGGGCAAATACCCCAACCTGCATTGAATTACACTTTCAAATCATGATAGATGGAAAGCCAATATCATTTGTCAATTCCTAACCAGACATAGATCGATTTCGAACTTATTTGTTCTCTTCAGTATGCCATAGGTTATGGAACAGACAAATGACAGTGGCCAACCTGCTAGTTATATACTAACTAAGGTGAAGTGAATAGTGGTGAGAGGTATGAAACTTCTCATATGGTCTGAATGCTACTATCCGACCGACATCCTAGATGTCTCTGTGGCGGATAGCGACTTGCATCACAGCAAGTACCGAGAGCGGCGACCCCTAGCCCAGGTGGACTAAACTAATGTTATTAAATATGATTAGTTGTTTCCTTCAAATCATATTTAATAACAGTATATATATATATATAGGGTGTTCCATTTGAAAAAATTAAGAAAATTCAGTTCAAATAGTTGTAAATTTAAAAATCCCTTTTGGCCATCCTGTATACTGTTAGGAAGTGTCATCACACGGATATTTCATAACTGGTACTAACATATTTTTTCTTAAAATCGATAATAATTGTGACTAGTGATTTTTTTAATATACACGTGTAAATGGCATAATTTCAACAAAAAAAAAAAAATCATTACATCCAAGTGGTTGGGAGAGAGTCAATAATAATACAGGAGTGGAAGGAGGCCACAAAGAGATTTCAAAAAATGTGAAATATCTGAAAAACTTTCTTAAGAACTCGATTGTTAGCGTAAACTGTACTAATATAGATACAACAAAATAATAAAAAAAGTTTTAACACACATTTCTAAATCTTCCAATAAATATAATCAATGGTAGAAAGTTGCGCAGTGTACTAAACAGATTTCATGGATATGTAAAAACATTTGAAATAAAATGTATATGGTGTGACCGGGTCCTCCGCCATTTTAGAGAATATTATTTTCCACTTTAATTTCAAACAAATGACTTAATTTTAAAATTGTTATAACTTCCGGCTAAATAGGAAGTTGGATAAAGGATTGCGATATGCATTTCTCATCATAATAACCAACTGTATCCAATTCCATAATATACAGGGTGTTAACGTTCTTCAAAAATCACTTTACGACGTTTAATTGTTTCTTTCTCTAAAGAATCAGATCCTTCTTAAACTTGTACAGGGTGTTTCAATTTCGAGGCTCACCAATTGCAACTCGTTAATTTGAAGAGAGGATTAAATTTGGCATTTTACGGTTTTCTTTTTTCAAGATAAAAATACACTAAAAAATCTTACTTATTTGAAACCGTTTTCGAAAAAAATTGATATTCAAGAAATTTGTATTTTGCTTATTACTTTTCTTTATGCATAGGCAAATCAAAAAACTTTTTAAGACCAACTTTTCTATTTTATTTAGTAACATGGTCACAGAAATGCCATGTAACGTTTCGATTTCTTGAAACACTCATTCATTTTTTTAAAGCGGTGACTGTAATTTATTATTCTGTCATCTGATGGCATATTTTATTGTGATTTCAACTATACATATACATATATCACATGCATATTTAAATAATATTTTTGTCGAATGAAGGCTGTGTGCCGTTTACAAATCAGCACTGCGTTAGGCAAATTCATGCTTGTTGAAATGACATTCAAATATAAACAAACTTTACCTGTTGACCGGTGAAAAAGTAAAATATAACCTACAATTTGTTCATTAAAAGTCTTTAAATTTGAACTAATTTTATGTTTTTATATAATCTGGTAAAATGTAGATATTAGTAATTACATTTAAATTAATTAACATCATTAAAAATAAAAAAAACTGTCTAATGGCGCTCTAGAAAAAGAATTTTGTATGTGTTTTTACGATTTATTACACATTTAAACATACATTTTGTTTTGAATATTAACTGTCGTGAGTTCTGAAAAGAACTGTTTTGTCATACGCAAAAATCAATAAAATTAGGAAAACAGCAATAATCAAACTCACAGATTAACAAATCCAAATTTGACAACTAACTTGAAGAAACAGGAAACCATGAAACATGTAACAACGGCGCGTATTTCCGCCGATCCTACGCGGTATAGTATTGGACATCTCAAAGTGGATATGACTGGCTTTTGTTAGACATGTGCAATACTTGAAATTAAAAACAACTTTATTGAATCAGTCGTACTGAACATAATGTGCATATTATCTTTTTTGTAATCCAAGTTTCAGCGTTTTGGCAAATAGCCGGGAAAATAATTGTTTAAAAAGATATATGTTATACTTATCTGTGATAAGATTTGTAAAAGTTAGTAAATAATAATTAGCAAAAAAAAAATTCAGTTATTATTTTTCATTCCACTCAGTAAATTTGAAATTGTTAAATGTGCCCCAGTGTCAAATGTGCCCCAGTGTCAAATGTGCCCCGCCCTCCTCTACTCATATTACCAAACAAATATAGTATGGACATACATCTCGTCTAGCTGGAGGCATGTTTATGAAATTGAAGATCCCCTTCAGGGCTGAAGTTTGATTGACATCACACCACAGTACAATTGCAAACAGCAATATAAATCACAATTTGCTAAAAACATACGCGAACTCAATTTTATTGTTTTGGCAAAATTTCGGTAAAACAACAAGATATTGCACACGTGAACGCAATGATTCTCATTGGTAGCACATACGCGATAATTGGTCAGAGCTTTGGCCGGAAGTCAATGTTGACCCACCTTCTATTAATGCGCGACCTTTGCATTCAATATATTGTAATAGGCCAGGTCACCTTTATATAGTTGGCGGCGCTCTCAGATAACAATTCAGATATCGAATTGTTACTTATGAAAGAATTTTATTATAGACATATCCCGTTTGAGAAAAATGTGCTAATAATGGTTCTAATTTTTCGCTATTTGTTTCATTCTTACATTTATTATTAATTATTACAAAATACTTTTCTTACCTTATCTGGTAGCGGACACAATATTTGTCTGTCTAACCGACCAGGTCTAAGTAAGGCAGGATCCAAAAGATCAGGCCGTGAAGTAGCCGCTAAAACACAAACTCCTGATAATGATTCGACACCATCCAGTTGAGTTAGCAGCTGATTGACAACTCGATCTGTTACTCCTGTATTATCATGGCCGCGCCTAGAAAGTAATATGTAAACTGAAACTACATTATAAAGTCAGAATCATTTTTACTTTCAAAATATATGCTGTCATTTTGGTAAATTGACACATTACAATCAAGAATAATTGAATTCTGAAGTAATGACACTATAGTCGGGCCGTTGCAAGATCGTAAATTTCTTATTAAGGTCCTGGAGTGGGTTGGAACCTTTGATGTGAAGATAACATTGACGTAGTTTTCCATAATACATCAAAACACTATACAGTGTGTTCCTAAATATCATGTACATATGCAAGGGGGTAATTCTTTAGCTTATTTCATAACTGAAAGTTTATATAAACATAGGTCCACAAACGCTTATTTACTGATCTACAGGGTGAAAATCATATATGCTACAGAAAAAGACTGTTGCATCACTGTTGTCTTTTTTTTGCGTTATTGTGTTTACGAAGTAACGAGGGCATGCCTCTTCGTATCTCTTCCACGTGTGATCTGGTACGCACACATCAGTCACTCAGTCATCTCATCCCTTCCACATCTAATCCCTTCCCTTTCTACACTTAGTTTATTGTAGATAGAACAAACAACAGTGTTGCCACATGCCTGGTAATTACCAAAATCTGCAATTTGGAATGTTAACTTCCGGGCTCCTTAAGGTTCTATATTAAAACCAATATTCTTCAATACATATATTAATATTATAAATAATTTGGAAACTTTATGCGGACGACATGAAGATTTATACTACGATTGTATGTCCTGAAGATTGTAAAAACTTCAGCTAGCGTTAGACAAATTTAATACTTGGTGTTCGTTAAATAATCTGCCTTTAAACTCCTCTAAATGTAACGTAGTCTTTTTCTATTAAACACAATATTGTAAAGTTTAACTATTCAATTAATGAAGTTACTTTGGAGGGACCTAATACTATTCGTGGTCTTGGTGTAATTTTCGATCCTAATTTAGCTTTTTCAGATCACATAAATAACATAATAGCAAGTTGCTTCAGATCTCTAGGGTTTGTAATACGAAATACTAAAGATTATAATAACACTAATATTGTAAAATTATTTTACCATGCCCTTGTTAGATCTCGTGCTGAATATGCCTGCCTTATGTGGTATCCCCACTATAACATTTATGTACAGAATATTAAAAGAATCCAGAGAAGTTTTCTAAAATATTTTAGTTACAGGGAGGATCATTTTTATCCAACAGTTGCATTTCCGTATGAAGAATTACTTTCAAGACATTCATTTCACGCACTTGAAAATCGCCGTATCATTAACCAACTAGTTTTTCTACATAAAGTAATAACCAGAGTGTAATGATATTCTACGTCAACTGAATTTCTTAATTCCTCGAATATTGTCACGAAATTTTCGCCTACAATAATTATTATAGAATGTACTGATATTTAATATCTGTGTATTTCAATAGTTATTAATCGTTTATTGTCAATAGCATCATGTATAGTTTGTTTCAAGCTTGTTTGCGGCATAAAGGATGTCGGCTTTATTGATGACGGTAAAGAGATCAAAGAAGCCGACGTTTTTTGTGTTGTAAATGAGTCTGAAACAAACTGTAAAGTTTGAAATAAACTGTAGTGTATTCATACTTGAATTATATATTTGTATATTAAATTTCATGTAATTTTTTTTTGTTGTACCCATTCAATAATTATTGGTGTTAAACTGTAGAATGGTATATGTTAAATAAATAAATAAATAAATAAATATTAGTGCACTCCTGGTCTGCTGACAATTAAAACAAATGAAATTAATTATTGTTCAGACTCTTTAAGTAGAAAGTTGCAATCTTACAACGCAATTGCCGCACGAGTACTTTCCACAACACTTGGTACTATAATCGACAGGATTTTCACCAACCAACCAAGATTATTAAAACTAAACTTGCATTACGAAAATAAACTTCTAGCAAGTTTAATTTTAATCATTTCCAGATGATGCCACTATGATTGGCGAATCGCACGTCAAGTTTACTACAGTGTTTTGGTGTTTGTGAAAACTATGTAAGTGTTAGGAAGAAAAAATCTAGATAAAAGGCGAAATGTCTTGAAATGTAAACAGCAAATGGAGACTACTAGTAAACTAAAGATAGGCACGTACTTTCGTAATTGCTTAAATTTTAAAATATCCAGATAAGGATGAACTCTAGTAATGAGGGCTAACGTTTTCAGGTTCACCAGTTGGCGCCACTGGTCGAGTAAGGTCGGGTCAAAAATTACTGTTAGGCGCGGGAAAAGTTTATAGTGTTTTATTATAATTATTTCGTACACCAGCAAAAACCTTGTTAATTGTGCCTCAGTGTTGTGCAGTTCCATTTTGTTCGGAAAGAAAAGGCGGACATATGCTTCCGAGAGACAAAACTCACCTGAAACAGTGGTTGATAGAGATAACTTTACTCCTTCGAAACATTCGTGTTTGTAAGAAACATTTTAATCCTAACGATTATGCCTTACCAAAAGAGTCTACTACAGAAAATCGTGAGTAACAATCATGTACATTCATTGTTTTCATCATGCTCATTCTTGCTATAACCTAACTTAAATGACATAAAAACACTTCTGATAAGTACAATAATTTCCCTACTGAGCAAGTAAATTACTACTTTTTCCCTCTGCCATCATTGTGTTAAATGCTTTTCAGCTAATTTTTGTAAAAATTACTAAAAACTAGCGTTAAGAAGCCATAGTAAATATTAACGTTTAGTGATATTGACCTTTCCGTACACTAGCACCTCTCGTGGTGAATTCATGTGCGTTAGCCCTCATTAAAGAGCTTCCGCAACTTTGACATTTAAATGTCTTATACAGTGTCAGAAAACTAACGATAACACTTGTAGCTTCTGAAATATATAATTCAAAAACGACTTCATAAAAGTATTTCGGCTAATTTTTACTCATTTTTGATTATTCTCGTTATACAGAGTGTTTCAAAAACGTATCAGTATTTCAATTTATTATGAAATCAAAACTAAAATAGATAACGGTTAAAAATAGGTATGGGTACGTTTCTGAGGTTGACAAATACGATTAAGATAGTTTTATTGTGATATCTTGGAGAGGGAGCCACTTACACAACTGTCATTAAAAAAGTTTTGCGAGCTTAGGTTCTTTGGTGCCGCTCCTGGAAAATGTATCCTTTAATTTTACATGAAAAAGGTACTCCTGTTTAAAGTCGCTAAGATGCACCCTTTTGAATTATTTACCATTAAAGACGGCAAATCATACTCAATAAGCAACAGGCACTTCCTGGATTTCTTTTGAAATTGTATTAATTTGATTTTACAGTACATAACCAACAAACATTAATAATAAGCTATTTAAAAGCAGATATCATCAAAAAAATAAAAATTCTTCGGGTATTCACAAATTATCTTAATAACATTGCGGGTGGACTAGTTTAAACTAGTTTCCGCAAATGCTCCTGGTAACTTCAAATTTAATTAGTTAAAACTAGAGTCCCTGTTAAAACTAGTTTTTACTAAATTTAAGTTTCAACGGTAACATAAATATATACAGGATGTTCCTAAATATCATGTACATATGAAAGGGGTAATTCTTTGGCTTATTTCATGACTGAAAGTTTATATAAATATAGGTCCGCAAACGCTTCTTTACTAATCTACAGGGTGTTGAAATTTGAAGATTTTTTTCTTTATAGCTCCTGCAGTTTTTGAGATATTTAGCTCAAATTTGGAACATATGTTACGCTGTAGGGTTTACATCTTTGGGCATGCCAAATAGTTGTGAAAATCTACAGGGAGATTTTTTTTCAGGGGTTATGCCCCTTTTTCTCCAACTGAACTTTTCGATGCGCCGCTGGTAGATTCTAAAATACAATATGAATTTTCTGTTTTATTTAGAAACTTTTTGGACTTGTAGTTTTTCCGTATATGCAACCGTTACCGAAAAAAAATAATAAAAAACTATTTTCTGTAATTTGCTAGATAAAATTAAAAATTTTTAAAATGGTCTAGTATGCTCCAGTTTTATTTGAATAATCTGTTGTTATTAATTTTGACAGGTCGTATTTGAAATCGTAACTTGTGTCTGCATATGTGTATAGGAGCTATAAAGAAAAAAATTTCAATTTTCAACACCCTGTAGATCAGTAAAGAAGCGTTTGCGGACCTATGTTTATATAAACTTTCAGTCATGACATAAGCCAAAGAATTACCCCCTTGCGTATGTACATGATATTTAGGAACACCCTGTATATAAGAATCAGAAATGGTAAGATATAAAACTTTTGTAATGTCTTAGAAAATCATAGGACAAGGGTATTTGATAACCACTGGTACTTAACTCATGATTGGTTTCTTTCTTATTGATATTGTTAGGGATTAAATACTAATAAAACAAGTCGGTACTATCGGAAAATATTGAATAATATAAATATAATAGCGGCAGGTAAGTACTTAATTGACCTATTTTCTATAATACTTTAATACTTAAATAGGTATAATACTCATTTTACTTATTTATATTTTCTTCTAAAAATGGTAGTAAATAGTAACAAAAGCATGAAGTTATTTAAAAGAATAATTTTAAATCACATTTATACATTATTTATTTATTTACTTCTATAATACATATCCAACAGGCAAAGTAACAATAAAAAATAGTAATAATAAAAATGGCAAAAACAAAATAGTAATGAAAAAAAAAGTAAAACTATACAGACTGTCCCATAATTAAGTACCATCCTCCAAAGGGGTGATAGAACTATAAAAAATAAGTTGAGTTTTGTATATAAACATTTTCCTTAAATCAGTTCACAAGGGAGTAAGTACAACATAGTTATATGCCAATAAATTCGAAACGTCTTAAGTTGCAAAAATAAAATTTGGCCCATTTATTAATTTTTATAATGTTACATATTATATATTTTGTCAAATTTGTATCTAAATGTCATGATTTGTTGGGGTAGTTACAGGGGGAGTGAGGATGAATTCTAGCAAGCAATTTTAAAGATATGACCTTAAGAAATGTTAGGAAATATTCATAAATTATCTAGTTCGAGAAAAAAAGCTCAGAAATTTTCTAATTCACTTAAGTCAACTCTATCTATCATAAGTGGAAATCTATCTATCATCATAACATTCATAACAGTATGTCCCTTTCGTTGTGAATCATCCTGTATATGAGAATTATTATTTAGCATTAAAAGCACCGGTACCGCAGGGAACCAACAAAAATAAACAAAGGCGTATAAAGGGTAGTCAATAAAACAATTATCTTATATATATTGGGTACACTGTACTCGTACTCCAGTGCCGTCCAACATGATTGGGGCCCCGGACACAAGGTAATGAGGGGCCCTTCTAAAAACTAAATAAGTCAGTACATATTTGTAATATACCTATTACATGTTTTTATAAACAAAAAACAAAGAGGTATAATAGATATATGTACAAATAATATGGCGCCGTAATACTCTGTCTCTCTACAGCGATGGTTACAGTGGATAACAATTAGTACGAAAATTTGTTCGTACGAATTCGTCTGAAGTAAATAAATACATACGTGTATGTATATGCCGTGACAATACTTACGCCTATTTCATACGTATTCTCACGAAGTTGTACGATTGTTCTCGTGCGAACAAAATATTTTGTTTTTCGGTCAGTTAATTGTACGAATACAAAGAGGTAAAGAATGGATATTGAAAAATTAATTAAACTTGTTGAAGAAAATTGGTCTTAATGGAAACAAAAATGCAAGCTACCACAATAGGCAATTAAACAAAAAATTATGGACGAAAGTGGCGGAGAAGTAGGTAATTTTTAAATATATTTACATTTTTGACTAGGCATGTTACATTTTGAGAATAAAGACCTATTTATTTAACAATTTAAAGTAAATATATTTCTCAAATTATTGTTAGGTATATTAATTAACACGTTGCTGGATCCATTACACTGAGAACTATGTGCGCATCTGAACTGCTTTTTCGCATCCAATATAACCACTCTGTTCGTACGCATTCGTACGAACAAATTTATTAAGAATTCGTACGAAAAACAAATCGTACGAATCGTCATCCACTGTAACTGCCGCTTAAGGGGTTGAGTTAGTTAGAACATCAGAGCTTCCCGAAATCCTATAACATGCAACTTTAATTTACTGCCTTTGGTATGTTTTCGCATAAGCGGTATCCTATGGGTAATGTCTCAAAGTTTAACGCGCGAATTTGGAATTAGATGAGTTCTTGTACATTTTCGGTTATCGGTCTTTCTCGGAAGTTTCGGGACACCTCACATGCATGGTTTATATTCTTTCTGAATTAGATAATATTATTTTATGTTCAAAATTCGTTTTGTTTTTTTTTTACATGATTTGCCGAATTATATAATTAGTTAACGTCATCCGAGGGCCCCAAAAATTCGGGGTCCTGGGACTGTGTCTAACGACCTTACTGCGCGCAACTATATAAACAAAAAATAGTATACGCTTTTTTGGCATTTAAATCAAATGCCGATACATTGCGGTATGCTAACAAATATGTTTGTATTCACTGTGAAGAAACGTTTAGACATATTTCTAAAACATTTTGCTCTGCTCCCTCTGGACATTTTGGAGGCGACGCTCATGTTTATTTTCCTTGTACGGAGATGCCTTAATCTAATTTTAATAATTATTATCCTGTACACGGAATACATTAATAGTTATTAAACAGGTACTTGCTAAGGTATATTATTATTATATATAAGTATATTTCTGCCAGTCTATCTAAAGCTTTGACGGTGCCATACTGACCAAAACTACGCGTCTGTGAATGTTTTAAAGTTTTAGTGTGTGCTACATTGGTAAGTGTTTTTGTTTTATTTGTTTTTGGATTTGCTATTTAGGTTAGTTTAAATTAAAAATAACATTATTGCGACAGTTTTACCATACATAATATGATGACTTATTTTTGTAATGTGTAATATGTGCCACGATGATTATTAGAATTATCGAGGCACATAGCCGGGAAAGCAGTTGTTAAAAAAAGAATGTAAAGTGATAATGCAATTATTATTATAGTATTTTATAGTAGAAAATATTTTATTCCGCTATATACAGAACTTTTATGATGTAAGGAATATGCATTTATCCCAGTCAACCCAGTCAACTAAACTTGTAGTAGTTATATAACTAGGCGAGTTTTAAAAAATAACTTTGTTTTTTAACGAAATGTTGTCCTACTTTCGTATTTGTGCCCACTATTTTTTACATGTTCATTATGATGTAATGTTTCTTTTTTGTTACGTAAAAGTAATAAAAAATGAAACAGTATTTACGTAATATTGATAAAATATATTATAAATCATATGAAACACAAATTTATAATATTTAAGTTTGTACAATTTACAAAAATTTTGATATCCTGCAAATACTGGTGTTTTATCACAACTCTATAAGGATGATACTTTTTTTATAAAATTTATATTGTTTATAAACAATAATTAAATATAAGGTGAATTTAAGGTAAATTTATGCAGACACATTTATCATTTATCATATAAGATTTAACATTTAGCATTTATGAGTTAAAGTCGCATAACGTAATGAATCAATGTATGCAGCACATTTATCATTTATCATATAAGATTTAACATTTAGCATTTATGAGTTAAAGTCGCATAACGTAATGAATCAATTTATGCAGCACATTTATCATTTATCATATAAGATTTAACATTTAGCATTTATGAGTTAAAGTCGCATAACGTAATGAATCAATTTATGCAGCACATTTATCATTTATCATATAAGATTTAACATTTAGCATTTATGAGTTAAAGTCGCATAACGTAATGAATCAATTTATGCAGCACATTTATCATTTATCATATAAGATTTAACATTTAGCATTTATGAGTTAAAGTCGCATAACGTAATGAATCAATTTATGCAGCACATTTATCATTTTTAGCATTTTACATTTAAGAGCTACTGGCTACTTTTAAATTTTAGATTAAATGTTAAATGAAAATCGTACTGCGCATGCCTAAACATGTGAGGTTAGGTTACAAGTCCCTAAAACAAATCATTTATTTGTTGTCATCATCTGGGCAGGAGCAGATAAATTTGATTGCATGTTTCTTAAATGATAAGTGATAAATAAATTGTGCATAAATGCGTATTGGCATCCTTAAATCTCCCATTTAAATGCTAAATGTTAAATCGCATGCTTTTCGAAACACAATACATTTATGTGCATATCGTACTTGACCATTAACTTAACCTAAGAGCGAAAACACACGGGCGTTAATTCAACGCGCGTTCCACGCGCGCTAAAGTAACGCGCGTTGCCTTCCCATCCACACGAGATAGGTGAATAGGCATTAAGCGCGCGCTATCATTATTAATTCAGCCATGGATGATGTAGAGCTCGTTTTGTTTATTTATTTAAGTGCAAAAATAGTAAGATAAAGAAGAGTTAGAAACCGAAAATGATGGGTACATCCTATTAATGAAATACGATATAGCAAGGGCGCGTCTTTTCCTACACTTCGAGAAGATCCCATAAATTTTTTCTATTATTTTCGTATGTCAATTGCAACATTTGTTGAACTTTTTACCAAAATTAAAGACGGAATAATTCGTACTTTAAATAGGTTATAACCTAACTAACAACGTGTCTTCATACGAACTGAAACGCGCGTTAAATTAATATCGTGTGTATGCTCACATATAATACAACGTATTTGTACAACGCGCGTTGCCACGTCGAACGCGCGTTGTGGAGATACCAAGCGTTGTCATTTTTTAACGCGCGTTAAATATGACGCGTTGTTCGTGTGGATGGCACAATATATTTCAATGTATTTCTACAACGCGAAATTTCAACGCGCGTCAAACGTGCGTTGAATTAACGCTCGTGTGGTTTGGCTCTAAAACAACAGTACATTTTTAGCAGTATCTCAGTTTGTTTTCTTTAACTGCTATTAGTTTTTGTACGTGTTTAAAATTTGTTTAATTTATTTAAATCTACTTAATATGCCTAGAAATAGATATTTAGATGTATCATATAGACAAAAACGCAGAAGAATTGTTGACGCTGTTGAACGAGTTGAGGCTATCATTGTCAATAAAGAAAAAAACAATTTCATGTATAGATATGATATTGGTAGTATTACTGGAAACTCCAATGACACAGCTGAAATAATTTCTCTCACACACTGTTTGTAATGAACTAAATCCACTTGAATATAGCGAGATTCCATTTTCTTTAAATGAAACAACCGGACTTAACAAATCTGTAACAAAATATGTTACGGAACCATAGTGTTGAAAATAAACTAAAATATAAAAGTACATTACAGAACGATTTAAGAATGTGGACAAATAAATATATACCAAGTCGTTCCCCAGTCAATGACATTCAAAATTTTAACGGCAAACTTGCCTGAGCTGCGATTAGCTAAGGATGCTCAAACCCTTTTGAATACCCCAAGAGTACTTAAGACTATTTACGTTGCACCAGGTTCCTATATACATATAGGTTTACGAGAAAAACTATGTAATTAGTGTTAAAAGAATGTAGTATGGTATCTCAGATTCCACTCGACTATATGCACCTTTAATTCGATTATTATTAAAACGACCGATTAACACCTCGTTTAATAATAAGAATTAGTTATTTACCAAAACTTTTTGTATATATATCATAGAACGCCAAAGCTATTTAAAAACAAACTTAACAGTGACGTAGTTTTCCACGAAACACCAAAACACTATATACTGCACTCGACGCGTTTCGCCAACCAAGTTGGCATCATCTGGAGATGATTAAAACTAAACTTATGCTAACAATCTGCCCTATTTATACCTAAACTATTGGGTGAACCGTGACCGGACCGTGGCCGTTCGGTGAACCGTGACTCACTAACCAATAAAGCGGGCTATTTGGGATAGGCCCTCTGTCACTATTCATACTATTTTTCATACATTATGATTTCCAAGCTTTCAAATGCATCCAGCTGTCTAGTATTTGTTACATTTCTAATTAATCTTAAATTGCTAATATCTATTTTATGATTGTTCTCAAACGCATGTTGGGCAACAGTAGACTTATCTGTTCTACCATATTTGAGATGGCCATATGCTCTTTGAATCTAATTTGAATTGATTGTCTAGTCTGTCCAACATATTTTTGATTACAGTCCTTACAGCTAACTTCGTAAATCCCCGACTTTCCGAATGTTTCAATTTTGTCTTTTGGATTGCCTAACAGTTGTTGTAGTTTGTGTCCCGATGAATGAATCACTGTCACACCTACATCTTTAAAATTCGTACCAATACCACGGGTGAATCCAGGATCGAATGGATTCGATACAAATTTCGAATTTTCTCTTTCATTTTGAAAGGTCGAGGAATTTCGAAGCGACTCTTTAAACTTTCGTTTCCTAATTATTTTATCAATTAAACTTACAGAATATCCATTACTCGTAGCTATATCCTTAATCAATGCCTTTTCTTTTTCAAACCTCTCCTTATTGAAGGGGAAGCTTAATAGACGATGGACTAGACAATTAAAACTCGCCATTTTGTGTTGAGCACAATGGTGAGAGTCCTTATAGGGATATATCTTAGAGTACTGGTATCTTTTCTTTATGTCAAATTATAACTTATTTACACTATTTCTAATTATTAATACATCTAAAAATGGTAGTTGTTCAGAGTTTTCAAATTCATGTGTGAATTTAACTGACGCGAAACGACTGTTTAATTTAGATACAAAGTTATCAATATCAGCGACTTTTGTATCGAACACTGCAAAAATATCATCCACATACCGAAGCCAAACCCTGGGAAATACTCGAATTCTTCTTTTGCTTCCGTCTCGAATCTGTTCACGAAAAGACCGGCAATGAATGGTGACTAAGAGTTACCTATTGCTGTTCCTTCATGTTGTTCGAAGAAATTATCGTTGAATCGAAAACAATTTTGTTTCATGCTAAGTTTAGTGAGTTTAAGATATTCTTTTACTACATCTTGACTGAGATTGTCTAATTCGAGTTGATCCTGAAGGTAATCCAAAGTCTGTGGTTCGGAACACTTGGAAATAATGAACAATCGTCAAAGGAGATCAAAATTTCACCTTCTTGCAACTGAATATTGTTCACCTTATTGATGAAATCGTTAGATTTATTAATCTCAGAGAAACTAGATGGCGCAATAGGTAAATTTTCGAACTCTTCTGTTAACCATTTTGATAGATGGTAAGTCGGCGATTCGATTGCTGAAACAATGGGACGTACCGACTTTTCTGGTTTATGTATCTTAGGCAAGCAGTACAATCTAGGTACACTTGGGTTAGATACATATAACTTCCTATTTAAAGCTGAAGTAATAAGGTTGTTGCAGGACTTAACTACATTTCTTACTTCAGTAACCATTTTTGGTAATGGATTTCTAGAAAGTTTTTTATAAGGACCATTACTAATCAGATTGTCTACCCTTTCATAATAGTCCTCTTTATCTAAAATAACAACCTTATTGCCCTTATCAGCTTTTAAACAAAAACAATCTTTTTCACGCAACCGTTTGACAATTAAAATTATTATATATAACGGTTTAGGTATAAATAGGGTAGATTATTAGCATAAGTTTAGTTTTACTCATCTCCAGATGATGCCAACTTGGTTGGCGAAACGCGCGTCGAGTGCAGTATATAGTGTTTTGGTGTTTCGTGGAAAACTACGTCAGTGTTATCTTCACATCAAAGGTTCTAACCCACTCCAAGAAAAATAAACTTATTCACCCTTCTCTCTTTAATGACATGATATTAATGCAGTGCTGCCAATTCATTTTTTTCTTACACCCAGATATTTCTACATGCCTATATTTAAATAAAGATCATAACATTATAAATTATTACTGAATTATATCGATTTCGGGCATAACAATAATTAATAATTCTTAATTCTGAATTCACTTGACTTATTGTTGATCAACCCTACCTCGCTAAAAGTATTTAGGTTAGGAAATAATTAAATCTGTGATCTGTGCTTGGCCTACAGTTATATTTCGGCGGGGTGTCTGTTGCCGCCATGTTTCTGATCTGAGCGTCTTGGCGTATACTTTCATAACGAAATGTAGACCTTTAAAATGTTCCTTAAAAGGCTTCCCTAAAATGGCCTTTTAATTTGAGAAATTGATATTTTAAGCAGTGTTGATGACTCTACCATAGATTGTGTACCTTGCAATTGTGGAGAAAAACAAATTTTTATTTCCATTAATTAAATTATTATTAAAATTTAAAGATTTCGGAAGGCCCGTTTGTTTTGTAAGATATGCATTCATTAGCATAAAACGAACTATAATCGATTTGAGCAAAACGTTACATTTGTTAAAGATAAGTTTATTGATTAGACATCGTATATTTAACTTTAATTGGTTCACCGAATTGGATTCCGTGCAAAAAAGCTACAAGATTTAAATTTGTTTCTCAACTTTATTAATAAAGTGACACGTTCAATTGAAACACTCCGTACGTTAGAAAAAAAATGCACGTACCTACTTATTTATTTTGGGTACCTGTGAGCCGAATTTATAAACAAAAAGCTTGCTACTAAATCAAGTGGAACTATTTCACTTACCTGGGAGCCAAACTGTCGAACTCGTCAAAGAACAATATGCAAGGCCGAGCACTTTGTGCCCTACAACAAATAAACACTTATTAGCCTTATAGGGCATTCGGAGTCTTCTATAAATGAGATGAATGAAGAAAAACCGGAAAGGGGAAGGAATGTGAAGTTGCCAATTTTTATACGATATTTCTGATTACGACCGATCCGACGGCAACTTTACCAGTCGTAGATAAAACAGTTGAAATATGCTGTGACACTGTTTTAGAATCACAGCTCTCAGTAGCACTTGCAAATATCTCTTTATCCAGGTAATTTGGCAGTTTTATAACGTAATATACGTCAATAGGGTGAGGAGGATCAATATCTCGTTAACTGTTTGAAATTTTAAAAATTGTGGGAAGAGTGATTCTAAAATTGTTTTAAATCTAAAGGGTGTTTCACATAGTGGTAGTAAGTTAATACTCGGGTTTTTAAATGAATATGTATATTTTCATATATTTGTATTTGACTCTTAATTCTCTATCCAATCATATATTATTTATGGACCACCGCGGGGTTACAAAAAAAGCTGCATTTGAAGCGACCAATACTGTCTGACCAAGGAAAGAAGGCATGCGGAAAGAATGTACCTCCTGCATTCTATTCGTAATGAAGCGTAAATGATATAAATGAATTAGTGCATGAAAAATTGTTGTGATTGTTTGCATCCCCACCTACTGATTGCCAGAATTTGTAGCAGGACAAACCTGAATTCTTAAGAATTCATTTTGAGAAAAACTCCTGTATTAGTATCTATAGAAATGGTCAGTGCATAACGACATTAATATGAGAATTCATAAAAACAAATAATTTAGGAATAGTGAAGAAGTAAAGAACACTAATAATGCGCGATCATCCTCACTTTATCACTTGCTTTGATATTGTATAGAATTAATTGGTGTTGTGTACTTGATTGTTTCTAAGGGTGTAAAATCTTTCCTGCAGGAATCTTTTTGTTAAGGGTATGTTACTTTTTCCATTTTTTTTATCTAACATTTTTGAATACATTTATTTTTGATATTATCTTATTCAAAATATTAACAAAAAAAATGCTGTTATTTTTAAATTACCTATATATTTACTTAGTTTTCTAAAAAATTGGACACATTTGCACACTGTAATTTGAAATTTTTATGGAAGCTTATACAATAACTGTTAATAAAATGTAGTGCCCATTAGGGATAACTTGTTTTTATTAGAGCTTTCTTTTTACCTTGAGTATTAGCATAATTCTATTTATAGAGACAATGTCTATTATCAGAAGAGAGTTATTTGAGTTTTTAAAAGTCAATTTGCTTATATAGTTAGTTAATTCTGAATTTAACTGCACAATCCGAGGCATGAGATTGCCATTGTCTTTTTAAAAATTCAAATAACTCTCTTCTGGTAGCAGACATTGTCTCTGTAGTCTGTATATAGAACAATATGCTAATACGCAAGGCAAAATAAAGCTTAAATAAAAACAAGTTACCCTTATATGTCCTTAATGGGCACTAAGGGGCACTAACAGTTATTGTATAAGCTTCCTTAAAGACTTCAAATTACAATGTGCAAATGCGTGCAATTTTTTATGAACCTAAGTAAATATGTAATTTAAAAATAACGGCACTTTTTTGTTATATTTTGAATAAGGTATTATTAAAAATACCTGTATTAAAAAATGTTAAATAACAAAGGAAAAAAGTAGCATTCCTTTAACAAAAAAATTCACGCAGGAAAGATTTTACACCCTCAAAAACAATCAAGAACACAACACCACTTCTATACATTGTAAAAGCAAAGGATAAACTGAGAATAGTCGCGCACTATTCCTAAATGATTTTTTTTTTTTTGAATTCTCATATTAATGTCGGTATGCACTGACCATTTCTGTAGATACTAATAAAGGAATTTTTCCCAAAATTAATTCTTACAAATTTAGGTTTTGTCCTGCTATATAATAATTCTGGCCCACTGTGCACAGGGCAGTAGTAACATCCGAAAAAAAACGGATTTTCGTAAATTTGACCATTTGAGTGTTAGTCAAGACCATATAGTAACTTCCAGGCCTTTCAGAGCTGAACCCAAGTCTACAGGGTGTCTTCCACGTTGATTCAAAACTAGTAAACCAATTATACAATATATGTATATATTTGTTATCAGAATGACTCGAGGAATCGAAATTTGCCAAAATATACAGGGTGTTCTATTTAAAGTAAATGCACTTTTTTGTATACCGTGTATATTTCAAACGCTACTGCCAATCATGTAAAATCAATTTTTAAATTTTTTGAATCGGTCAAAAATAAAAATAAAAATGGGGGGTTTACATTAATAAAACTAAACCTGTACGTTATTTTAACCACGGACTTGTATTTACTGATTCATTTTTTGTAGCATTTGAACCTCAGACTTCATTGATGTATTAAACTTTTATATTGCCAAACGTTTCGTAGCTGTAAACCATCATCAAGGAAAAAGTCACATTTGATGATGGTTTACAGCTACGAAACGTTTAGCAACAATGAAGATTAAGGTTCAAATGCCACGAAAAAATTCAATAAAAAATCCAGGTCCATATTTAAAATAACGTACTTGATGATGGTCGCGAAAAGACAAAACATCTTATATTTTTTCAATAATCTCAAAAAACAACAAGAGATATTTTCGATTTCTCAACGGCATATTCCTGATCGCCAAATTCTGCCACTTTGCCCCAAATTAACCAACCTGTGCATCAGACTAGGGGTTTTCGTTTTAGTATTGTAACTGGTTGGAATCATTTCTTAAGTATAAATTTTTTTCTTTTTATTTAATTATTACCTCCTCACCCCTCAAAGTGATGAGGTATGTATTCGTGAAAAAAATTTAGAAAATTTTTATTGCATTTCTGGACGAATCTCGACGAATTATGACGATACACAAAATTTCAGACAAAAAAAATGTCTGTGTCTGTCTGTCTGATTCGCGATAGCTGCTATAGATTTTGAGATAAAGCTTTCAAATTTGGTACACACATTCTAGAGGTCAAGGAAGAGATTGAGTTCGTTGATGAGCAAAATCGGTTCTTAAAATTTGAAATGTCAAAAAAATATTAGTGACATTTTTGAAACGTCAATTTGAAATGTCAAATTTTCTTTTGACATTTCAAATTTTAAAATATTAGTGACATTCCACCAATGTGACTTTTTTTGAAACGTCAATTTGAAATGTCAAAAAAATATTAGTGACATTCGACCAATGTGACTTTTTAAAAACGACAAAAATTATTTTTTCAAAAAAAAAATATTAGTGATTCCACCAATGTGACTTTTTTGAAACGTCAAAAATTACTTTTATTACAAACTCCACCACACATCGAGTTTTTTTGAAACGTCAAAATATGACTATTTTAAAAAGTCAAAAAATGTGACTTGAAACGTAAAAAAATGTGACTTTTTTGAAACGTCAAAAATTACTTTTATTATAAACTCCACCACACGTCGAGTTTTACTATACGGTGAGGAAGTTCTGATCCCCAAATAATTGGCAGCGGTTTCTTTTTTTAGAAATGCATAAATACGGAGTAAATAGAATGTCAGATTTTTTAATAAGTACCAGTTTATTTCAAAATTTATTTGCAACATAAAAAACGTCGGCTTCTTTGATTCCTTTACCATCATCAAAGAAGCCAACGTTTATTATGTTGCAAATAAATCTTAAATAAACTTTAACTAAAAACTGATTGACAAAGTTGTCTCCAACTTGTCAAAAATAAATACAATTTTTAGTCTTTTTTTATATTTATAGCGGTCATCTACACCTTCAACTAAACTATTTAATTAACATGTAAATTAGAATATTTTTTAGTAAACAATATGTAAAGTACAGGTCAAACCTATTTGTAACATAAAAACGTCGGTGACTTTGATCCCTTACCGCCGACAAAGGTGTCGACGTATTTCATGTTGCAAATAAGTTTGAAATAAACTTTATGTAAGAGTATTTTATTAGCTGTGAATACTGAAGAAATCATTTTATTATTACTATACTTACTTTTGAAAAACATCTCGCACTGCCTGTTCGCTGGCACCTATAAATTTCGACAGTAGCTCGGGACCCTTTATGGAAATTAATCTTAGACCACATTGTTTGGCAGCTGCGGCGGCCAACAGTGTCTTCCCGGTGCCCGGAGGGCCGTATAAGAGAAGACCTGACTGCAGGCGAAGGGGCGCCTTTGCAAATATGTTTGGATACTGTAAAATAACGCATGACCTTCGATTAAATTATATAACCGTCCATTATTTACTACATATATTATTTACTACATTTATAGATAGTCCATCCTTATGAAGAAATTTATCACTCCAAATCCTGGAATTTTTATATCGACACGATATTTACAACGTTATTAATTTTCGCATAGCAAATGCGTACAAATGGTCCACTACAACATAATAATAGTTTCTAAATGAACAAAATCCTAGACAGACACTGCTGACAATGATATAAAAATTTTAGGAGCAGATTTTAAAGCGATAAATTTTAATATGGATTGGAACTACACTACTGTTCTCTATTTTATGCAAAACCTGTGATAAAAACTAAGACAATTAGAGTTTAAATATGTGGGAGGATATACTGCTTCGTTGCCACTAAGAGCTCCCGGCCTGATCCAATGCGCAAGTGAATGTCGAATTCAGCCGGGGACCGGAGGACTAATCAAAGCTAGAAAATTACAGGACTGGATTATTTTAATTTTTAATGCTCGTATGAAGAATTTCACCCTGTATACGTATTTTTCAAATTCTGGTACTGAATTATGAAACTACATATAAAACTGATCTAAACTGCGTATTTGTTTTTTTTTCGCCATACTTCTGGCGAATTTTATACTGAAACATTTTGTGTTTTCATACCTTATTAAATATGAAATCAGAATAAGGTACGCTTTTAAAATTTAATTAAGGTAAATGAAGAATTAAATAGATTGATTTTTTTAGATCAGGATGATATATACTGGTAAAAGAAAGTTATGTGTTGGCCACATCAGATATTTATCTGTATATTCATTTTTAAATGTTGTATACGAACATTAACATGTTTCTAGCGCATACATTTCACCCGTAACTGGAAAAACCTAGTAACTCAGAGAAAATTCTAATGATCACTACAAATTTTTTTGTGTCCATACTTTGAAGTTTGAATAGTTTTAATTAAAATGTTATACCTACCTTTTGGAAATTATTACCTACTTGCAATTTTTCAGTGGTGGCTGGCGGATTTAGGTTGCACCCATATATCAGTATTGGAACATGGAACCCAAGAAATAATTGATGGCACGGACTATATCAGTTTTGATTGAAGAAGTTTTGCAGAAAAAAAAATTAAAAAAATTTGAGAAAAAACGTTACAAAAAATGTGCAGCCTCCTAGATTCCTTCTAGACCATTAGTAAAATCTTTGCAAACCATTTTTTTTTCGTAATCAGAAGGAAAATGTATCATTCCGTTCTTTTTTTTGGTTTTCGAAAATTTTGATGTTTTGTAAAGCTGACATTTTGAAATTTACACGATGAAGAACTTAAATTTCAAAGTGTCATAACTTTACAAAAAATCAATATTTCAAAAATCAAAAAAAACGGGGTGATAAATTTTCCTTCTGATTACGCAAAAAAAAATCTGAAAATCGGTTGACCCTGAGGCCATCCCTGAAACTTCCCGCTATTTTCGAGTTTAAAGCGCTCAAAAATATATGTATTAGTTAATATTTGAGCTCTCCGAGCTCAAAATATTATACATATACATTTTTGAGCTCTACGATTAGGTGAAAAATCTCGAAGATATATTAAAAAAACACTTTTTTTGTAATTTTTGAACTGCGATATCTTTTGAACAAATTAACCAATCGAGATGCAGTTTGCAGCATAACGCAGTTTTTCAAGTACAAAAAGTTATGTTTGTACCAAAAATTGATCCGACAAAAATTTTTAATGTTATTTCAAAGACACTTTTTTGCGAGTTTTTCGCAATCGATATCTCTTGAACGAATCAACCAAATTTAATGCGGTTTACGGCATTCAACGCAGATTTTTAAGTACAAAAAGTTATCTTGGTAATAAGGAAAAGAGCTGATTAGATTTTGGAATTGATCGGTTCAGTAGTCTAAAAGATATTCCAAAAAAAACATATTTTTGAGATTTCTCAAAATCTACCGGGCCGAATCGGTTCTAATTCTCAGGAAATCTACCGTACACACATACATACAGCCATCCAGACACATCGTGGGAATAGTCAGAACCTCAAAACGTCGAGATCTGACAAAAACTCGATTTTCGAAAATCGGGGTGAAACCAATAACTTCCCGATTTCTGAAAATTTTCAATTTTCTTAGCGGGAAGTTAAAAATAGTTTGCAAAGATTTTACTAATGGTCTAGGAAGGAATCTGGAGAGGCTGTGCATTCTTGTAACCTTTTTTTCTCAATTTTTTTTTCTGCAAAACTTCTTCAATCAGTACTGATAGTCGTACCTTAAAATATTGCTTGAGTTCCATGCTTCAATATTGAGATATTGTATAACTTAAATCCACCAGCCGCCTAGTAAAACAATAATGAAATATTGTCAATACAATTTGAATGTCGATGGTCCATTAAGAAATAACGAAAATTGAGCCATTAGCAATAAAAAATGGTCTGTAAACGTATAATATATAATTATGTATAGGATATCAAAGAGCCAATCAACAGCTCAAATACTAGGTAAATAAAGGTACTATTATATGATGGAAATACGTAGTAAATTTGAAACAAAATAGAAAAACATTATCCTGTAACATCTGCTATTTTATTAATAGTATAATATATTAATATTAACAATAACATATAATATATACGTTCTTTGTATAATAGGAAATACATTGACTTGGTATGAAGTTCCACGGCGTATTAGCACATTAAGCTTTTTGAATACCACTTCGAAATAAATATGAATAACAGAAAAAAGCTAGCAGAATATATTATGCACCTAATATAAGTTTCATTAAAGCTGTGACTTATTAGGTTTTTCCAATTCCCGGCATATGTTAAACTTTTTTAAATGTATATTGAAATTTTAACAACTAATATCAACTGCTTGGAATCTAAAATTACAATTATTAATAGCCGATGCTAAAAAAAATAGTATCACATTTTATTTGATTTTTTTCGAGTTAAAACTACCGGTAAAGGCAAATCTTTGACATTTCATTTTCTTGCTAAGAAAAAGTGAAATGGTCATCGGTTAATTAGTAACTTTGTTGTTTTACTAACTAAAAAAGCCGAGAGTTGGCAAAGATATTTCTGAAAACAAAAACAGCGATATTAGCCATTTTTGATGGCCGGTGTTTGAATGACGTATACATTAAATCAGTAGTTCCAAGATTATTCTGCTATTTCGTTTATATTAGATGTATTATAATTGGAAACATTCTCTTATCCTATTACGAAGGACTGGAAATTTGTTACGTTTATTAAATTGAGTTCTGAAGTTTTGATTCGGATTTTGATAGGAAACATAAAAATATAAAAACAGATAGCACTGCAAATTGCAAAATATCAGTAATATCACTAGGCATCATCAAATTATAAACAAATTCTACGCAATGATAATACTAATAATTTTTTTTGTCTTTATTCTTATCTTGTTTGTTACAGTACATTAGAGATTGTAAGTTTACTCCTTTGATTTTGATAAATGTTGGATAAAAAAAATATTTAACTGGAGAGCCCAAAACATTCTGCACTGGAGTCCTTGGCCACCTAGCTACGCCACTGCGTATAAGGCATTACAATTTAAAGACCTCCTTTTAAAAATCATTCAATTGGATATATTATAAATGCTCTAATGACATTTTAATCAAAAATATTAAATAACGTTTTTTTGTGTATTTTCTCCACTAACACAATACAATATTGTTTAATATTTAGTACCAAAAACGGAGGCTTTTTATCACATAATACCTCTCCGCATCTACGTCCGTTTTCAAGTCATCTACTGTACGATTCATTGCAGAGATATAAGAATTATTAAAAACGCTATTAAAATCACCGATAGAAATGCCATCCGACGGTATATTTGTCGGTGATTTAATGACATTTTATGTTTCTCATATCTTTGCAATGAATTGTACATGTCATTAACTAAACATGGGGTGGGGCAAATACATTTCACTTTGCACAGGTATATTTACCCAAGATAGTTATTACTTAAGTTAGTTCTCAGTTTCTTGTTGTAGTACGTAGTTCTCTTCGGTTCGGCAAAGTACGACATATTTGTGTTATTGACGGTTTCGCTGTTTAATTATACATATGTGCCTAATCACTGTATGCAGACAGCAGTAATTTAAGGTAAGATAAATTATAGTTATGCATTTTACTAAGAGTTTACTTGAAGTTTAATTTTACCAGTAATAATCCTGAAACCGACCCCGATTCTTCGTCCGTGTCCTAAGAAAATCCACTTGCTATTTAAAACCCTGTATCTTTTAGATAGGTACTTGAATTCTATATTATGGTGATCGATTTTCAATCGAATTATGAAGTATTAATAAACCTTATTAACAGCCAATGCTGGAAAAATAATATTACAGTTTCTATTGCTTTTTTCCAGTTATAACTACCGATAAAAACAAATCTTTGATATTTAATTTTCGTGCCAAGAAAGAGTGAAATGGTCAACAGTCATCTGTCAGTTAATAACTTCGTTGTTTCACTAACCCAAAAGCCGAGAGCTGGCAAAGATATTTCTGATAGCAAGAACAGCGATATTAGCTATTTTTGTTGCCTCGGTGTTGGAATGACGTATACATTGAGTTAGTAGTTCCAGGTTTATTCTTGCTATTACGTTTGTATTAGATCTATTACAATAGGCGAGTGGGCTCTTTTTTTAAAAAACATCTACATATAAAAATAGTTGGGCCATATATTTTTTATTAATAACTCCTTATAGTAAAAAAAAATCATAACCTTTAAACTCAATTTAAGCGATTAGATATTGCCGCAAATTTCAAAGCTTATTTTGTTGGTTGTGACGTAATAAGAAAATGTTCAGGCCTGAACAATGAAAGATCGTGATACGTTGTTGTATTTAAAGATAATACACGCGCATATTTCCCTATTACGCCACTATACAACCGGCAATATGCGTTGTTTGAAATTAGTCCTCATTTTAAGCATTTTCATTTTACAATGAAACAAATAGTAGTTGGCAAAATCACATTAAAATTATACTTATAACATATTTGATGGTTGTATTAATAAAAAAAATATGTTTAATTGGCGGGCCAAAATATTTTGAACTGGGGCCCTTGGTTACCAAGCTACGCCACTGCGTTACTATTTAAAGATCGTCTTTTAAAAATCACTTTTGTACAAATTTGTAATAATGTTAAATCGTTAAGTCGAATTAAATTTATTTAAATATTTACTTTTCAATCTACCAGTAATTCCTTTTTGAATTTCTCATATCTTTGCAATGAATTGTACATGTCATTAACTAAACGTGGGGTGGGGCCAATATATTTCACTTTTCGCAGGTATACTTACCCAAGATAGTTATTACTTAAATTAGTTCACAGTTTATTGCTGTTGTAAGTAGTTCCCTTCGGTTTGGTAAAGTACGGTATATTCGTGTTATTGATGATTTGAACCTTTCAACTGTTTAATTATAAGTGGCTAATCACTGTCTACAGACAGTAGTCATTTAATGTAAGATAAATTATCACTATGCATTATACTATTATGCGTTTATTTGAAGTTTAGTGTTAGCAGCAATATAATCCTGAAACCGAAACCGATTTTTCGTCCGTGTCCTAAAATATTCCGCTTGCTATTTACAACTAAATCTTTTAGATAGCTAGTTGAATTCTATACATAAGTATTAATAAACCCTAATAGCGTCGATACTATAAAAAATTATCGCATTTTAGTGAAAACTACCAATAAAAACAAATCTTTCATATCATTTTCTTGCCAAGAAAGAGTGAAATGGTCATCGGTCTCTTGTCAATCGGTAACTCCGTTGTTTCAGTAAGAGCTAGCAAAAATATTTCTGATAACAAGAATAGCGATATTAGCCATTTTTGATAATGATGATGATGATTTTGTTTACGTGAGAACAAAAAATAATAACAAAATCAACAAAACTGCAAAATTTCGTATAAGTGGTTGGAACAGAGTCAATATTTGTTGTAATTTGAATTTCACAAAGAAAAATTTTTAAATAATATGTATAGCAACGTTATAAATTCGAAGACAATCTTCATCCATTCTTCAGAACATTAACCCAAAGTAGAATAAGTGCCTCAATATGGTTATATGATCCGTTTTCTAGGAATTCTATGAAATTAACCCACTCTAAAACTATTATCTCACAATTTACCTGAATTTGTAACTGATTCGAGCGTTCAAGATTATGTAAATCTAACTCTTTGATTTGACCATTTCACCACCAAATTAACCTATTTTAATCACTTATTTGTCGTCGTCCTACAAAGAAAAAGTTTTAAATAATATATACCTAGCAACGTTATAAATTCGAAAACAATCTTCATCCATTCTTTAGAACATTAACCCAAAGTAGAATAAGTACCTCAGTATGGTTATATGATCCGTTTTCTAGGAATTCTATGAAATTAACCAACTATAAAACTATTATCTCATAATATACCTGAATTTGTCACTCATTCAAAGCCTTCAAGATTATGTAAATCTAATACTTTGAATCGACCATCTCAACACCAAATTAACATATTAATTAATTACTTATTTGTCGGCGTCCTATTTCCGCCACCGACGACAGGAGACAAAGTTCATCAGTACTTCTGTTAAGCACTGGCACTCCAAATCTGGAAATTTTGCCGAACCCCCACTTTGTCGTAATGGATCCTTATCGTGCTCACATCGTAGGTAGACGGAGCCCACAGTTTTACATCCCTTCCAAAAGATATTGACGCGACCAGGCCTCCACTCATATACTATACTTTATCGACTTGGTCCTGCTCGGTTTTGAATCCAGGCCGTTTGGGTGGATGCCCCACTGTCCTTCACACCAACGCTTAATAGAACGGGACTTTTATAGGCGTTTTCCCCGTGTATTCAACAAAAGGCAAAAAACATCATGAAACAACGAAGCTGGAGCAAAGCGACGTGACACGTAGCGACATGAGACGAGACATAGTACGGAGACAAATTTTGCTAGTTCCGATGCGTCCATAAATTGAAGTTAGGATCAAAAATGTTTTTAGAATGAGGATGAGTTTCTGTATGACAGTGGCTTCGGTACCGGGTATTGTTGGTAATTCAGGAGCTGGGCGAAAGAAAATATTCCGTACACCCTGTTAATAGACACCGCAAACCTTTGGGCAATATCATACACTATTTGTGAAACTGAAGAAACGCCCTGAAATATTTATTGAATATTTGACAATGGACATTGCCACCTTCAATTATATTTTGAGTGAGGTATCTCCTCATTTACGACAGAAATGAACTAATTTCAACTTTCCACGAGTAAAAATCACAGCGCCACACGCGACAACAATTCAGAATTTCATATCGTCGTGTGTCACCTCTTTAGTCTCGTTTGTGTGGCATAACCTCAGATTAATAATACTAGAAGATGAGTAACAAAATATAAAAAGTTGTCTCATTCATCTACATCCTACGAGACGTACGTAAATATTATGGCTGGTTTTATTCCTATTGGTCAGAATCATGAACGCAGGACGAAGAAACCCGATCGATGCCTGCTATCACAGTTTTGATAACAAATTGTGTTCTGTAAGACGACGTCTGTCATTTTAATCTGTATTTTTAAGTGATTTTAAAGTTTTGTGTTATTTGTTGGTACTGGTTAATAACCGACTTTTATAAAAATTTATTTAGTGAATATTTATTGAGAAACAATGACTAATAAATGTGTAGTGTGCGGTCAAAGAGGAAAACCACGGGGTTGTTTATCTTTTGACAGGTAAATAAACAAAACAAATCAGGGCCGGCATAATGCGAAAGTGTGAAAGTTAAAAAATGATTAAAATTAATGATAGCTTTACAAAAACAATAACAACATTTGATTCCATTTGAACAGTAAAAAATCCACATTTTATCAAAAAAGATACTTGAACAAAAATATTTATTTTTACTTCAATGGAAATTTCATTCTTAAGGTTGCTCACAAACTGTAGATGTTTTAAAGTCAATTGATATTTTTTTTATTTGAATTTTAAAGGTTGTTATTAAAAAATGTGTTTATTTTAAGATTTCCCGCGAATCTGGAGAGAAGAGAAAGTTGGCTGAAAGCTCTCAAAATGAAAAATGCCAGTAAGTGGCACTACATGTGTTCACAACACTTAAAAAAAAGTGATTATAATATTATAAGATCTAGATTAAAAGTGTTGAAAATCAATGCTGTTCCATTTTCCCCCTGGCAACATTATCACCACTTCGTCACACGTACTGTCCAGGTTAGTAAAGAATTATATTGAAAATTAATAATATGCTAAGTAGTCACTCATTCATACCTCATGAAATAATATCAATAGGTACCTACAGAGCATCAACTGTTATATTGATATGTTACTTTTATTGCAGTGATGTAGGTTTGTATATTTCAAAGAAATCTCATTTGTTTCAGCATTGAAAATTTAATTCCTTCGCCACCATTAGTACCCAAGATAGCAAGGTATGTTAAATTTAAATATACAAGGCCCGCCACTTTAAACTCCCCCTGGTGCTTATTTTTTAACACGCTTTTATTAGCTTCACCTGTATGTTTCTGAGTTTGTTTGTTTGTAACCGACTCTTTGGACTCGATTTTGACCCACTTTAAATGGACAGATTTAATCGATACTTTGTACACTTACGAAGAACCGGTAACAATACAATAATTTGATAAGTTTATATCATTATCCTGATCAGGATCGCCAGAATTAAATAATTTCCTCATGTATCCTCTGCGTGAGAGCAAGTGGCTTATAACTGTTAGTACATTCCGTGATTCTCAGTTCGTTCGTTGGCCGAGCGGGCTAAGGCGCAAGTCTTAGTCGACGCGAAACGACGGACTCCTCGGGCGTGAGTTCAAATCCCGTCTATGGCTGAAAAAAAAATTTTTTTTTTCAGAAGTATCTGTTGGATCGTAATATGTTATAATATCAGCATCAATAAGCAATATAAATATAGTTTAAAAAAAACCTAAAAAACACGCTTTCATAGCACATCAAACTAAAAAGTGAAAAATAAATATAGTTTAAAAAAACTAAAAAAACACGGTTTTAAAGCACACCAAACTAAAAAGTGAAAAATAATTATTAATATAAACTGAAAACAATAATGAACGAAAAATACTGGTATTATTGTGAAAAAAGCGTGAATTGCTCGATATACGAAAAATATGGCACAAAGCGCCCCACGCTTTTTTCACAATAATACTAGTATTTTTCGTTCATTATTGTTTTCAGTTTATATTAATAATTATTTTTCACTTTTTAGTTTGATGTGCTTTAAAAGCGTGTTTTTTAGTTTTTTTAAACTATATTTATTTATTTTTTAAGCAACGGCCATGTCCGGTGCATCAAATTGTAGATATTTTTAAGTTCTTTAAATGTAGCGTGCAGTGATTCAAATTTTTTTTGGCTCACTGCATTGTATATTTAAATTTAACATACCTTGCTATATTGGATACTAATGGTGGCGAAGGAATATAATTTTCAATGCTAAAACAAGTGAGATTTCTTTAAAATATACAAACCTACATTTACTTAATATTATTTCATTCGGTATAAATGAGTGACTACTCAGTATATTATTCTTTTTTAATACAATTCTCTAATAATCTGGACAGTACGTATGACGAACCTGGTGATAGTGTTGCCAGGGAAAAAATAGAACAGTACTGATTTTGAAGACTTTTAAACCAGATCATTTAATAGTATAATCACTTTTTTAAGTGTTCTGAACACACATAGGGCCACTTATTGGCATTTTTCATTTTGAGAGCTTAGCCACCTTTCTCTTATCACCAGATTCTCGGGAAATCTGAAAAAAAAAACACATTTTTTAATAACAACCTTTAATATTGAATTAAATATCAACAGATTTTAAAACATCTATAGTTTGTGAGCAACCTTAAGAATGAACTTTCCATTCAAGTTAAAATAATTATTTTTGTATAAGTATCTTTTTTAATAAAATGTGGATTTTTTACTGTTCAAATTAAATGGAATCAAATGTTGTTTTTTATTTTTTGTAAAGCTAATATTAATTTTAGTTATTTTTGGGCTTTCACACTTCGCATTCACGCAATATACCGACCCTGATTTTATTTTGTTTACTTACATGTGAAAACATAAACAACCCTGTTGTTTTCCTCTTTGGCTGCACACTACACATTTATTAGTCATTGTTTCTCAATAAATATTCACTAAATAAATCTTTATAAGTAACTAAAAACCGATTATTAATCAGTACCCAAAAACACAAAGCTTTAAAGTCACTAAAAAATAACAGAGATTAAAATAGCAGCAGCAGAATAGCATTGAAAAATACATTCCTCAAGCTAACAAATTTTGTATATTTATTAAGTTTTAAGTTATACAACAGCATTAGAATAAATGCTGAAGCCTGGAGCCGCCCCTGATTTGTTTTGGATACATTGATATGTAAACATGCAAATTGTTGTATATGTATCGGTCATAAAAATCAGCGTATCTCTTATGGCTGTTACTTATCTTTATATTATTAATCTGAGGGCGTAACGATAACCCTTTAGCTCATGATACTATTAACTAAGTATCCCTTTAGCTACTATGTTCGGTTGTATATGAATATACATCAAAATTTAAATCGCGTTGCTTACCTCGTCGCTCCACTAAAACTGTAAATAGTTCTTAAACTTTTTCTATCAATGGTAACCAAAACGGAAAACAACGGTGTCATTTTAAATAACATGCAGATTTAATATCTCAAATTACAGGCAAATCTGATGACTATATTATTATTTTACTAGTATCAAAAGTAATTTTTACAAAACGACACTAAATTCGTATTTTGTACTAATAAAAAAATGCAGACATCATCATTCAATCATTAGATTTACTTGTAAGTTAACCTTGTAAATTTATATTTTATTTAGAATGATGACATTGTTTTCATATTCGGTTATCATCAGTTGAAAAAGTTTTATGTTGTGTACATGGTCAGGTAATTCTACCTAGATTATAGTTCGGCAGGTACACAAGAGCTGATATTTTTCTTTAAAACTATTTAACCATTTTTGTATAGAATTCGAACATTCAGTAGAATTTGTATGACACACATTTTTATAGAAGTTTGAGATGCCGTAAAAGTTTTAGGAAAAAATATATATATTACTCTGTTATCCACATCTATATACTGAATACCTATAATCTGAAAATAATATCCTGAACTAGACAAGTATTTTCACTAGCAGATCTAGAAAAAAATTGGAGGGGGGTAAACACATAAAAAAATCGAAGACGAAAAAGCTTTTACTTAGTTTTCAGTATTTTTTTCATATTCATTAATCATTACAAAAAGAAAATTAGAAAATTTTAATAGCGTACCTTGAAATGTTTCATAAAAATTTTTAAATAATTAATTATCAGCGTCATTAGATACTGTCAATAACAATTTATGTTATATATTTTAATTTGTTTAATTTTTCATTGTCTTTGGCATTTAGAACAAGTGTACCAAATTTGAAAGCTTTATCTCAAAAACTGTGGCTGCTATCGCGATACTACAGACATGCGGACAGATTTTTTTTTTTCATAAAGTTATGTTTTTTCATTATAATCCGTCGAGATTCGTCCAGAAATGCAATAAATTTTTTTAAATTTTTTTTCCAGAAATTGTAACTTTTCTTCATGCATTATGTCTTTTCTGGTGGTACCACATTCACCAAATTTAATATGTCACCTAAAATGTTGTTGACAATCTTAACTGCCAAATTTGGAAAGTCTCCCATTAGTATTTTTTCAGTTATCGCGGATACACACGCACGCACGCGCAAATATATTAATAAAATAATTATAACTAATATATAGATGATATTTTACAAGTTGTTGGCTGTTAAAGTAAAAATTATTTGGTCAATATAAAACAGAAAAAACTTTATTTCCTATTTTTATTTTTAGAGGACTTCCAGCCAGGTATATGAACAATTTATCCTACGTTTCGTCCGAGTTTTCGGACTTTTTCAAAGGTTAAAAGCTAATATAAATTTTCTATTTTAATTTCATTGTATATGTGTTTTATATTGAACAAATAATTTATAACTAATAATATTGGAAATATGCTACGTAGAAATATCCAATTTTGCATCTAAGTTGGCGATGATTAATTTTTAAGAAAATTGAATATTATAGAATGTCACGGCATTCATGTCCTAACTGCTAAATATGCCAGTGAGTATTTCTATCAAATGTAAGTATATGCGGTTCGTTGGCGGCACGTCGGGGGGCCAGAAGAGCCTCCTACTTTTTATAGGGTATACAGGATGATTCTCTAATACCGACAATTTTAACAGTCGTTAGAAAAAGAAAATATGTGAGGTTTTTATTTTTTTCTCCTAAGCTCAAATACGATAATTTGAATTTTTGCGAAGATATCCTCCAATGACCATTTTATCAAACCAGATATTTGATTTTTTTATTACTGAGTTATATTATATATTTTCTTTAGACTTAGTGGGATTAAGGCCAATAATTAAAACAACAAACTGTTTTTAAAAAAGTCGACGTTTCGAAAGAAATTTAATTCATCTTCAGGACACTGAAATAAATCACAACGGTATTTTTATGAAGAAAATCATGTACATATAAAAATAAATTATACACTTTACCGATTTCTTATCACAGAATAGACATTTAAAAAATATATATATTTACTCAACATTCATTTAAAAGAAAAATTGCCATAACAGTAAAAATGAAATTAAAATGGGAAAAATAATGTAATTTAAAAAGGTTTAAAACAGAATCAGTACTTAAAGATTATGAAATTTTTGTTTACTTATTTATTTTTTTTGGTAAAGGCAATCATAAAGTTACAAAAGCATATTAATTACGTATTTGAATTAATAACAATCTGTACTTACAATTAAAATAGTTTGTTGTTGTCAAAGTAATAAAAATAGTGGATAAAAACATTAACTGATAAAAATTATACACAAAACACAATACAACTGCCACTCTTGAATCTCAAATACGAAATGAACTGCAATAAAATCTCTATTTGTTCTGCTATAGGTACATATATGTAGATACCAAATTGCATACAGACTTATACATACACTGAAAATTTAAAAACTGCATATTATAGAATTTACATATACATATCTTATTTTTTTATTCCATTAATAATATTGAAATATGCAGTGCTTAAATCATCTGTATCTGTTTTTTCTTTAACTATAACAGATTCAGGTAAATAACAAAATAATTATTAGGCAAGAACAAACGTATGAGAATGAAAATTCTATTTTTAATAATCGGTTGATAATAAATAATAATGATTTTAATTTTAAAGGATTTTTTTATTAACAAATATCCGGTTTAGGAATAGGTAATTGCATGTCTCCTATTTGCTCAGATCTTGTTGTCAGAGTTACAGGATAACTGCTTAAACCAACTAACTTTTAGTGTACCCTTTTTTAAACGGTATGTGGATGACATAATTACAGCTATTCCTAAACACAACACTCAAGAAATTTTAGTTACTTTTAACAGTTTTCACAAAAAAGTACAATTTACTAAAAAAAACAGATGATCTTTTTAGATATAGAGTTAATTAGGACTAACAACAACATTACAACTAATTGGTATCACTCACTTTTTCAGAAAAGATATTTAAACTTTAAATCAAACCACTCAATAAAACCAAAATAAACATTATTATTATTAATTAAATAACAGATTAAAAAAACTCTCAAATGAACGCTTTTGGGAAGATAATAAGAGTAAATTAAAATCATACCTAGTCAAAAATAACTACCCAATTAGCATTATAAATAAATTATTATATAACAATGCTAATGTAAGCATCACCACACACATCGGCCTAAAAGAAGATGACAACAAAAAATATGCGTCAATTCCATATACACAAGTCCTATCAGATAGTTTAAGTCAAATCCTAAAAAATGATCGCACAAACATAGCTTTCAAAAAACACAAATACAAACAAAAAACATCTTTTCACAAAACTGAAAACTAAGACTTCAATCGACCTAATGTCTAATGTAATATATAGCATACTTTGCAATGATTGCGGTAAATTTTATATAGGACAAACTGACAAGTATTTAAAACAACGGATGTATGAGCACCAAAATGACGTAAAAAAAATCAATAGGACAGATGTAAAAGCCAACGAAACTGCTTTAGTAACACATAGTAGGACTAATCATAATTTCTCATTTACTGATGTAAAGATTGTTGGACATCAACCTAATTATAAAAAAAGAATTACACAAGAATTGATCAATATAAAAACATATAAAAGCGTGAACAAAAGAACAGACACTGCATATTTCAATATTATTAATGGAATAAAAAATGAGATATGTATATGTAAATATCTATAATATGCAGATTTTAAATTTTCAATATATGTATAAGTCTGTATGCAATTTAGTATCTACATATATCTACCTATAACAGAACAAATATGATTTTATTGCAGTTCATTTTGTATTTGAGATTCAAGAGTAGTTGTATTGTGTTTAGTGTATATTTTTTATCAGTTAATGTTTTTATCCACTATTTTTATTACTTTGACAACAACAAACTTTTTTAATTGTAAGTACAAATTTGTATTAATTCAAATATGTAATTAATATGCTTTTGTAACTTTATGATTGCTTTTACCAATAAATAAATAAGTAAACAAAAATTTCATAATCTGTAAGTACTAATTCTGTTTTAATCCTTTTTAAATTACATTATTTTTCCCATTTTAATTTCATTTTTACTGTTATGTCAATTTTTCTTTTCAATGAATGTTGAGTAAACATTTTTTTTTTTCAAATCTCTATTCTGTGAAAATGAATCGGTAAAAGTGTATAATTTATTTTTGTATGTACATGGTTCTCTTGATAAAAATACCATTGTGATTTATTTCAGTGTCCTGAAGATGAAATAAGTTTATTTCGAAACGTCGACTTTTAAAAAAAAACAGCTTGTTTTAATTATTGGCCTTAATCCCACTAAGTCTAAAGAAAATATACATGTAACAGGCAACCAAACATTTAGTTAAAATTGTATTATATGTCACGTGACGAATATTTCTGTACTGAAATTAAAACATGCGATTTTTCTCAAAACTGGTTCCTCCTATAGAAAACACTTGCAACAAACCTTTTTTTATTTAGAACGCCTCAAGGAGTTCGGAAAAACGAAAATTTTTAAAAAATTCCAGTGGTGTAGAAATTCTGACTTAAAAAGGGGGCTCAATTGATTCTCTCGGCTGCCTCTGGTTGACAATTTCAACAGTTTTTTATAAAATCAATGAGGCCCAATATATCAATGCCTGGTATCAAATATGAGATAAATATCTCGCATAGTTTAGGAGAAAAAAATAAATAAATAAATCCGAAAAAAAATTCTTTTTCCAACGCTCTCTATCTCAAAAACGAAGTTACGCAGAAAAAAGTTTATACCACAAAATTTTTCATCGAGCTCTATCGATTGTTAAGGTATTAAAAGTGAATCACTCTGTATATAACTGTAATTTTCTTAGTGAAACTTAACAAAAGCAGATATTTATTTAATGCGAAATTTTATGTAACACATAGCCTTGAATATGAAACAAAAATACAAATTCCATTATTTTTACATCCGCATATTACATAATATTTGTTTAAGATTGGGATTTCGCATCTCAATCATACGGCAAATCAATGTTAAAGTCTTTCCCGAAATAAATCAGTAGAACATTGAAAAATAATGTCAGTTTTCTAAATAAACATTAGTACAAACACCAACCGTTTCGGAGACAAGTTTGATTTATTGTTCAGTTTTTATACTGTATCGTAGAAATAGGAAGTGGCATTTGTTCCAGATTTGATATATCACCCCTTCCAAACAAATCCTTATAAAACAACAGTAACATTTCATTCACCAGTGGTGTGTATGTGGGGCAAGTTGACCCTGTTTTTACACTGACGTAGTTTTCCACAAAACTCCAAAACACCATATATTGAACTTGATGCGCGTTTCGCTATATCTAGAGATGGTTAGTTTTTATCATCTGCGTTTCGCCAGCCAAGTCGGCATCATCTAGAGATGATTAAAACTATTGATTTCCTGATGATGCGAAATGCGCGTCGAGTGCAGTATATGGTGTTTTGTGGAAAACCATATCGATCTTATCTTCACATTAAAGTTTTCAACCCACTTCAGGATGACCCTTTTTTGAAGAAAATTTTTTTGAAATAATCTGATTTTTTAATGCCCTGATCCAATTTGGCGAAAAAAGTTATCTTTTAAACATTTAATAATTGTCCCTGTTTTTAGGTAAAATGGAAAAAAATTACTTTAATGCATAAGTGAATATAAATGATCCATATTCAAATATGGATGAAAGCGACTTTGATAAAAAAAAAATTTTATGGTTTCTGTTTGCATTTTTTACATATTGTGTAATTTTATGTTCTATTAGGAGCAAAATTACATTGTTTCAGTTTCTATAATAATGGATGGTTTTAAGAGTAATTGTTTATATGTATAGGAAACTGGCATGATTTTGCAACATTCTATTGATTCTTTTAGGGAAAGATTTTAACTTTGACTCACCCCTGTATATATATTTGGAATTAACAAGAAAAGATATATTCAAAAATACAAATATATATTAAAGAATAATAACAGTTTCTCTCATATATTTCTAAATCGACATTCAATTATTGGTTTTCCCTTTTCATATTTAGAATCTCCATAAAAATATCCACAAATTTCATGTAAAAAATTTTTCGTAACTTTAAAAGTAAACCCAAAACTTGGGTGGGAACCTTCACGTGATAACCCTGAACATCATAATAATTATTATGTATTTTAATATATGAATTAAATATGTATATACTCTCCCATACACCATTTGAGTGTACAACAATGAATGCCTAATAAATTCAATCTAAGTAGGTTCTTACAAGATTCTGTGGATGTTCCTGAACTGTATACATTCTTAAGTAATGGGACACAAAACAACACCACCCTGTATAGACAGTTTTAAGGTACGAAGATTTCTGTATGTATAATGAATATTTGATAAAGATTACACATAACCATATTGAAAAAACACGTGTTGTGAATTTAATATCAAAAAATTGGAAACAAAGTATTATGCAGTTAACATCATAAAAAAATATTTAATAATTATTCACCTAAACACGTACCTGAGCTGGCCATAATAAGCTTTCCACGAGTATATTTTTAACTTCATGCAAACCTCCAATATCAGAAAAATCCTTGTTACCAGATGAATGCAGTTGAACGTTTTGCAATGATAGAACGCAAGTATTTTTCAAAGCTTTTTCAAAATGGTCAATGTTTATTTTAATTACATCTTCATCACTTTCTATTAACAAAAAAATGGGAATTGTTTTAAAAAATTATTTATCTTAAAACAAATTTATACAATGAAGCAGTAAATTGGATTAATTGTATATTTAAAATTATAATAGTACAATTTCACTTACGATCTTTGTATGCCTCAAATACAGTTTTGTTGTGAAAGTCAACAATATCTTGAACTACAAATCCTTCCGTTTTAATTGACAGGTCGTCAAATTTAACATCTACCAAATTATATTTTACAAAAAAATAGTGCAGTAATTGTAATCTATCTTCCTAAAAAAATAAAAATGAAAAATACATACAATAACATCTAAGTGTTCACCCACTTGGCGGCTAACCGCGCGCGACCAGTCGCGCGATGCATGTCGCGGCAGCGTGAGTAGGTATTAGCAGTGACTCATCTAAACTCCACGTAAATAGGAATCGCGCGCGGTTAGTCACATGGGGCTAGCAGCTTAGTGGAATATTGCCCTAACATACATACTTTGGTAAAGTCATTAATTGAGTACAAATTCTTGAATAAATGGCTGCCCCTTGAACAATATATGTTCCTATTCAATTTAGAAATAGACTCCACCGTAGCACAAATTCCAATTTTATTGAATTTTAAGAATGTCTTTAAAAAGTTATGTAACATTTCACCAACCCTAGAATAAAACATTAAACATCATAATTCATTTTCTATTTATTTTTTTCATTATACATCAAGAAAAAATAAGCTTAAATTTATTTTCAGTTAATAACTTGACATTGAAAAACTAATTAACAAAATGCCGTTTGTCGTTTTCTATAAAATTAACTATAACTCGACTTGGTAAAAGATGAATTTACTTATTGAGATAGTTATGATGTAAAATTGATTGGAAAAATACACTTCCCATAGAAGTTTACCTATTAGTTTAACTTTATTTAAATTGACGTAAATAATATCAATAAATCTACCTCATACACTATTTTGCTTAAAAGTACAAAAACAACTAAAAAAATCTACCACAAATTACCTTAAAGGTAAATTTCTCTTAAAGTCAAAATAATTATAACTTTTATACTTGATGATAAGAATTTTCATATTAATGAATATTTTGAAGGCGCATGGATATTATTCAAGTACAATAAATTTTTTAGCACATTAATTTCGACAACAGGGAACTTCTGATACTACGCAATTAAATTGGATTTATTGTTATCACCAATATTCATTTATTTTCTATCTTACTATGAATTAGGTGTCTTTTCAATTTTATAGATGACTGTCAACAATGTTGCTACTACTTATTGAGAAAAGTACCAAATAAGTATAAAATTCTTTTTTTACCAGGAGTCATTTGCCATTTGCACATAAATTCGTAGATTTTACCTAAAACTAGTCAACTCGATGTCAAATTGACGTCGAAATGAAGTCAAATGTACCTAAATACGTATTAGGAACCAAACATACTGTGCAACTACAAGGAAGATTTATATGTAATTTTACCTATCTTTGTCAATTTAACTAAATTTTGACGTCGTCTTATTCTATTTATGTCAATTCCACGTCGCGTCACGTAAATTTTACTTAAATATGGTTAATTCCAATTTTGCGACTAAATGTATTATACATAATTTAGGTAGTTTCAAGTCAAATTAAACCAAAATGTTTGCTGGGTATGAACTAGAAGAATTACGGCATTGTAATATTATTTAAAATCACTCACTTCACTAACTGCACTCTCTTACTACACCCATTTTCTTTCACTCTAATTACTGTTCACAACCCCTAGTTTTTAATACCAGCAAAAGTGAATCTGCACAACACACAAAAGGATAACAATTTGTCAATCAGAGATGGATTGAGAATGTCTTGAAAACCGATCAATGAGCTTATCGATTGATAGAATACATACAATCATTTGCATTAATATTCTTGAGAATCTCACCTGTTAGAGTAAATAGCATTCGGTGCAATTTCATCCCCCTTCACACTTTCACACAAAATATGTAAATCATCAAGGATTAACACAGAGGGTTGACTCAAAATGAGTTGAGAGAATTCCGTAGAAAACAGCTTAAATAAAGAATCCACTGTTTTTCCTTTAATCTTTTTGCAGTTGATAATTTTTGTGTAAATAAAATTAGGATACGAAATTAATTTTTCTGCAATTATCTTAAGTAACGTTGACTTCCCTGTACCAGGTTTACCTAAAAAAATCAACCAGTATTAAAAAATTACCAGGTGCAAAGCCACCATCATATACAAACCAGTAATTATTGAATTTTCCCAAACATCTTCCCTAACAGAAAAGCTTGATGTAACTTGATTAATAATACTTGCATAATTGGACACATTTTCTGCAAATTTATCGGAAATTGATATCTTCCTACAGTTTTCTTTAGATACAATAACTTCTTCATGAATAACATATTTACAATTTCTTACTAAATTATCGTCTACAATACAAAATTTAGCCTCAACAGGAGAGAATTTCAAACTACATTTTATATTATCTCCAATATCAATTACGACATCAGGATTCATCACCAAAACATCCTCACTGTTTTTAACTAAGTAAGCTTTGAATTTTTCCTCGACATTCAATAAATAATTTTTCTTAGTGTAAATATTAATCTCATTAACAAAAGGTGTCTCATCTATATGTGTTAAAACCACTCTGCCTCCTAATTGGCAGTCAAATTTTTTGAAAATTACATTATTGATAAATAAATTTTCTCCCAAGTTTAAATCAAACCCCTCAATGAAATCTTCAAAAATGCACAATCTCACATAAATAACTTTTTTCGGAAGAGAATGCATCATTTGTTAAAAAAGTAATGGAGCAAAATGTTGGGGTGGTTAACGAGTTTATATTGGACCACATTTTTGGTAAAGTTTGTCTTGCTGTAAACACATTAAAATCTTGACAATGTTTATGAAAATTTTCAACAAATGGTAACTCCATTAATGGTACAAGTCTAAATATCACGTGCTCCTTGTCACTAAAATACTTTTGCATACTATTTTTGCTTTCCGTAAGGTCGCTAAAAAAATTTGGTAAGGATTTTATTTTTTCCATGTCAAAGATTGAGTTACCATATGCTTCTGTTTTTGCCTTTGAGATTAAGGCCTTTTCTTCTTTGATGTCAGTATGGGGTTTTATAACCACCTCTGTTAGAAAATCTATAATTCCTGGAGACACTGGTTTTACATTTTCTGAAAAAAAAAATGAAAATAATTAAATACTTATTAAATCTTAATGACACTTTGGTGTTAAAACTCAATGGTATCACAAGAGAGTTAGTGGTAAAGAAACAGACATTAATTTAAATAAATATGTCCCAGAGTACTTTTATTTTTATTCAGTTCCATATGCCTACGTTCAAACCACTATTAAAAGTTAAATTCTCACCTAGATAAACAACAACATTTATATTTCCTACCCATACTACAATCTTCTGGCCATTATTTACAACTCTAATCTGATCTAATAAAGTAGACTGCACATTTTCAGCAAGAATTTCCTGTACAAAAATTAGATTATTACGAATGAAATGAAAACATAAAAGATACTAACCAATACATCGTAATCCTCAGTATTTAAAGGAAAAATTGTAATATTATCGACTGTTGGCAACTGAGGAATTTCTGACAATGTAACAAGCTCATTTTCTTGAATTCCTAATGCCTTAGCATAAAAAGAATTTAAACCAATGCTATTGTCATCTAATTTTAATGGTAGTGTGTTTATAGAAAAATAAGATATTTTATTTTCACCATAGGTTATTTGTACGCAACTCTGTAATATATAAGGTTTGTTCTAGTAGCAGTCTCGGACCAGTTTGAAATATTCACTCAGACTCAGCTGCCTCTTATACGCTAAGTTCACTGTATTTACATTAATACTGGGCGAATATTTCTGACTGGTTTCAAACTAGTCTAAGACTGCTGTTAGACCAAACCTATAGTTATATAAAATGGTAAGGATTAATAATAAAACTTACCCCGGTCTTCAGATATTTAAAATTTGCTGGTAAATAAATAAAACTATTTCTTAAGGACACATATTTAACGGTTAAAATACGTTCAAACATGGTTAATTTATCAACACCTCAAACACCTACATTTATCTATTCTTATTTATGATTTATCGCCAAAAATCACTTCAAAAAATACTTAAATGTCTATGGGTTTAACATTTTAACTTTAGACCTTGGAGGTTAGACTTTTGTTTTGTTTTCGTCAAAAGTCAAAAACATATGATTTGTTTTAAAATTTGTCCGCCAGATGTTTTCCTTTCCCCCATTCGTTTGTATAACCAATAAGAACCGTTAGTATCTAACAGCCGAAACATTTCAAAACAACTGAAAATCTAAACGGACAAGCTGACAAGCTTGACATCAACGAATTTTACATGTGCCTTTTATCAATTTTTACAAGATATTTTAACAAAACTCTAAGAAACTTATTACAGGTGAGTGTATTTACTACTTGCGTTTTATTTCTGATATGTTTTTCATTAATATTTTTAAATTTTAAGTTACAAATTTAACGTTTTTGTCGTCACGTATATTTTGGACGTCCTCCATTTTCTTTTCTTTTTTTAATAATTTTTTTATAGTATATTTATACACACCACTTATTGTACAATTTAAAGAATAACAATAAGAGTGTAAATAATTATTTATGAATTTTATTTTACGATACTGTTGGTGAAATAATTAAATAAATTTATTACAAAAGGGCGGTAAAAGTTCGTTGTAGTTGTCGAAATTTTCATGTTTGTGGTAAAGCAATTTAAGTTGCTTTTAGATATTTTGGATAGGATTATGTTAATCGTGAGTATAAAATAATTTCAATGTATTTTGTAGTAATAATGTTTTGTAATAATTAAATATCAAGATCAATAAAATGTGTTGAGACAAAAATACCTTGGAAAATACCTACCTGTTAGGTACCTATTAAATTTCAGGTTAATGTAAAATGGTCTTATACCCACAGTCTAAAGGTTTATACACATGTCTATGTATATACCTAATAAATATGATTATTGATTAAGATTTGTTTTGTGGCCAATAATTATTTAATTACAGTTAAAAGCTTGACCTACTAAATAAATATGCATATTACCTATACCTGGTTAGACGAAAAAATTGGTACTCATTATTTACTATATTAAATTTAAAATTAATTGTATATGTAGGTTTTAGAAAATAAATAAACCTGGATTATTTTTTATACATTTGTTTTTTGCATTCATATTTTAAGGAAACGAATTGTTCAGGGTGGCATTTTCATCAGGGGGCCAAATCTGTAAATCGCTATTAAGATTTTTCTATTCTTGATAACCAAAAACGAAAACAATTACTTATTTTTAATTCATATGTGCAGATTTAATAGGCGGTGTCTACTTTTTTTAAGTTAAAAAAGTAACTTTCATTCTAACTAAACATAAACAGCGTCCTTGAATTACCCTAATAATCTCCAATTTACTTTAATATATCCTTACGACTCTCACAAGTATTCTTGCATATTGCCCATCCACTACTTCCTGTTAATGTTGTACTAGGCGAGTTTCTATGCCATATTTCTGCAGGCTGCTACCAAAATTGCAGAAAATAATCTGTTTAGTAAAATTAATTCTAAATGTAGATTTGAATCTAGTATTTTATTATTTAACAAAAATATTTTAAAAAAAATTAGTATATTTTACTACTTAATATTGGCTTCTACTGAAACCTGATTCCACTACATAAAAGTGATGTCATATATGTGCATAGAATGAAGTACCTAATGTTATCTCATGGCATTTAAATGATCCTAATGGAATAATGGAATAAAAGTTTTAGATAAATACTGAGAATTTCCTTTAAAACCAAACCTTTCTTTATTTGTGTTAATATTAATCCTTAATTTTTCAAAAAACAACATTATGTAGAATTTTTCGTACTTCTCAAATATGCTATTATATTTTTTTCTATGAAAATATTCAGGGGCAAAATAAACTTTTTTAATGGAACACCCTGTATAACTCCATTAATTTTGGAATAAATATACAGGGTGGGGCAATAGTGCGTCCGACTTCGATATCTCGATTTCTATGATAGCTAGAAACTTGATTTAAAAACATAAGTTAACTAGACAAAAAAAGTCTATAATCGGAAATTGTTTTCGAATATACCGGGCGAGTCAAGACGATTCTACAGTGTCAAGTAACATTTTTTTTAATGAAATGCCATAGGAATGTATGTACAAAAAAATTGAAAATATTCAGTTCAAATAGTTGTAAATTTAAAAATTATTTTTGGCCACCCTGTATACTTTTAGGAAGTGAAAATGGCTGAGTGTCATCACACATGTCTCATAACTAGAGTTGGCAAAAATGCGCCGCAGGACATAGGCGTACGCACCATAATAAGTGTAAGAAACGAAATTAACTAGTAATAAAAGCAATAAACTGTTACAATTTATAACAATGTATGCACAACTTACCCTCTTAATTAGCTTGGTTATCACAAACTGGAAAAGATGTGGGGTTAGGGTGATAGAATTTACGTAAAAAGTTATTTGCAACCGAACGGATTTTTTTGTTGACTTAGACGCACAAAACAAAGTAAGTCCTGGGATTTAATTTGTCAGCTATAATTATTAGAGCTTTATTTTATATACGTCTATCTACTCCAAATTATTTATGCAAATTGCTGTTCATTTGGGGCCTAATCGTCATATAGGTAGAATAAGGCAGTGAACATACCTAATCGAAAAGAAGGCATAGAAAACAATCCTTAACTGATGTAACTTACAAGTCACGCATCGTAGAGTGGCCCCCGATTGCGCACAAGTTAGAAAGAAGTGGCTAGTATGCGGTAGAGACAGTAGATGCCAAATCCATTGCGCATTTAAATCTAAGGGGCCATGCTACGATGCGTAAGTTGTACTGTTCTATCAATGGGATATAATCATTTTACACTACAGAGCACGTATTTCGTCTTAATTAAATTAAATTCCAGTACTTTAAGCCAGTTTTGACTTCATGAATATATTGCTGTTTAAATAATTATGACACTGTATTTCCGAAAACCCCTGAAATAAATATATACAAATTATATATGTTTGGAATCAGGACGAAGCGACGAAGAGGCCTTCCAAAAAAAGAAAAAATATACACAGGGTGTCTCATTTTAAAAAATTTAGGTTATGCTTGAATCTTCGCTATATTATGCATTATACTTTGTTAATGTGCATATTCTGAAAGTTCTTAACCAACCCAAAAACTTTCCTCATTTAGAGATTTTTCTGTCTCCAATAATAAACTTTTTAGCTATTGTGTATAATATAGGAGACTACCCTGTACATAAGAATGAAATTTTATATGCCAGTGGCGTAACTAGGCTGTGGTCATCTGTAATTGATCTCATGAAATAGGGGGTGATCATTTGATTCACCCTGTATATTGACCTAAATGAACATTTACGTAGTTTGTAGGGCGGTAAATAATACAAATAAATCAAGATGAACAAATATTAAGTTTTACTTGTGGCGGCTGGTAGATTTAGGTTATACAGTATCTCAATATTGGAGCATGGAACCCAAGCAATTAAGGCATGACTATCAGTACTAAAGGAAGAAATTTTGCAAAAAAAATAATTAAAAAAATTTAAGGAAAAAAGTTGCAAAAATGCGCTGGCACGCCAGATTACTTCTAGACTATTAGTAAAATATTTGCTAACTATTGTTTTTTCTTAATCAGAAGGAAAATTTATCACATCGTTTTTTTTGTTTTCTGTAAAGTTATGATGATTTGAAATTTACACAATGAAGAACTTAAATTTTAAAACGTCATAACTTTACAAAAAATCAAAATTTTCTAAAACCAAAAAAAGAAACGGGGTAATAAATTTTTAAGGTTTACAACAGGTGATTTTCACAGTTTACATAATCCACACATTCTAGCGTGTTGACCTTCATTACACTACTACTTATTTAAGGGTCTCGTCTAAAATGGTGCTTAGGGTTGCCGGCATGAGGGCACACATTAGCAGAAATATGGGTAAAAAGGATTTCAAATGCACACCTATATGATTGCCTCGTACTTAAAACAAGTAGACTTTAGAATGTGATGATTTACCTAAAACACTTGGTAATGACTTATCATCACATCAAACCGTCCCATTTTATTTCACAGAAAAAGAAATCATAGGCTATAGGTTTTGTTGATCCGAGCTATCACTCTCTGAGACCAGGAATGCAGTTAAAAGCTGCAGTTAAAAAAGCCTAAATAGCACTTATAACCTTGGTTTTTCAATCATGAGTTAACTAAGATCACACTTTTAGAAGTCGATTTTCTCAAATTTTACATTTATTTTTAAAGTGGTTATAACAACGAATATTTGATATATGAGTTAACTTTTGGTTGGCATAGTTTGCATTACGATTTTATACATTTTTATGAAAATATAGTATTGGTTAACCTCCAACTAGTAGTTAACCCACGATCGAAAAACTGGGATATAAGAAACATTTGTTTATGAATAATAATAAAAATTATGCCGTATTTTTTACTGATCTCTCTTTTCTCTAGACAGTTTTACATTGTGAATAAGTGCCATGGCTCCAACAAAAACTGCCCACCCAATGCTTACTGGACTGACAACACGCAACAATATCTCCACAAGAGCCAGAGCTACAACAAACTGTATCGTAACAAAAGATGCAACACGAGGAAAAACGGAAAGCAGACTGTTCACCATCAAAAGAAAACAAAACCACCAAAAGGACTGCCTTCGGAGATCGTAATGTAAATGTAAATGATATTTTAAAATCTAAGATAACAGATGAAAAAAATAAAATTGTCATCAAACAAAATGTGGTTACAAAGAAAATCGTTGTCCAAACAAAAATGTTGCCCTCAGTAAAAACGGTACTGAAACCTAGGCAAAACGAAAATTTAGCACCGCCGCCTGCTCCTGGGAACAAGATAGTTACGAGAGCTGCTATTAAAAGCGTTGTGCCCAACCAAACTGCACTAAAACCCAAAGAAGTTCTGAAGGAAAACAATAATGCTAATAAAGTTAATAAAAGACTGAGTAACGAGTTTGAAAAGACTGACGAGTCCCTCTATTATACTGCTCTGGAAGAAGCGTAAGTACATGTGTTTGCTACTGTCTATCTTTCTTACCTTTTCTTTGTCCACCTTCTCCTTGCTTAAAATCACATAGATGCATGCTAGATGCAGTAAATACTCTGTTTTTTATAACAGTAACCATTTTTTATGGCTGTAAAAAGTTGTTTTATTATAGGTACATTTTAGTTTTAAAGCCATTTCTTTAACACCTATTACCATTACATTATACCTTTTAGTAATGATTCTACATACTTCAGTGCCAAAAAAACATCTCGACAGCAAACCTTCAAAATCCACTGAATCGTCGCCATGTAAAGAGGAAGGCAAAGTAATTGTAACAAGCCCATCTTTGGTAGCCCAGGAAATGGAAGCTAAATTGAATCTGGGCAATCATCAAGTTCCTGAATACATAGAGGATTACGATAAGGAAAACTGGAATGATATATTTCAGGTCTCTCATTATGCAATGGATATCTTCAATTATTTAAAAGATCGAGAAGTGAGTATTTGATAAAATATATGCCTGTTTAAATTTAAAATAATTTTTTCCCCCTTGTAGTCTTCCTTTCAAGTTTCTGACTATATGGACAGGCAAATCTGCCTAACACGGTGGATGCGCTCCCTTCTAGTGGACTGGATGGTTGAAATACAAGAAAGCTTCGAACTGAATCATGAAACATTATACCTTGGCGTCAAACTTGTTGACTTGTACCTGAGCAAGATGACCGTTGGTAAGGAAACATTGCAGTTAGTAGGTGCTGCAGCAATGTTCATCGCCAGCAAATACGATGAGAGAGTTCCACCCTCAATTGATGATTTCTTGTACATCTGTGATGGGGCTTACACAAGACGTGAGCTCATTAGGATGGAGATAAATGTCTTGAAAATTTGTGACTTTGATCTTGGAATCCCAATAAGCTACAGGTTTTTGAGGAGATATGCTAGGGTATGTGATATGTATTATCGTTATTATGTTAAGAATTAATTTTAACGTTTTTAGACTAATTGCTTTATTCTTCAAACTAAAACCCTCTCTTGACAGCCACCTAATGCCTGTCATTTTCTTGATTCCCCTAAAGCTACCTTCACAATGATCTACTAACTAAAGGCTATTTTACATTATACATGATATGATTTTTTTCTTTATATCTGACACATTATAAAATATCTGGAGCATTAATTGTCTTGTAAGCTCTTTATTTTTTACATACAGGATGTTTCAAAAAACATGTGCCATCGCTTAAGCAGAGATTCCTCATCCAAAAATAAGACAAATAGTTCCTAGATTGTAAAAAGTATTTAAAATACTACGTTTTAATATTACAATGGTGTTTATAGTTTCATTAGGGGCGTGCGTATGGGCTTACCATTTAATAATTTTGTTAAAATATATGTACGCCACTGACTTTTTTACTTTTTGATCACACAGGTAAATGCCTTAAAGAGATTACCTTTGATATATTATCGATTTCGGTTTTGTTTAAGAGATAAAGGAAATTTTATTACATAGAATACTTAATGTACTAAATGAAGCTGAAGTCTAAAAAAATATCAGGAGGTAACATTTTTTAGGCGTTTATCTGTCTACATAAGTGCAATCAAAAAGTAAAAGTCAGTGTAGTACATTTTTTTATTATTATTATTATTAAGTTGCAAGCCCGTACGCACGCCCCTGATGAAGCTATCCACACAATTTTAATTCCAAAATATGTACTTTAAGTACTTTCACATTCTAAATATAATTCAAATTGTTAAAATCATTTCGGAGATATTTTGATAAACTGGAAAGTGATGGTACATGTTTTTTGAAACACCCTGTATATTTAAGGCAGAAGGCTGCAAATTTTAAACAGCACAGATTCTTATTTTACTGTTAATCAGTTTTTGTTTTGTTTGCAACAACTATTATGGAGTGAGCAAGCTATACAGGGTGTCCCAGAAAACTGTTGTGTAAAATGAATTACAAAAAGTACATAGTAAATCTAATATATTTAACTCAACTATATGCAAAAATTTACCCTTAGAATTACAGCCTACATTTGTTGCAATTTGACATGTTTTTCAAAAAGTCTGTAAACCGTAATTTTCACCCACGAAGCAAATAGCAAACTAGTTAATTACTATTTTTCCAGAGAAGTCTTAGAAAATAAATGTACAATAAGGTGTCAAATATGAAAGTATTGTCAAACAATTCCAGAAAAAAAATTCTAAGGCGTTTAATTTTTTGTTCCCTCCCAAAAAGGTTATTTATAGGTAGTAGAATTATATAACTTTGATTTGCCAACTGGTTAATTTTTACCACTGTTGACTGACACACCCTGTGTAGTCATTTGAGAATTATATGTTGTAAAATAAAATCGCAAGTTCAAATTGATAAAATTTATAATTTTTTTTTTTCCTTTTCCAGTGTGCAAAAATAACAATGCCCGTTCTGACCCTAGCGAGATATATTTTAGAATATTCACTAATGGATTATGCTACAGTCACTATTCTAGACTCGAAATTAGCATCGGCTGCTTTGTATTTGTCTCTGAAGATGAAGAAAATAAGCAACTGGACTGCCACACTCGAAGTTCTATACAGGTAAATTTTGTTTTTACAATTATTAAACACGCGAGTTCAGAGAAACCTGTTGGTTTCTTTGGCATTTTGCAGCTACAAAGGCTTCTTTTGAACCACATTTAAAAATCTGACAACACTTTTATTACAATTGAAAATGAGCTATTTTATTCGTGTTTAGTGAAAATCTGTGTTGCATTTATAAGAACATTTGCAATATAGAGTTTATAGTTAAAATAGTTTCAATCATCTTCAGATAATGTCGAGTGCAGTATGTGAAGTTCTTTGGTAAAAGGAGGTTGATATGCGAAAATGTGTTTGCGAGATAAACTTGTATTTCCAGCTGGCTAGTGTGTGAGGTCACTAATTATGCTGGAAATTTGTGGTGGGTCCCATTGAAAAGAACATACTTTTGTATACAAAATAATATATAAAAATAAAAATCGATATTTTTACTATTTTTTCACACATCCTCTTTCTACTAGAGCAAGTTACATATCATGTTTTGTGGAAAACCACCTAAGATTTATCTTCACATCAAAGGTTCCAACCCACTTCAGGATTAAAAATGTAAAAAAAAATTTTAATTCTGAGATTTCCGATAGAATATTTCAGAAATTAAACCAATTACAGCAAAAAGGAAGAAAGATTTTGTAGGGCCATAAAATTCACTTCAAAAAACGTTCTATCTTATATCTTCAGTATAGAATAGAATATAAATAATAGTTATTTCTGAAAAATCACAACATTTATATTATGCATTCCTCAGTTTGGGTCATAAGTTTTAGCGGTAAGAAAATCCAACGGAAAGCTACAAAAAAGTCGAAAAACTAAAAAAAAATAACTTTTCCATTATCATTCTTCACATAATAGGTGCATCTTTCCAACCGATATCTCAGCTAATATAAGTTGTTTTATGGTTACATTGCATAAATAAAGGAATAATTTCATTTGATGTAGCCTCCGTAACTGTAAAACTACTTACATCAACTGAGACCTCAGAAAGTACGCACCTAATAATGAAAACATTTTATTTTAGTACCTGCATACCACTGCTCAAGGTAATTGTTTTTTTAATTTGAAAATGCAGAGATTAATATCAATTTTAAACTTTACTATATACAATAAACTGACACATCGAGTGAATTTACTTGATATTTCACGCTCAAAATTCCGAGAGTCTAAACTAATGACAATTGGAATAATTAAAATTTGTTTGTAAAGAAATACAAAATATTTATTTTTGCCGTATCTTAGTGTTGGAAATATTCTGAAAATTTAGAAGTTGCATATTTTGTTTATATTTTTGCTCCTAGAGATAATATCACTGCGATATCACTTCCACTAAATTACATTGGTCATCATAATGGCCAGCCATGATTTCAGTGTTATATAATAAATGCACTTTGTTAATTTATATTCTCAAGGTGCCTCGAAAACCGAAAAGGTTCTAACATTCTCCTTCATTTTTCAGGTTACAAATTAGACGAACTAATGCCCGTGGTTCACTTGTTAAATAATGGCCTTTATAAGCCAGCCAAAGCTCAATTAATGACAGTTCGCAACAAATATTCCCATAAAATATTCTTTGAAGTAGCCAAGACTCCACTAATTAAAAATGAAGACTTGTAACGATGTGCCAGTGTTTTTAATTTTAAATGTAAACTGTTTATTGTACCTATTTTACATATTTTATTGACATTATACATAAATTGTTTTTGTATGTTTTGTGAGGTATACACAATATTTATTTTTGATGAAATTTCTATATATAATAATTGTGTGTATTTAAAAAAAGTAGCCATAACGTGTAACAGAATTACTATACTAATTCTTTATTATAATTATTTTAATTTGCTAATATAGGTTTTACTTTCTAACATAAATATAAATTATAATTGACTACCTACTCATCACTTTTTTATTTCAGTATCTCTAAAAGAATTTTAAAATTTAATTAACTGCTGTTGTATTTATATTTCTTCTGCCCCGTTGAATTTTTCAATGAAGTGGATGATTTGTACTTGTTATATATGTTAAATAAATATCAGTTTTTCATTTACTTGAATTATTTCACACTAAAGAAATCAGATTGAAGATGAAGACAGAAAACTAGTTTGTATGAAAATTTGGAGGTAAGTAGCTTGAAACCCAGAAACACTTGTAATAATTTTATTTTGCGATAAAATAGAGGCTCCAGGTGGTCAAAGATGTAAAACTGCGAAATATTTTGTGAAAATTTCAGTTCTGGCGGAAAATTTTACTTCATCTACAGGGTGTTTAAAAAAACTATTTCTAGTGCTTGTAATGCATTATTACATCAAAAAAATAAGCAGAGTTTGCTTAATAAACATATCAATACTCCAGTTCAAAAGTGTAGAAACAAAAAATGTAACATTTTGAAGCATTATTAAAATCAGAATATCGTGTATCTATTTCAATAAAAAAACAAGTCTAACTTATTTTGTTGTACCCATAGAGGTCACATAATGTAACTCTCTCAGAAACTTCTTATACAATATAATTTTATAGTCGCAACCAATCAAACTTTAAAAGCAATATTTTAAAAATATGAAAAAAATCTCTGGCAAACCAATCTAGAGGTGTACAACGAAAAAGAATTCATTAATTTCCAATGAAAAATGTTGAACTTATTTTGCTTTAAAAACCATATAATCTTAAATTGCAGTTTTCTCAAAATGGTAGTAATAAGAGTTGTTACAGTATTGAACTGGGGTATCGATTTGTCAATATGAATAGTTTTTGAGATAAGGAGAGTTGAAATTTAAATTTTTTAACATTGTTTAATACAAAAACAAAATTACAGTTGATATCGGATTGAAATAGATAAGGGTACGTTTTTAGAGGCTGACAATTATATTCTTAGGAAATTTGGATGACGATACCAGGGGCAGACAGTACAGTAAACAGGATTTTACTATGTAAACTTCTTTACATAACTCCGTGTTCCACCGCATTATTTGTTTGTCTGCACCAATCAACGTTTGGTGTTTTTTCGATGAGATGTTTCGTCACGGTCGATAATAATAATTTTATTTCATCTGTTAAAAAAATACATTGTATAATAACAAAGAAAACGTCGAACGTAAATTAATTACATGGAAATAGATAAAATACACAAAGCATGCACAATAAATATGCTTTTATTAATATGTACTTTGGTAAGAAGTTTTGAGATGCCTTTTTAGTATATTCTTAAAAATGTTTATAATAGGGGCAGTTTTAATAGTATCATCTAATTTGTTGAAAACTTTGCAACCTAAGAATAGATGATTTTTCCAAAAAAGGTTTGTACAGTGTAACCCGGTAAGAGCATATTACGGTACATCGTTTCATATATGTGATGGTCATCATTGGCGAGGAAGTCTCCTCTATTCTGATAGACAAATATACACAGCTCATAAACATACATTCCTGCTACGGTCAAAATATTTCAATTTTTGAAAGATATTCTGCATGACTTCCTCCAACCCAGACCTGCCACAATTCTAATATACATATGACAGTCTAACATCGCAACCTTTACATAACATGTCATCACTGTTCTAAAGACGGGGACTTCCTCGCCATTTTATACGTCCACTGGACTATACTTTAAAAAGAGAATGTCGAATAAATAAAAAATGTTTATACACGCCATACACACAACAGATCTCCAACTTAAAAGTTCTTGTATTGAACAAAGTTGCTGATGTAAACAAAATAATTTCCTCCGAGTCCTCCGACAGCACAAGGTCAATATTAGAGGTAAACAATACAGCGGCTAGTCCCATAACAGCTGTGCTTTGCTTATGGACAAAACAATATTCTCCCTTAACTACTTATATAAATAAAATTCTTGAAGGTCGTTTTTACATGCAAACAAATTAATTAATCAATTTCTAAGTACACTATCAGTAATTATAATTTAATTTATTAGTAATTACCATTACATCATCAAGCACTTTTAAGAATATAGTATTAGGATTAAAATGTGCCTCTGGGATATTCAAATACCCTATGTCTGGTGATCTTAGAGAAGGCACCTGTTCTGTGGACCACTAACTGTCATTTTTGAAATATTTTGTATTTCGTGTTCTTGAAAAATACGAAGTATCCTTTAATTTAATTGCACATAAAAAAAGGTAGAAAAATACACCCCTTCCAAGTTGAGATTAAAGATGACGTCATACACAATAAGCAACAAGATATGGTTTATTGAATTCCCATTGTTTTTTTTTTTTGGTACCTACATTAACCAACAAACATTTAATAATAAACATGTAATCTTAAAGCTACTAATTACCAGATTAATTACATTAGATGCTCAAAATGTTCCCTATTTTCAAGATACATAATTGCAATAAATTTAAATACTCAGCATCTCGAAAAGTACTCATATCAGGATATGTTTATTAAGCAAACCACTAATTTTTTTTTATGTACTATCTGCCTCAGGAGTGTTTGTACATTTTTTGAAACACCCTTTATATGCGACTCATTAGAATTTGAAAGATTTATATTATCATAATTGACATTGTAGATGGCCTTTTTTTACAGGTCACTAAATCGATCAAGTCAAAAACGAATTTTTGAGCTGCAAGTGAAAATAAACATTTTTATTTTCTGCCTTCAATTTGTGGTTGCCTTAACTATAAATTCTTAATCTGTTTCATGATGCTCCAAATTCTGAGATTTTATTTCAATTTATAAACTATACTGGCAGCAGATTTACCAGCGAGCTATTGAAACTGTTTAATATTGATAAAGTAGGCATCCCAGTTTAATGTGTTAGCAGCTTTGTTTCATTTCTCTTGTATTTCTTTCAAACAATTTTATGCATAGATCAAATATGCAAAAGACCAAATAAATAGTAAACATTTTTAATTAGCAATTGATTATGATTAAATTGCAATCGACAATTTGAAGCTCAATTACAACTGCTGTGTGTAATAAATCACGTTGAATACATATGAAAAAAAATAAATTATAAAATAGACAATTATTTGTTTCTATCCAACATTAAAATGAATAAAACTTATTTATTAAATATAAATCCCATCAACCCAACTCAGAATCTATACATAAGAAATCAGTTCCAAGAAATTAATTTTGTCCTGGTCAATGACTAAAATTCAATTGACCAAAGCATTTTTGATTTTTGGCTGGTTAAATTTACAACACTATTTGAGTTGTAAATGGCATTCTTGACTGGTGAACTCAAAACATTTTTGGCTAAATAATTAAAAATAAAAATTATTCTCTTCTGCCTTAAATTTTGATTTCTAACCTATAAATTAAAAGCTATGTAAGCATGCCCTCGTTGTCAGGATTGTCAACATAAAAATTTAAATTGCTGTTAACATTTTTCTATTTATGAGAACGAAAAATGAAAACAAATGATTCATTTTAAGTACCATATGGATTTAATGTGTACGTAAAGGCAGTACTGATCATATATTTTTTTCTTAATATGATTATTTTATTTGGCGTCATTTTACAAAATTAAATAATCTTATTTCTTGTTAATAAAAAAATATATATGCATCAGTATTGCCTGTAATTTTTATAGGTATATAAAATTTATATAGTATTTAGGATGAACCATGAATCATGTTTTCATTTTTCGATATTACTTACTATCAGAAAAATTTTAAGTAGATTTGTTGGATACCTGGTGAAAATACAACCTTCCGAGCTTTAAATTCAATTAATAAAGTTGCTCCACCTGTGGAATAACAGCAACTACTGCGTCATGGAATGTGCAAAAAATATAATTTAAATTTATTGGAAGTTACCAAAATATCAAACCAATTTAGTTGGTTTGCGTATCACAGGACAAGGGCAGTGTGTAATTTAAAAATCTTGTTCCAACAGTTGTTTTCAAATTAATTTCTGTTAGTATTTCATTAACATTGAATGTGGGGTACTAAATGTCTAATTTAGGATGGATTCTTTACGGTGTAATGAACTTCAGCCAATCGAATGCTTGATACCACTATCTATCAAGCATCTGACTGGCTGACAGCAGTTTTGCCTAATTCCTCTAGATGTGAAGGCAGCCATGGATAGTACCCTCAAAATGGTTGCCGTGCTATTACATATTGACCCTTAATGCTTCGGCCACAGAGGACTCTGGTAGTACCTGGTCATCCATTAGAATTAAAAAAAAAATGGTTGCCATGCTATTACATATTGGCCCTTAATGCTTCGACTAAAGGACTTTGTTAGTATTTGGTCATCCATAAGAAAAATTTAAAAAGAAAATTTAGGCAACGTCTCATCTTTCTTTTATGCTGAAAATCAGTTCCATCTTTTACATACACCTTGTATCACATTTATAAAAAAAAAAGGTCAAAGTTAAACTTGAGTTGTTAATTAATTTTATTATGTAAACAAAGAATAAATAAAATTTGAATATAAAAAATACTACAAATATATTTCTTTATCGTTCATGTATTATTTGGTAAAAAAACATAATTTTAACCTACATTAGAGGTACTATCAATACTTTCTCTGCGTTTTTGAATTCTTAGGCATTTCTTACAAGTATCTTGCATGCGTGCCAAACAGGCAGAATGGTAACAGATCCCACATTTTGCACATCTTGTTACTACCCTCATCTGCCAGGGGAATATAACTTCATCTGCATTACATATTTCACAAATAAATCCACGTGCTAAACATAACTGAAAAAAAACGTAGATATAACTAAAACCGATTGGTATAGAGCTCTTGCATCTTATTTTACAAATAACCTCATTTTTCCCTCTTTTAATTAACAGAAATTGCAGATTTATCTACAGAAAATTACTTACCGTACATTCTGATGTGTGTCTACAACAAATTTCGACTAGAATTTTAAGCCTAGATTTCATGTCTCCGTTATGGATACTGACTAGATCATCTAATGAGTATATCTCAGGATCTGACATGTAGGTCATTTCCTGTTCTAACCTTTCGTGAATCCTGAAATGATAAAAGTATATAAAATAGAGCTTCCCATAGAAAGAATTCCAAAAATAACTATCCTTTTTATTTCAAAATAAAACAATCCATTCAAATTAATTTATACTTACGTTTCTGCATACTTGCAACTTAATATAAAATCTTTAAGGTAATATAAACCTAACCTATATCTTCGACAAAACTGAAGATTCTTTGACAATTTAGCTATATTTTTGTTAAGTTCAAATATTCGAAATAATGGATCAGTATACATTTGCTCCAACAAACGATATGAAAATGTTGAAACGGGATATCTAAAATAAAATACATTCATATACATTTCTTACACTTTCTATTTATGTTTTTAATATTTTCAAAAAACAAAAATAAAATAAATGATCTACCTTGTAAAATCCCACTTCTGCAATACTCGTCCAGGTATAAGGGATAACTGATTAGTGTGACAACCTGTACAAAAATATCTTCCCAAGTACTCACAGTATCGAAATCTTGATGCATATTGAGGAGCCACTCTCATACTACAACCAGCACATCGATAATTTTGCTTTGCCATTAGCACTTTCCTCCTAAAAATGCCAACAAAATTATATTATTAATAATGTAAAAATTTGACATTTTTACATGACAGTTTCTAAGTTTTGGAAACTTTATAACTACACATAAATGTAGATTTTCCGAAACTTAAGAATTTTAGTAAATTTTTAGGTAAATTGACATAATATAGTCAGTTTTATTTTAATGAGTTAATAGAATTAAAAATTGCAATTCAATTTAAGTATGAATACCAAAAAAAACTGTTTGCGAAATTTTTAGAAAACCCTTCTCATTTTTACTTACGATGGTGGTGGATGCAGTGTAAAAATTATCTGGGGTCTAGGAGGGGCCCATTCCTGTGTTCCTCGGAGAGGAATTATAGCTTCATCCGAATCATCTGGACTTACTGGCCAACTTTTTGGCAATGGCAATAAAGCTTGTGGAGCATCTTCCTCGGAAACTAGCCATTCTAGATCAGATGCTCTAAAACAATAATAATCATACAAATTGATGCAAAATGGTGATCTTAACCATATAAAAACAGCATCTGACTATAAAAATATCAGTACCTTACCTTGGTAACTGTTTTTCACTAAACTTGCTAATCAAGGACAAAGCTACACCTTCAGCTGATAAAATATCAGAGGCACCATCGGGAGTACCTCGGGTCGCTTTCATAAGATCAGATTCGGAATACAGAGATGCCATTGACATGGATAGGCCTGTATTTTCTTTCAAGTTAGTAGTAGAGTGGTCTATTTCTAAATCGTCTACATCATCAGAGCTAACACAGTCTGACATTGATTCTGGGGTCGTTGATCGTGGGCTTACACTTGTTGTAGCTAATAAAAAACTTTAATGAGAAAAAATCAATTTGATAAACATTAATACAAAAAACTGTTTGTTTGACAGTTGAAAATATTTTGAAAAGAACAATTTTCCTAGGTGGCACAAATAAAAATAAATGCCTCTTTTGAATACATTTTTGCTTTTTTTTTTTTTTAAAACAGCAATTTATTAATTCTGCCCATTATGAAAGGAACAACTCTTCTTGCATAGTGTAAAAGAGACTTTTTAAATGAATATCAATCTTGACGTATCAATATTATGTAGCCTATTAAAATGTCTGATATAAATCAACATGTCAATACAAAAATAAATAATTCTGTTGAAATGTTTTATTTCAAAGAGTAACATAGAAATGAACCAGTTGGCTACATTAAAAATTTTCTGGAAGCTGTTCCAGGCGACTGATTTATTTCTAAGCATTTCGCTAATTTTAGAATTTGAAAAATCGTAAAATGTAAAAGGTAAACTGGTCTGATTTGAAATTTGACAGAAACGTCACTTTTGGTACACCAAATTCAAAATATTGCGTGAATAATCCTTCTGGGAATATTCTCAAGGAATCTTTCAAGGAATATTCCTGGAAAAAATTCCGTAACAGGTATTGAAAATTTCCTGTTGCCCATCTCTAAAAAAAATTGAAAATAAATAATTAAGTTCTGGTATTAATGGTGCTTTGAGTTTCATAGTTAGGGATTGCCCTGATGTTTTCTTGGAGCCATTATTATTTATTTTTAATTTAATTCTTAGAACTTCAAATTTTCCAGAACTATGGGAAGCAGCAATATGTCCAAATTTAAAAAAAAGGAGACTCTAGCATATTACAAAATTATAGGCCAATATCTATTATTTGCAATTTTGCCAAACTCATCGAAATGATCCTGATTAACTTACATGCCACTGTAAAATCTCATATCTCATATTCAGCAGGGTTTTATGCTGTAAAGATCCACTTTCAAATTTACAAATGTATGGTATATTGTGTTTTCATGTTTCTACGCTATATAGGGAAGCAGCATTGTTCAAATTTGTAAATTCGGACTAGAGAAAACATGGACTACATGCACTGTAGTAAATTCGAATCACATTTTGTATTTAGGGCAAATAGGGGACTACCCGACTTTGACCGAATGCTTCCCTATGTAGTATTTTCAGATGAGAATACGGAATAAGGCCAGAATAGGGAGAACTATGCGAAGCAGTCATTGGTTTGATAATATAATTATTTGAGATTTTTTTTTATAAATATGGCTTTTTTGAAATATTAGTGATGATAAAAACAATAATTATTGTATTTTCGATATTTGTGTATGTACTATTTATATAATAATCGTTTATTATTGATAATTAATTTATGTTATTTAGACAAATGTAAATATTTAATGTTAGTATTAGATTATCAATATAAACAGACAGATTATTCATAGATACCTTCAGCAGAAATTATACTTTCATTCTTTCCAAAGTTTAGAAAATATTATGTACAAATTTTGACACCCAAAAGAAAGTTATTAACAGACAGATGCTACAGCACAGTTACTCAGATCTGTACAAATATAAAAAGCCTTCTTTTATTGAAGAAGACAAAATAAAAATTTACGAAAAAAAGATCACATTTGCATATTTTTAATTACTTTTTGGAAGCATTCGTTACTTGAATTATTTTAAATGGTTTAAATAATGTGTAACGTACAAATATTTCATCTAATTAATATTTTTACATCTTCCTAAGATATCTGTTATCATTTATCAAGTTCATTATAAAAATATTAGTCACAAAGTAATAAAATATTGACAAGCTCCATGTCATATTCGTGTTAATTAAATAATAGGAATTATAATCTACAAACAATTATTTAAAATGTATACATTAAAATAGCAACAAATTAATGTTTACAGATTATTTACAAATAAATAAAATAGTGATAACTTATAACGCACAAAATAATTCCATGAGATTAGCACAGTAAAATTTAGAAGATTGATAGAAACTTTCAAAGCAGAGCCGTTTTAAAACAACTATAAAAATTTATATTTAAGAGCAAACAGTATATTTTTCTCATTTTTATAATGAGCCTTTCACACAATTTAGCAGTCACTGCAAGAATTAAATTTAGTTAGGTTAAGCTGCATATATAGTGGAGAATTATTATTATTAAAAAAAAAAAAAAACTCTGAATCTAGTGGGACATCCCCATTAGCCATAGTACTATTACCATATGAAATGAAAAAAAATTTGTCTTACTGTCTGTTTTTACATCAAGTAACATTGTGGCTGCCCAAGCCTTTCTATGTTTCTCGACCACTTTTTCTCTTCGCCTCAATCGTATCCTCTGTTTAAGATCCATAATCTCAGGATCACTATCGTCTAGTTGCTCATCAACTAATTTTGATTCTCTCTTACATTTAATTTGTTCCATTGCTGAAATAATGGCTTCAGATATACTGAAATGTGCATTTTCTCTGTCTAACTCAGCATTAGCTCTAGCAAATTGACTTGAGGTCAAGAACGAAAGTAAACTCTGGCCTCTTGTTGGTTTGGGGAAATAACCAGTTGCCATAGGTAGAACGCTCATGCCACCATCCTCAATAAAAGTTTTTTTTGGTAGTTTCTTATAGTCCTTTTCTCCAGGCATTGGTAGAAAAGAATCCACCATTGACAATGGTGAATGGGCCATATTCAAATTACTTTTATTTCTTGTTTCTGGCATGGACTTTGTAGAAAAAGTTAAATCATCATTAGGAATAGTTCCACTGCTCTGTGAGCTACTTAAAGGTGGAGTATGCTCAACTATATCACAGTTATTGATCAAAACATGTTTTACCTCTCGGGACTTCCAAGTGCAATTCTTTTTTTAAATTAGTTTTGTGAGGTTTAGGTTGAAGAGTGTTATAATCTACTTTAAGTGCACTAGGTGATAATTTAGACATTTTTTTGGTGTGAATCGGAGTGCACGGTGTTGTTTTACTATGAGAGTATGCTCTAATCTTTTCTCTTATTTTCAGTCCATCTATCTCTAGAGACGGCATACTTCGCCAAGGTTTTAACTTGCCTTGAATATTCATCATTTTATTATGTGTTTCTTTAACTTCATTGAAATCTGGTAACCTTTTATATGTACTTTCTTCATAAATTTTTTCAAATGATTATCGGGAACTGAGGAACATCTCCTATGTACCTTATGAAATTCCTTGGCATTAGTTTTAAGTAAAAATAAACAGGGATTTATTTCTGACATTAAACTAGGTTGATTACGTTCTACCGCTCTTAAACATATTAGAGTAGCTTCGGCATACTTTTCTTGGCACAGAAAGGCATAAGACTGATAACAAGTTGATACATGGTTTTTGTCAGAAAGCAACCAGGATAATTTCTGTGATAAAGAATGATTTTCAAGGCTTTTATATAACCAAATAGAATACATATTATCCTTTAGATGTGGAGGAATATGTGGTTTATATTCGCAATCTATTGAAAAATAAGACTTTGCATTTTCTGGTTGAAGCCATTCAAGGCCCTGTATAAAGTTGAAAAAACTAGAATCCTAAAATAAATATGTTTACTAAATCAGCTGAATTATGAAAATATTATCTTACTTCTTGCGAACTTTTGCATCCGTGTTTAAATATTTTTTTCCATGGTGTTATGAAGTCTGTTGAGGCCTCCATAAATTGACCAAACATTGGCCACTTGAGTAACTAATAAACCTTCAACAGTACTTTTTAAATCTCTTAAAAGTTGCTGATACTTTAACGAATATTGGGACATCTCAACCATAATTTTATTTGTATAATTTCGCACAGCAACATAACAGTGATGAAAATTCCACCTAAAATATATCAAAATATGTAAGCAAATTTCTTCAGTAGACATGTCCCATTAACTGAATCAGCTGAAGTGATGAACATTTGAGCATAAATTCTTGGGCCACATAATCAAGATTAACAATTGTTAACAATTAATAAATATAATATGAAGTCTACACACCAGTACAAGAACTTGAGACCAGAGAATATAAAAACAAATTTAGACCAAAATCAAGAAACTTTCAGTTCAAGGTTAAGTTCGAAAATATATAATTTTTACTGGGGTATGACTCCTTTCCTTTCTAAAGAGTTAAATGTAGACAAGGATATAATGACACTGGGTTACACTTTGGTTATTTTCGAACGAGCTCCAGAAGATGTTTCTCTCGACTCCATTATTTTTTTAACCTGTAAAAGAAAACTGCAGTAAGAGTAATATGTACTCTATGCTTTAAGAAAAAAATATATAGTTGTAAAAATTTAACATAAAATTATCACATATCTAGAATATAATTCACAGAATTTTATTGTGGTAATCTTGGATAATATGAACTAAAAATTTAAACAAAAAGGAATTTCCATACCTCCTTTGCAGTATCATAAAATAAAACAGAATATTATACAATATCAATATTTAAATTATAATTACTTCATTATTCGACCAGTAAATGGCTGAAGCACAGGGCCACAGATCATGTATGTGATCTGTGCACAGGGCTGAAGACTCAGTTGTCGAATCTGTCAAGTAAGAAAACAATTTGGGCTTTTCGATTGAAATTCCAACTTCTGCACGAAACTGCTTCCTATGAATAACCTAAAGTACAAGTTTCTGCACAAACATTTGATTAGAATTATCCCTTTTTTTTGTTGCTTATCTAAAAAAAATCCAAACGGATTATTAAAATAATTATTGTTAAAATGTAACGTGTTTATTAATTCGCAATAAAATCAATCATTTCAAAAGAACTATTTTATACATATACTGCCACTATATATTGTAACTATAGTAACAGTGAATTTGTAAATTTGTTTTATAATGATGACAGTGACAGTTTGTCTGTGGATAACAGTTTAAAGTATAACAAAAAGTACAAAAAGTCTATATGTATAAAATAATTCTTTTAAAATGATTGATTTTATCGCGAATTAATAAAGACGTTACATTTTAACAATAATTATAAATGATAAAGGGATAATTCTAGTCAAACGTTTGTGTAGAAACTTGTATATTAGGTTATTCATATACACATCGAGTAATCATAATCCGGCAGAAGTTTCGTGTAGAATTTGGTATTTCAATCGAAAAGATCAAATCGTTTTCTAACTTGACAGATTTGACAACTGAAATGGGAATGAAATCTTCAACCAAGATTTATTCTTCAACCATTTAATTTATTGGTTGAATTCTTAATACTTTATAAACAAGGGTTGAATAATGAAGTAAAAATAATTATAATTTAAATATCAATATTGTACAATATTCTGTTTTTTTATGATATTGCAAAAGAGGTATGGAAATTCCTTATTGTTTAAGTTTTTAGTTCATATTATCCAAGATTATCAATAAAATTCTGTAGATTATATTCTAGATTTGTGATAATTTTATGTTAAATTTTTACAACTATATATTTCTTTTCTTAAAGCATAGAGTACGTATTACTCTTACTGCAATTATCTTTTACAGGTTAAAAAAGTAATGGAGTCGAGAGAAACATCTGAACTACAGCAATTAGTGTCTAGCGATGCAGAAAATGAAGATAGCATTGTACAGGATGACGTTGAAGGAAAAGTAACATCACCCATAAAAGGCAGCAAAGTGGTAAAAATATTACATGATTTTAGATGATATATTGCTTGAATTTTCATGCATTACATAGATTTCATCTTCTGGAAATACAAGTCACAGTTCTGTTGCCCACTCATTGCGAAAAGGACATACTGGTGTTAGTACAGGAGGATTGAAAATATCTTTTGTAAATGAAAGGAAAATTAGAGAAACAAATAAAAACAGTACTGTAAGACCCAGAAATGTACATAAAGGTAGGTCTCATATTTATTTAACTCGTGAAAGTAATTAGTCTGCTTGTTAAATTTAATTTTTTTGCATATCCAAAATACTTTTATTTTTCATATTTAGATATATTAGAAACACGCTGTCTTTATGATATTACAAACACGATGCCTTAGTGATAATCAGAGCCCGGATCCGAATGTTACATTTCAGAGACGGATGTACAATCAACAGGAATTGTCGATAATAAATATATTTATATATATGGTATAAATTTTAGGCAATTAATTTAACTTTTAATATTCTCATAAAACGAATCCATTCTTTTTACACAACAACAACTAAATAACGCAGTCCCTACTACAACAAAAAAGTAAATAAGCAGATCTTGAAGCAGATGAAAAGAAATAACGATTTTAGGTATTTAGCACATGTACAAAAAATAATTATTTCTATAACTTACTAAAGCACAAAATATCAATTAAAAAAATAAAAAGAGGGCATGTATATCAAGGTCATGATAATGCTATTTCAGTCGCACCTACTTTAACGGCCATAAATACAAATTTATTTTAATTCCAGTAGTCAACCTGTGCATGTCACGACTGTAGTGTAGTATACTTTTTAAATCGAAGAATATTGTCCTAGAATATTTTGAAAATGTCCTGTCCACTTCCCTCTTAAAGTACTATAGAACAATGGATGAACGATTACCCGGAGTTAGAGTTTGATGGCACAGAACCTTGGAGCAATATTTGTAAGAAAATACTGTCGTGGAAAGTGAAAACACAGGTTTTATGTTGCATCTGAAAATCATAAAATACGTGTGACTGGATTACCACCAATTAATTTAGATATAGTTAAAATGATGGTGGCCTGTAACATTCCATGGACCAAACTAGATTATTCTCATTTTAAACAATTTCTGCAACACAATTTTTTGCCGGTGTACGACAAAATTAAAAGGAAAATTGTTTCCGAATTACAGTTTTACAGAATAATGAAAAGAAAAATGTAGAGAATGCCATAAATAACATTCAGGCAATAGTACAGGATTTCATACTGTATGTCGTATTACAGATGTTTTTACAGGTAAAGAAGTAAATTTTTCTGAGCTCAACATAAAGGTGCCATCTTTGAAAAACTTTACATACTTAAATATGCCCCCTTCTGTAGATGATGAAAGGTTGTTTTCCATGTATAAATGAATATTTAGTGACAGGTGGTGTCGAAGTTAAACATCTCAATATTTAGAACAATTGTTACTAATTTACTTTCAATCTAGTGCCACAAATTACTGTTTTAGCGTCGGTTGTAGTGTAGTGCAATAGTGTCTGTGAACTATTTAGCGTAGATGTTATTTTGGATATTATAAAAATCATTAGAAGGTAAAATATAATCAAAACAGGAATTGATGCTATACTGCCCCTGGTTTTAACAACATGTAACATTTGGATCTGAGTTTTAGTAATATTACAAACCTATATGAATGCATATATTATTGTACAAAGCCATCGAACATTCATTAAATCTTATTTTTATTCTTGAAAGCCAAAGTAAATATAATAGGCATGGGTGATGTGATGATGGTCGAGAGACAGTTTTGATAAAGATGTATGCAACTTTTTATAGTAATAACCATTTTTGGTGGTTCTATATGTATTGCTGCTTTGATATTAGTTTTACCGATTTATAATTTTATTGCTTAAACAGTTTATTTATATTGATATCTGGAATCTTAACTAACATTTGTTTTCTATGACCATATACCAGTATATTATCCATGATCTGTGGCTACTATTTTAATTGCTGCCAAAACTTTAACCAGTTCCATTCCCAATTTGTAGTAATGATCGATAGATTCTCATTATTCTACTGTAGAAAATGAGATTTAACACAGTGTGTGGCTCGAATTTTCAGGACTAACAGGTTCTGATTATTGAAAGTGGTGGGCAGAAATTATACACTTATTTTTATATTTTTGATATTTTTTTACTCTATTTATTTTCTTTTTGTTTTTTTATTTTAATTTTATTTTATTTGCTCTGCACGTGTAGAAAACAGTAATACAGATATCCGACACCATTCTTTTATATCCCAAGTACCTGATGTACGACACATGGAAAGAGCATTACTGGGATTGCTAGCTGACTTCCATTCTGGAAAATTGCGTGCATTTGGTAGTGGTTGCACTATGGAACAAATGACCAATATTCGAGAACAGCAAGAGAAGCTTGCCAAACTACATTTTGACCTTGGCTCAGCTACGGTGCCGTCTCTAAATGATGATAACATTCAACGATCCCAGAATACAATGAGTCAGCTTATTCAGAGACTGGAACAGCTAAGTGTATCTATCGAAGGACTTCACAATAATACAAATAAATAGACCTTCCTTAGCATATTTTATATTACGCTGTGAGTGTTTGGTACATTAATTAATCATGTAAAATAATTAATTCAGCAGCGATAAGTAAGTGAAAAACATTTTATTGCATCTTTACCAAACATCAACCATTTTGTTAGTAATATGTATAATGCTACATCTTATTCTTTATACTAGGTATCAAATAATATTAATTGCATTGGCAACTTCTTAGAGTTTATACCAGCAGTAGTGGATATCGTGTCTCCTAAGGAACCGATTTAGAAGTGCTGCAGTGCTGTTACAAAAAAAGTAATAAACATTTATATTACTATATTATTTTTATAACTTCATATTTAATATAAATTGATATTTCATTATTTATAGAAAGAAAATATTTTCATTATTTTTTACCTGTCCGCAGCACTTAAATAAGGAGTCTGCTGGTTTATACACGTTTTAAAAATTCCTTGCCACGAACTACAAACTTAATAGTGATATGTTCTTTTGTATATTATATTGGGGGATTAGTTACATTAACGCTTCATTTTCATCAGAAAATCCATCTGAAATTTTTGTTAGTTTTGGTTTTAATTTTATGCATAGAATATAATACTTTATAGAAACTATAGATACTACAAATAAAAGTATTATAATGTATGTTACGTATGTATGTATGTATATGTATGTAATTTGACCAGTGGCGGTACTAAGGATGGGCCGGGTCCACCCAAAAAATCTGTGCCCCCCTGATGCCCACTTGCTAGTCAAAAAAAAATACATTTAGTTTTACCGCCCATAGGCCAAGAAGGTTTTTTGTCGCCCCTTGTAGCTGAAGGAAGGATGGGAACAACTTTTTTTGTTTAATTTCCAGGCCTAACCTGACCCGATCATAAAAAAAAAAATTGCAAAGCGACAGGTACACTATGGAAGCGGCAGGTAGTCCAGCGATGGCTGGTGAATTATAGGTTATGCCATGTGGCCCACACAACGGCCCACCTTTAAATTTGAGCTGGTTCCACCACTGAATTTGACCAAAAGCCTAATAATAATGACACTAAAAGTTGAAAGGTTTAAATTTGTGGATTAAGACAGCAGTAGTGGTACTAAATCAGACTAGAAAGATATATGGAATGGCAAAACATTTTAATGCAAAACTGATGAACACAATTATCATTGACATAAGGTAGTTAAGTGTTTTGTGAATTGCGGTGCAAATAATTTTGGCGCCTCGCGCATATCTGTGCCTTGTAATGTTTGTCAAATGAGTATGGGAAGATTTGTCAGTCATCGTTCGTGCTTTGTCAGTGTCGGAAATCCGAAAATAATTTAATTTCAACTGCAAAAAGTTTACTGAAATTCTACTTTTTATAGCATTAACTACCATTTATAATTAATTTTACTTAAAAATATACCCTATTACGCTTCTCTATACCTATCTCTGATTTCATTATTGTGTTAATGAGCAACTCCACTTTTTCTTGTATTTATTTCGATGTTTAAACAGGGAAAATATGGCATGCCTATGTCAGATAATCATCTACCTAATAAATATATAATATATATTTATTAGGTGGATGTTCGTCTGACATATGTTGGTTTTTATATTTAACTTATAAATCATAAGTTTCGAAAATGTAAAATATACACATATTTCATCTCTTGAGAACAGAATTATACAAAGTCACAAAATGTAAATTTTACAGGAAAAGTATACACAGTCACACTTAGAATAGATCTGCACCAAACAGAATGAGCTCCAAAAAAGATTTTGGGGGATTGCTCTACGTTATAGAGATGAACTATTTCTGCAAAATCGAATAATTGAGAATTTTGGACATAGAATACTTCTGCTCTAAGGTGATGATTTGATTTAGAGTAACATGGAAATGCATCAGATAAAGAATATAAGCTTCGTTAAAAAGGACGGCACATAAGATTAGAAATTCTTCCCCGCAGTGTACTGAACAAGATACTGTATTGTATACCACACCATCAATATCAAGATCGAAATGTTATTGGTGTCCACACCTACACAGTACTGGAATAAAGCTCATGAGGCATAGCTAATCCCACTCTTGGAATTCTCTTTCCATATCTTTCATTGTCATAAAACGAATTCTGGCGGGCATTGCATTTACCAGTCACAAAACTCTGGTGTAAAATCATCATTACTGTAGTTTTGCGTGAAACTCGGGAATGGTTCAATGAGGATTGTTTTTCAAATACTGTTTAATTTTATACCACAGATGGGATTAACATCTGCGCTACTTGATGGAAGTGACAAGACCCTCACATCATTATGGCCAAATTATTTTTTCTTTGATTTTGCTGTATGGCACTACGCGTCATCCTGCAAAAATATCTAGTCTCCATCTAGATATAACCATCTGATGCTTGGTAGTAATGAATCTTGAGAACTTTTTGATACTTCTCGGCATTTACAATACCATTGATGAAGTGTAAAGTTCCCAACCCTTTTGCAGACAAACATACCCAAACCATAACACCTTTGGAAAATTTTACAGTCCTTTTAAGGCAGGCATTATGAAATGCTTCTTTCTTATTCCTAATTACTCATTAGCAGTAGTCTCCCATGCACACATCGAATTTGGACTCGTCAAAATAACTTTTTGCCAATCTTTTTCAGTCCATTAGATTTTGCCCAAGTGTACCATACTTGCTTTTGAGTGTTAGCCAGAGGCACTTTTTCCCTAGCCTACAAAATTCAACATTGTCAGATACAAAATACTGCATAGTACTGCCCAAGTAACAACTCTAAGATACTTTTGATTTATTTAGGTTTTAAAAGTGCTTTAACATGTTCAATAAAATGATAGTGGTTTTAAAATTACCTTAAGATAAACTAAAATTTCTTAAAGACCACTGATTCTTATGCAAAGGATTTAATGCACTCTTTAAATTAAAATAAAAAAACTGTTTGCTCCTAATGCCCTATTGATCTTATACTAGTTTTATAATACTCTTGACATTGGCTATTTTAAAACTAATTTGCCTTTTTAAAGAATTAAATAGCAAGTTGGTTTTAAAACAATCCATTTTGGAACAAATGGTTTTAATGTAGTTTTATGGAGTATCCTTGATGTAGTGATTAAAACCCATTAAGAAAACTATTTTATCTTAAGCCTATATGCTCAATGAAATTCCACATTAAATCCTAAAACATAGTTTTTACTTTTTAAAGAGTAAATTAAGAATATTTTAAAGGTCAAAGGTTTTAATTTAGTCAATTTGATTAAAAGAAATGCCTGTTGGATTTTTGACGACATTATTAAAACTAATTCTATCCCCTCCATAATCGGAGAAAACACGCCATCTGCTCAATAAAATGATTGCTGATTTAGTGAACCAGTGCAGTCCGTGTACCTACTTTATGCATGAATGAAAATTAGAAGACATATTTAAAATGGAAAATATTAGTGACAAGTATTTTAAAAAACGAAGTCACTAAATCCAGCAATCACAAAGTTGAGTTTTAAAACAAAGAGTAAATAAATGTCTGGGAGAGTAATTGTACTTAAAGTGGTAAATAAAACGCTATTTTAAGTCTTGTAAGATTTAAAATGTTCTATTAACTTGCAATCAGTTTTTATCTAGACCACGCCATTTTTTACATAAGATACAGACCCGCCATGATGGATATTTTCAATAGCCAAAGAAAAAAAATATTATTGAAATATATGCACTTTACATCCTCATAAATAACTGAAGGACGGTGTGTCCAAACCATGCAATTTAATAAAAAAAATGCATTTGGATGTTTAGATGCAAAATAAAAATTGACGATATTTTTAAAAAAATTTTTAGATAATAAAAAAAACATTATATTGGTGGCGCTCGAGTTATATAGAAGTATTTTATTATATTTTGTCAGAAAAGTGCCATCCGTTGGTAATTTTTACCAGAATAGTTTGCATTTGAATATTATTTTTGATCAGCTTTATATGCGTTACATTTAAAATATTACCACTCTGCCCCATTAGAGACTTGCCATTGTTTTAACTATTTCACGCATAAGGTTGTCCGACTTTAAAACAAAATAAAACCCTTTTAGGATTAATTATAATGATTCTCAAGGCAATTTAGTCTGCTGCAATTTTATTTTAAATGCAAAACGTTTTAATACACAAATTTAAGGTTGCCTTGAAGAACTCTTTAAGAATATGAAATTAAAACTAAATGGTTTTTAATATAGTTTTAAAATTTAGTCTTCAAGACCCTTTTAGGATGGGCCCTTTTTGGCTAGAAGCTGCTTTATGGTGATCCTAAGCTTGTCTTGAAGATCATTTGGTTTTATTCAAAGTTTTATTGTATAATTTTAAAGCGACCTTGGAGATCTTAATAAGAGCATTAGTGTTACCTGGGTGGAAAATTAACATAGCTTATAAAAGCCGAGGCCACACTTGTGAATACATTTCCTGCAAGTTTTTCGAGAAACGCTCAACATAGATTCCTGATTCCAATGTGCAGTGGTCTTACTTTTAATGTACTTCTTCTTCCTGATTTGCAACCTTTAACTGTCTCAAATTTCTTTCGAAGATAGTTTTGGACCTTCTCGAACTTTTGTCGCGAACGGCAATAGTTATACAACTGTGTATTGGGATATGTCACATCACTTTAACAACTTCATACAGTATACATATTATGTAAGAAAGCATTAATGCTTATAGACAATGAACCTGATGCCACCTTTGGATATGTTTGAAAAGATTCAATCTCTATTCATGATAAAAAAAAAAATTGTGTAAAAATAATTCAGATACTGTATATGTAACTCATTTTTAAAAGGTTAAAAACAAGTTTATTTAAAATATTTTTTTACTCTTTACATAGCATACTGCGAAACAGACAGGTGATGGCATGCGGTGGAAGACAGATCACGCAGATGTGAATGCAAACAAAATACAAAAAAATAATAATTATTATCTAATCACATTATTTTCATAGGTTAATATAAGTAATATTTGATATTTATATATAAAAACAACATAAGATATAACAAATAATCACAAATACAGAGCTGATATATGTAACGCCTCTGAATGGCACATTTGTTATTCTGCTCTGACCGAGAGGTGGGGTAACATTGAAATTTGGTCAATGGCGCAACCCCACCACTCACCATCACCCGTCTGTTTTGCAGTATAAATATAGTTTACATGATTCTATAGAATATGCATATATCACATCAAACTAAAATGCAGATTTAAATTAAATAAAAATGTTGATTGTTGTATTTTCTATTTTAATAAAAAAAAAACAAATTTTAAATAAGCTGTTTGTTTTATTATTACTTTTATTATATATAAAAAATACTGGAAGTCTGATTATTAAACCACAAAAGAAGATCTGTGTCCTATGAATTTCTTTAAATATATCTAATCATTTTATCTCCTATGGGCAGTGTAGGTTCCAGGATCTGACTTCCTTTTCTCTGAAAAGGAAATGCAAATTTTAGTATTAATAATTTAACAACACAAGGAGATGATTATAAAATTTTAAAACATGTTTGCCTTTCCAAGTTATGACCAGTTAACAAGAACAAATTACAAAAAAAAGTTGTGTCGATACCTATTGTGAAGTTAAGCACTGATGAAACGAGTAATGTTTACATTATTTTGATCACATTTGTATAATTTGTCGAGGTTTTACTACTGTTTATTTAATTTAATCAACGTTCATTCCACAATGTACCGAAGAAAATGGCATATATGAATTGTGTGTACAATTTGTCGCTCAAGGAAAAATGTGAATAGAACAATCCACTTTTATTATTTTCCCAAGAAAGATACGGGGTTTATTTATATTACCAAACAGCATTGAAAAACAGATTGAAGGAAAGTATGGGCGAAAGCATAATTATCGATAGGAAAAGCATTAACTTCGGCAATGTGTGTCCATTTCAAAACAGAGAAATATAATATAAAAGGTATACAAATTGGGCATATTTTCATTTAGGTATCTTACCTCAGACAGACACCACAATGAATGCTACAATTGCAGGTATAAGGATAGAAACCGTCAAGAAAACTTGACCCACACATTTTTCAATTGGAGGAGGGCGTGATTGTTTCTATCCATATTTTATCCTTGCAGTTTCCAGCATTGTATTCGTGCTCGTGCTCATTGTTAGATGTACAATACCAAAATTGAATTTTGCTCAATCTGTTTTGTATAAAGTTGTAGTAGTGACATTTTTAGGTTAGGTACTCCCACAAATTAGCAAAAATAGTGCGAAATAGGTTAAACTTATTGAATTTACTTACCAACTTTCAATTAATGTAATAAAATACATTTTCCTACCTAAGAAAAAACCCACAAAAGCAAATTAAAATAATGTAAACAAACCAAGAATGGGCTAATTTTTACTCATTTAATTGCAGTGCCATATGTGCCGTAGTGATTTTAGTTCCCAATAGTAACAAAACAAGGCCAATGCTACTTTATAATAGAAAACAAATTTATAAAATTTACACTGATAAGTTGATAGTACCAACCTCTACCTGCAAAATTAACATGTGCCAAATAAATGTCTATCCTGTTAAATGAAATATAGCCCAGAAGGGTACTATTACAGTCTCATCAATGAAGCGAATCATGCTTATGATTTTAACCACCAAAAAATAGGCAGCAGTTTCAATCCGCATGAAACAGAGATAAACTGTTCGTCAAAAAGTACAGGGAGAAGGCGCAAATTAATTAAAATGTTTATTAGTCATAAAAAAGGAGCAATTTGAATTTCCATTTACTTCAAGTATAAAAATGCTGGGTTTTAATTTGTATACAAATTTTAAATTTCTATGCAGAGTACTCTAGTGTGAATTAACACACAACAAGAACGTTCCTCCTATTATGACACTTTCTATAACAATTATTCATGAAAATTAAATAAATTTAATAAATATACAAAACTTCTAGCTCAGCAACATGGAACAACAGTTGAGAACAAAACTATATTTGTATTTAATGCCATGATGTCAATTAAAGTTTTTTTTAATGTAAATTGCCACAGTTAACTATGAAGAGTGCTGTTTAAATATATCTGTCGAATTAGGTCCTATTTTTGCTATGTTTTACCTGCTAAATTCATTAATAATACTATTACTAATAGATAACATTTATGATTTAACATTTAGCATTTGAATGGGAGATTTAAAAATATCAATACGCATTTATGCACAATTTATTTATAACTTATCATCATTTAAGAGGGCTAATCGAACCAGTGTTTGTAAGGTAATTTTTCAAAATTTATTTCTTCCATACGGTTTGGTCAAATTACACCAAATTTGGAGGATCAGTAGTTGAAAGTGTACTAGAGGGTACATGTATATCTATTTTAATTAATTTTCACTTTATGTAGGGAAAATTTATACTGTAAATATAAGTGAAATTTGGACGTGATTAGCTCCTGAATTATGATATCAATCGGTAAAATTCAAAATAAAATTCATACATGTCTTCTAGAATGGATCTTCATAATTATGCTCAGCAAGTTTCACACTTTTATTCCATACTATTTGGTTAAAATAAATTTTCTAAATAAGTATCTTTGTCACTACAAATGGAGCAAGGAAGTGTTACCTCTATCGGGAATCACACATCAATGAAGTCGGTGAATAAAACGTCCAGTGAAGGTATAGTCAAGAGCAAAATTATTCAGCGGTGCATGTATAAAAACTTTCTAGAGTGACACAGCTATCCGAAGCTTTTTCCCGACTAGGCCCCTTAAGAAACATCTGATCAAATTTAAGGTGTCTGCTCCTACAACCAATAAATAATTTGATTTAGGGATTCGTAACCTAACCTCACATTTATGCATGCACTGTACGATTCTCATTTAATCTAAAAGTTAAAAGTTGGCCAACTCTTAAATGTAAAATGCTAAATGATAAATGTGCTGCATAGATTGGTTCATTACAATATGAGACTTTAGCTCATAAATGTTAAATGCTAAATATTAAATCTTAAATGTGTCTGCATAAATCCACCTTAAAATGTAATGAATGTGAAATTTAACCGAATTTGTTATGAGTATGAAAATAATGGAAGATCTTTATCTGAGCACCACCTATCAAGATATCGTTTCCAAGCACATTTGAGAAATTTGAGAAATATATAATATAATAACTTACTAATTTTATTTTCAGCAGCATTTGACGCTGAAACAAAAGTTCTCTGCAACTTCGTTTTCTTTGTTTCTCGATACTGTTTTGCAACATCTTTGGATAATTCTGCAATTTTGACCATTAAAGCATTTGGGTAACTGAAACAAACATATTATTACATACATGCGAACACCTGACTTTTAGCATACTCACCTGCAGCCCATAAATTCTATGTTTGTAAAACTTTTTGCTAATGCTACAAGATATTCCTCGGAAAAGTTGCCTTTGTGCACTCTCATAAACTCGCTTCTTAATTCCCAGTGGTGTTCTGGTTCAGTGTCATCTCTATACTTTTCAATATCCCAATTTGTAGGGTACGTTTTAGACATTGTGAATATTTTCTTCGCTAAATAGAAATTTTTTAATTGTATGGCGTACGCACAGTTTATATATTGTTTATGAAACGTGTGGCACAGAACAGAAAAAAGCCGTATAGCATACGCACACGCACACTATAAACTTTAAAGTTAGGTTGGGCAGAGACAACCATGAGACGTTCAAGTACGTGTATTATTTCTATTCGGAATATTGCACTGGTCTACTGTTTGGGAAGGTGAGAATAGATGGCGTGCGCGATGACGCGCCGTGATTTAAAAAAGCGCGCGATGCGTTTTGTTGGCTGTTGTTATATTTTCAATTACATTTTAATGAAGAAATAAAGCGAAACAGGTAAAATAAATCGTTTATTGATAGAAAATCAATAAAATAACAAGCCATAATGAATGCAATAATTATGAAGATATTTTAAATAATCTAAACCACAGAAAAATAAATGGCTAAACAAAAAGTTAAACATTTTACAATTAAATAATGATTATAATACTTTCTTGAACAACAGGTACCTATGTAATACAAGACCTATATGGCAAGTACAAAAAATATATAATTAAGCCTACCAATAAGGAAAAAAAATGTACATTTGCTTCCCAACATCCCAGATATATGTATCAACATCGATTAATGCTACACATTATTTATACAATGTGGTCTGCAATTTAACAATACTTTTAACAAATATAATAGTAATAATATTTAACTACTTAGGTATAGCTTACATTAACAAAACATATTAGGTAGGCGCATATGTACATATTACAGTTTCAAGCAACATCAACACTTGAAATTATAAAAAAACATTAATAATAGCATTAAAGTTATCAAGCCATAAGAAGCTAATAATAAAATAAAACATATTTATTTATTTTATAGTTTGCAAACTGCTGCTGGAACAAACCCCATATCAACAACTATCGATGCTGGAATGTCCTCAGCTTATGTTTAGATTTCTTTGCATCCTTACGATTCTGGATGTTTTCTTGGTTTTTTCTTTTACACCACCAAGGAATACCAATTTTCCACACAGCTTTCACGATCTCCTGGTTACAATTTTATAATGGTCTGCTCCAATTCACCTGCAAAATTATTGAATAATTTCAGATGTCTGTGTGAATATAAACTGTTTGACTTACCTCGACTTAGCAATGTATACAAGAATGCTCCTACAGTATGTCTCATCATTTGGGCAGCAATATTCACTTTCATGGCAAATTGCATTTTTGGATCTAAATGGGTAGACTTTATTTTGTGCATCGCTCTAAACACTAAAGGCGATGTTTGGTCAATATCATGTGCTTTCACGATATCTGAAAAATGGGCCTCCATTGTCTGTTGTGTCCCAGCAACAACAACTGGTAATAATACGTTGTGTTTCCTAAATAATGAAACTGTGCACTTAAGGAGATGAGGCGGGTCAAACATAGTAAAAATATGTTTACTGTTAATAGAAATATAAGAGTGTTCTAAAGATGAGCCCATTTCCTTTAAAGTTTTCACATTTGTGGACCCCATATCGCATATTGTAGCGACTATATCCATCCCTGCTATATGTTGGCATGCTTGAATGACGTCGGTAATGCAAATTTGCAAAGCATTAGCAGGACAAGTCACGTTTGAAAAATAGTATGCAACTGGCTGCTTCCAATTGTGCACTAGACCCTGTCGAATGAAAACTAATGCTTTATTTGCCAATTTTTTGGAGCTGTAATTGTCACCCAGCTCCTCAAAGCCGATGATACGATCAGAATAATTATCATATTGCACATGTTCTTTGATGTCAATCTCATCAAACAACAGTACACAGAATTGGTCTTCTTCAGTTATACACTCTGCAATGTGCTTAAAGAGGTGATCGTTGATGCCAGAATGAAACGGTACCTTTTGCAACATCATCAAAAGAGTATTTTGTGATGGAAGGGCCACAATTTTTCTTAGCAATGTATAACACCTCTGGCTTTTTTTCAGCAATGCTAGGGCAATAACTTTTTCTTGAGTGCTCCATCTTCTGCCGTGTGCTGTCTGCTTCGCACAATGTAATTGGGAGATGAGGAAATCTGTAGTGATTCTTGACATGCCCTTGAATATATTTCTTACAACAGGACTGTCTTGAAGATCTGTTAAGGCCCTTATGTCATTGGCCTTTTTTTTCTTGCACAACTTCTTCAAGTTTCTTATATGCGCCTCTTTTGTTTCTATCATATGTATTAAATGTTACTTTCTAGGAGAAGCATCAACACGAGAGACTCCGTTAATACCTCGAAACATGGAGCGATGCTTAGGGGTACTTGGACTCCTTTGCAAACCGAACGGCTTGGAATTGGGTCGTCAATTATTGCTTCTCCTGTAATACAATATCCATGTACTGCTCAAATTGAGATAAAAAATGTGATTTTGCTAACAAAACAGCCACAAAGCTTTTCATGCAAAAAAATATGTCTTTTTATACATATGCAATCTTGCAAATTAAATAGTATGATGTTTGTAGCTTGACAGAAAATAGAAAAATGAGTATGTGATACAGAAGCATCAGCGAATCTGACTTATCAACTTACAATCGCTGAGTAACACAGTACAATAATAAGAACGTAGAGTGTACATACTCCAAGTAAAAGAAGTAAGTAACCAATAACTATAACATACCTATGCCTGTATTAGTACTTTCTAAAAGCTCTTGATCATTTGTAAGCTCCACATTTCTTTGAATTACCACCATTTCTTGTGAAGGATCCAGTTGTACTTGGCATGGGAATAACGTGGGAACAGCATCAGCACGCAGCCTCCGTGTTGCAAAGTTCATGTAACTGTCTATAGAAAAATGACGATTGCAAATCGAATAGTTGCAAAGTGATATATCAGGAACACATTTTATTCACATCACTTCTTGCCAAACTTTGGACCTAACAAGAAGGAAACAATTTTATTTAAATACCTTTAAAACACAAAAGACAAACTTACTTTTGGTCATTGACTGGAAACTAGTGCATTTTTTTCTACCTGATCTATATTGAATCCACAAATAAGACAATGTTTTTGTGGCATGGTTACAATAAAATTAAATATTACACTAACACTAATAAAAAGTTCAAATAAAATAGTATTTAAAAGTCACAGTATTTTACAGTTCGTAATCCAATATAAAATAAAAAACGACAGGCACCACACAATATCAGCATCAAAACAAACAATATGGCGACCATATCGACATCAACGATGACGTTTCCTCTGCTGCTATTGCCATCGCCATCTACGAAAATCTTCCCAAACTTCGACAAAGATAGATTGATTGAGAAGCACGTATGTACAACAAGGATGGAAGTATATCAATAATTATACCTAAAACCGAACAAATTTTCATATGTACTTGACTGTCTCCTGGTTGTCTCTGGGTTGGGATCACAGAACAGAAAAAGGTTGGGATGTCCTATCTTCTTCTTCTGCTATGGCTTTTTGCCTACAAACGCAGTTCACCTGAGCAGAGACAACTGTTAGTACCAACCTAACACAGGAACTTTCGTAAATGTCATTTTCCTCTGTCTACACCAAGGATTTTATATACTAACAAAATCCTTGGTCTACACTTTTATCCATAAAAGAGAGATGTTTAGTGATTTCATAAATATGAACAGTGAAAACGGTAAATTTCTAAATTTATTCTGGCAGGAATGCCATATTTAAAACAAAAACTATTGCGTTTAATAATCAATGGATGAAGTTGCCATCAAAATTGAGCCAGATATTTACACATTTAATAAATGATCGACAAAATAATATGTATAAAGAAAAAGAAAGAGTCAGTGTGCAGTCTCGTACTGATCAATGTTATTTATTGTTTTATAAATTTTAGCAATTATGGTAAGAAGCGAGGGTTGCAAATATTGACTGTATAATGCATAAAGCTGATTCTGATTTTCTTATTATTAATTAGACGACCATTCATTAAGTACAAACCTATTACGAGTTTGGTTTATTCATGAATCATGCAAAATGTTTTAATTTAGTTTTATCGTAAACTACGGATGCTAATTGTTTTCCACATTTAAACTAACCAACACTTACTGTATCTCTTAAATTAAGACCTTAAAAGAACTGAAATAAAGTTGCAAACTGATTGGCTTCCACATGTAAACTAACTATGCAAGTAGGTTATCTAATTTAAGACTTAACTCCATGAATTGGTCCTTAAATATGTATTTTGAATTAATTAAAGTTCAAAAAATTATGCAATATAAATTTGTTATTAGGTGCGTTATTTCTGAGATATCAAGTTGTTTTACGGTTACACTGCCTAAATAAAAGCATATAATTAATTGCCTTTGATATAGCCTCCGTAACCATAAAACTACTTAGATTAACTGAGATCACAGTTAGAAAGAACGCACCTATTGGTTTATAATTCTATTTATACCACCACAGGAACAGAAGAAGTATACCACGAGGTACCCGTGGCGAGATCCTTTACGGACCTCGCGAGGTACCAACAGGTTAATCTTCGTTTACAACCTCGTTCTTAAGCACGCATAATTTTCGTGCAGAAGTTTGACAAACGATTTCTTAATAGACCTGTTTCCGCAAAACTTTTGTTGTCACATCATAGCACGTGCCAACAAATCAAAAAGTGTGCCAATGATTTGTGAAACCAAGCTTTGTGCGTGCTACTGCCGCATGATAGAATAGAACGAATCAAGGTCACGTGCTTGGATATCAGAGAACGTTATTATATTGATTATTGTTGAGGTTGTACCTTTCTGTTTACTGTTTAGAATATATTAAAAGCTATGAATGAAAACGAATTATTCACAACTACAGTTGAAAAGTATCCAGTAGTGTGGGATACATCCCACAAATCATACAGAAATAATTCCCTAATCTGCACCCGAAAAGCCCTATTGTAAACATAAAAAAATGGACATCGCAAATACTGGCACGCACAATTTACGTGCCAGCGTAATTTTGGTTAGATTGTAAACGAAGCTTTAACTGTCGACGTCCGTAAAGCCTAGTTTTCATTAGTCGAGTTAGCGGTAGAGTATACTGGCATGCTTTTTAGCCAATCTACTCATAATCTAGTACTCGACTCGACCAGTTACGTTTTCATTGGTAGAGTTAGAGGGATAGTTAGTACTTGCTCAATTAACTTGACCGCTAACTCGACTAATGAAAACTAGGCTTAAAGGAGACAGACCTCAGTTAACTGTAACTAATTTTGGTGTTCTGAGTCCGAGTCTGACTCTCAGAAGCCAGTATATTCAGTCTGGGTATATTATATTTATCTATGAGTGTATTAATGAAAATTTATATTTATCTATGATCAAAATGCCCCGTTGGGTTTAATTTCATAAAATTTTAAAATTTTGTAACTCTCCTATCCTATGTACTGATTTTCTCATGTTTTAGAGGAATTATAAATTTGTATTTAAATTTTATCCAGTTGCCTTTGTGAGAAAAACCGGTAAGACAAATTTTTATGTTGTAGGTATGTTTAATGCATGAATTTATGGCGGCTTATTATAACCTAACATTTTTAAATCAAACTGACTAATCTTTTTGCAGAATTTAAAATAATGCATGAAGAAGGTGGAGATGAAAAAAGAAAACGTATGTCAGTAGGCTTATATGTAAGTTGCCCTGCTAATATAAAAGGAGCAATTGAAACCATTTTTGAATATGGATACCACTTTATCGTTACTCAAATTACACATCCCAATTATGCAAGGGTATTACAGAATGGAAAATTTCCGCAGAACATTGGAAGGACTGATAGAGTTTTGAAAAGTTCTGAATGGAGTCGACTTGTGGTTGGAGAATTAACCGCCTCGATAGATGTTGACAGTGAAGTGGATCATATTAGAGAACATAGCAAACATTTATTTTTACAGGAATTAGGGTTTGCAACTCACTTAAGTGTTCCAGCAATTTTAATACAACTTACAAAGCCTAATAATATTCAGTTAGCACATATTTTAAATGCAAAATTGACTTCCGGTTTTAGTTACAGTGTTTGGGTTAATTTGCCAATAATTCACCCATCAAGATACAGCCCTATTTCAGAAACAGAATATGATACCTGGGATTGGTGGAACGACTTCCGTACTTACTGTAATTATGACAAGCGACTAGGTTTAGTTTTGGATATCCCCGACACAAAACATACAGTACCTTCCTGTGAATTAGATAGGTGGATTGGTGAGCCAGTTAAAGCAATTGTAATACCAACATCTTTCTTTTTGATAAACCAGCATGGTAAACCGGTATTGAGTAGGACGCACCAAGACATTATTAAAAAGTTTATGAGCATAGATGTGCAATACATTATTAAGCCAGACAGCGAAGGGGACTTGTCCCTATATATACGATATCTTCATTTCTTAGGGAAAAAATTGTATGTCCAAGATACAATGTCCGAGTTCGTTCAGGGATGCGAGGACTTCTTACAGAATCCGTTACAACCATTAACTGAACACTTAGAGACAAACATATATGAAGTATTTGAAAAGGATCAGGTTAAATACGATACATATCAAAATGCAATTAATAAAGCAGTTGAAGCATTTCACAAGGAGTCTGGTGAGGTACCTGTAGTTATGGTAGTTGGAGCAGGTCGTGGACCTTTAGTGCAGGCTGTGTTAAATGTTTCTTATACTTTGAATCGTAAAGTCAAAGTTTATGCTGTAGAGAAAAACCCTTATGCCGTGAATACTTTAATAGATCGGGTAAAAAATGAATGGTGTAATAAAGTAACATTGATAAATGAAGATATGCGAACTTACGAACCTCCTGAAAAGGCCGATATCTTAGTTTCTGAGTTACTAGGATCGTTTGGTGATAACGAATTGTCGCCAGAATGCCTAGATGGAGCACAACGTTTTTTAAAAAAGACAGGAATCTCGATACCATCCTCATATACATCATACCTGGCTCCACTGCAAAGTATTAAAATTTTCAATGAAATTAGATCCAATAGGCCTGCTGACAAAACATTGCAGACCTGTTATGAAATGCCCTATGTTGTACATTTAGTAAATTACTACCAAATAGCACCTCCCCAAGAACTCTTTAGATTTACCCATCCAAATTGGAGTGAACGTATTAACAACCAACGTTACAAAAAACTTAGATTTCAGTGTACCCAGACATCTGTTCTAACAGGATTTGCAGGTTTTTTCGAAACTGTGCTTTATAAAGAAGTGAATCTTAGTATCCATCCTGATACTCATACACCTGACATGGTTAGTTGGTTCCCTATAGTTTTTCCACTACATGAACCAATTCATGTTACTGAAGGCAACATTATTGAGGTATCATTCTGGAGGGCAGAATCTCAGGATAAAGTCTGGTACGAGTGGTGCTTGGAGTCGCCTGTAAAAGGATGCATTATGAATCCTGATGGAAGATCTTATTTCCTAAAAAAATATTGAAGGTCATAAAAATAAAAAGTATTTTTATGATGCACTTTTACGATTCATTTTGTTTATTGAGATTTAATTTGTTATCAGGTTTATTGCTTAATTTTCTACATTATGAATAAAACTTTTTTTTTTCCCTTTTATCGGATCGTCTTTGTATTATCTGTCTATGAATATATCGGCTTAATCAACAATGGTCTATGTCCAATGTTCAACAATTTTACAGGAGACGAAAAAAATTTAGCAACAAAGTTGTTTTAAAATATATCAAACTTATCAACATGTAATGGAATAATGATTATTTTTAATTATTAGTATGTACAATAGGCCCCATGCACAATATATTATTTTGGCATTTTTGGAATATTTACTTCATACAAAAAAAACAGTGTAAAGGATTTTTTTAAAAATTTTTCTCCTGCAAAAGTTATTAAACATTAAAATTTTAATGTCTCTTATGCGCGCAAGCGCTGCCAGCCGGGCAAGTCAATGCGTTAACATCGAAGGACCCTAGTTCTAGTACAGAAAGCAAGCAAACCATGTCGATAAATGTAAACAAATGGTGGTCCTTGTGATTTGTGTTGTGAAATTTTAAGTGAGGTAATCAATTCTTCTAAATTATCAACATAAATTACTGATGCTTATCGTATCGATACGTGAAAATACTTCAATAAAAACGCCAGAAAAAACGTTTGTCCAAGTTCTAAGAAATGAAAAATGTAGAGAAGTTTAGTTGATGGTTATACGGAATCCAAATGAATTTTCGAAAACAAGTTGTGTTTTTGCATGGATCTTTTTGATGTAATTAATAAAAATGAATATGCAAAGGCAATAAAAAAAATGGTGTGTAAAGTATATGGCATGGTAACAATAGGGAACCTGGGTTTCAAACGATTTTTGTATGTAAAACTTCTTCATATGTATTGATAATTCGGGTTCCAGGCGTCAATATTATCACTATCAGCTAAATTTCACCAACCACCACATGATTTATGTGGCAACTGGTGATCTTTATGACTAAATTACTTTGCTTTTTTTCAGTTTTATAATTTTCTGGAGTTGCCTATATGCAACAAGCATAGCTTTTTTTGCAGGATATGACAAAAAAAATCTCAATTTTGAGATAAATTGGACTTCCGAATTAAGCGCCGATTTGTCTAGCTTAGTTAACTTTAATTAGAAGATAAATAAAATTAAAATTAATTCTTTATTACAACACTATCAGTGGCAGCAGGTGAAATATAGGTTATTTAATATCTTAGTATTGGAGCATGGGACCCAAGCGATACTTGAAGCCATAACTGTCGAAACTAAATGGGGAAGTTTTGAAGAAAAGAAATTGGTGGTAATGGACGATGTAAATTATAAAAAAGCATTAATATAAATTTTTCTATCTTGAATTGTTTTTTTTTTTCTTACTAGCTATGTTACCTTTTTTCTGTTGGGGTAGTATTACAAAGATAATCCTGTAATTGCATCATAGTGAATGTAAAACTAAGTGAACCTAAAGTGTCTAAAGTTCAACTATATGTATATGTATTACCATGTATGTCAAGATGCACTTAAGAGAATAATTAAGGGAATGATCATTTGACAAAAAGGTTGTAAAATGTAAACAATCAAACATAACTTTGTCATTTTCTAATGTGCTCTTAAATTCATGTTACCATCAGACTTTTTGTTTTTAAATTACACAATGTGTTGCTGAGATGTTATTTTTCATGTTTAGTTATATTTTGATTTTGAATTAAAATGTTTAGTTATATATTACACCACAAGATTGGTAGTACTGTAAATAAGGCTTTTGACTTGACGGTTAAGTTTTGAATGACAAGTCGCAGTTGAATAAATAGTTATTCACTATTAGTCAGTATCATTGGATTGTTCATACACCTTACAAGCATCATATTACAACGTGTGTCCATGTGTCACAAAATTAACATGTCAAATTTGTTTTTTTTTATTTCCATCAAAGACTGCTTTAACCATTATATTTGTGCTGCTTAAGGGTATTTTTATTTCTGTCTAAATTAATAACGGATTGGCTCATTACAATAGCTATTTATATTACTAGAGCCTAAAATAGTACTTTTCCGCTTGAGAATTCAAACTAGCTCAGACCAACAACTATCTGAAAGCAGAAAAAAAATGCCTAAAGTTCTAGTTACACACAAGATTTCGTTTCAAAAATGACTTAAGTTTTCCATATTTTGTGTAAATTTTTGCTCTTGCTCTAAGCAATTCCATTCTCTAATTAGCCATGTTAAACTGTTCCCATGATGTTTTTGAGTCTTTCGGAAAAAAGTCATTTTCCGATTGGCGAGCAGCAATGAATATTTGACGAACTATTGTTTTTTTGTCCCAACATGACATTGCAAAAATTAGGTCACCAAATGTCAGCTTTTAAAATACGCAGCTGTTGTCTGAATTTTACATTTGGGGTTGGTTTTTTATTACTGCATAAACAGAAGAGAATAATAATAACATTCTCCTCATCTATCTAACTTACTTAAAATTTAATTTAAAAACAATGTCAGTTTTATAAGTTTTATTATTGTATAATAAAATTGAAATCTAGTTTGGCACTTACTATAAAAGCATAATAAAATTATATTATATACAAAATAAAATTATAAATAATACTGTAACAACGTTTACTTACATCTAATTAATTATTAATTGCACTAATTTTGAAAATTAATGCCAGATATTTGCAATATTTTTAAAGTGAATTAACTATTTTTAAATATTTTGAATAGAAGGCCCACTTTATTACAGAAATAATAACAAATATAAAAAAATTATATCATCACACTTATTCCATATGCTCACAAAGGCCATGAATCGAAAAAAAATACAATATTAAAAATACTGCAAACTGGAATTAACTGAACATCTATTATACCAAAAACCACTATTAAAGCAACCGATATTTATATTTCTGCCACTAAAATTTAAATATATGTAGTTAATTTCATAACCTTAAATCGCCAAAAAATATATATATATTTTTTTTAAAATAATTGTTCGTTTAATTTATAAGCCTCAGTCTTTAAAATGAATATAAAAATATCTTTACAGATTAAAAAAACACCCTAACGCCAATGTACCTATTTTCCATTTAACGAAATTCATTAAAGAAATATAAAAGTCAAATATTAGCCTCTATATGTATATGTAAGGCTTGTGGCACACGGACGGTTTATTTGTCGGCCGGTGAAATAACCGGAGGTAGTTATATATCGTTTCAAATGTCACCTGGCACACAAGCCAGTTCCAGGCCTGACAGGTGAAACAACCGGAGGTAAGTTCATTGTTTCAAATGGTATCTGGCACACGAGCCCCTTCCGGTGGAACGACAAAGACGTCCATGTGCCACAAGCCATTTCCTATTGATAAAACCAGTGCATACTTTTTATGTACTTTTAACCACCACAGGCAATACAACCCCTTATGTTATAAGGATAAATTTTATAGTTTTGAAAATTGTATAAAGAGGTATTTTAAAATTTAGGTAAACTTTTATAACACATTATAATATATCATATGATTCTTTGTATTATCCTTATTAAATATATCACTTTTATAGCATTTTTAATAAATTGAGTGTCTACAAAAAAAAAATCACAAGTGTTGCCATCTAATTTAAATTAACTCTGGTCTTAACTTTAAAATTATATACTTTGTTGTTTGGATCTTTGCCTGTGTATCAAATTAGTTACGACCATAGGTTACGACCTGCGTCTACAGCACTGCATTTATAGGATAAGCAAATATAGAGATACGTTTGTTTAGGCCGGCTAAGACATCACCGATTAGTTAATAATTGGTGAAACAAAGACACGATTATGAACCTGTCTCAGCTATGAATCATATAACTTGAAAATTACCTTTGAGCATTAACAGGTACTCAGTGGCAGCCGGTGATATTTAGGGGAAGCCCTCTCTCAGTATTGGAATATATAAAAAAATATCGTTCTCCAGTACATGCCTGTTCAAAATTAAAGTTGACCAAAAATTTATTTCATACAGCTTGTAATTGTTACGTACATGCAAAGATCCAAACAACAAACTATATTCTTGATGTTACAGGGTAAACATTGGAGAAAAGAACTCCGCCTCTGTCAGAAAAACCATGCCATTTCAGCACTAATTTATCCAATGGAAACCAGGAATTATTTAATTACAGTATTAAAGTGGTTACAAAAAAAAATGTACATTTTTTTAGTGATGTACAGTGGATTTTTTTCGCAAACAAATATGCTAATTTGTCTAAAAAACTACTGTGAGAAAAATTACTGTTAGGCGCCAAAATATGAGTCATTCTAACCTAGAAATTTTGTTTGGCGATTCAACCTTCTTATAAATGTTCGAGGCTTATGCAATAAAATTGTTATAACGGGTGCCCATGAGACCAGGCAAAAATTTGAAATTATCATACAGGATATTTGGCATAAAAATACAATTTTTTACTTAACCAGATCCAAAAATACATGTTCAGTTTAACCAGAAATACTAGTTATTTTTTTATTTTAAATTGCACCCTGCATATTCTTAGATAGGGGTTTGAATTATCTTTATAGTGTCTTTTTTTAAATCAAAATCGAATTAGAAATGACGAAAAATGGAATTGTATGTAATTACTAAGTGGTCATAAAAATCAAATTATTTAAGTTTATAATACAGTCAAATTTCTATAACTCGAACTTCTATATCTCAAAATTCTCTGTAACCCCAATATGTTTCTGTGCCCTTGATATACACTTCGTTCTAGAGAAGTATTTTCTTCAACTCAAATTTTCTCCAACTCGAACAGTCTCGGGAGGATTTAGGAGGTTCAAGTTAGAGAAGTTCGATTAGACTTGGTAAATGGCTAGGTATTCACCGAAACGTATTTTTAAACATTTTTCACTGAAAACAAATGACTTGTTTTGGCAATTTAATTAATTTATGGAGTTTTTTTTTAATAAATATTTTATAAAAATAAATGGCTTAAACAAAAAAATATTTTGTCATTTTAATTTTATCCGGCTAAAAATAATCAATATGCTAGAATTATTTTTACTTGGTAAAAATGCATTAACATTCTTAGATATAAAAAAGAAAATATTTTGGAATGTTGGTGGACTAAAACAAGGCAATAACATAACAATAAAATAAATTATATTCAGTATTTGTTCTATGATGCAAGATTTAAATATCGGTTCCTATAAATAAATACATTAAATAACATCTCACAACAGTGAAATATGTACCATAAATAAGAAGAATGCGAGTGGAAAACAATTATCCTGTAGAGCTTATAATTCTGTTCTTTTATGCAATATTGGAAATATATTTCATTTGATTTTGTTAACCACATTTCAATGTTTCTCGTTAAAAAATGTATTTTTACAAGTTATTTTTAAAAAAAATCGAGAAATCTTTTTTACGCTTCTGTAGTAAATACAGTTTTTAACGAAATGCAGTGAAATTCAATGACTATAAAATTATATGTTAGATCCAAAAAACATTTCCTATAATGCATTTATGCAAAAATTATAATGCTCTACAGGAAAATTGTCTTCACATTCCTCATAATAATCTTAATAAATATCAAATGTCATGATATTTATCACAATATATTGGTGTTACCAGTTACTAATATCAATAGTTAAATGTTTATTGTATTTCGGACATCAATTAAGTTCTAATATAGTAAATGCAATGTTGTTATCCAACTTGCTTGAGCCTCCAGCTTAATAAATTAGATTTAAAAATATTTTAAAAAATTACTGATATTTAATAAAATATTTTGAAAAAAAAACAATCAGTTCTGTATTTTTTCACATATATAAATTACAGAATATATGGCCGCACTATAAAACTTAAAATTACAAGCAAGAATTCTTTATTGACATAATCAAAGTATTGGCAAAATAAATATTTTTCTATGGCATATATTCTAGTATATGAAACGTTCAATAAAAATACACAACGCATAACATTTATCACCGGCTTTGGCATAATTATTTCAGAAAAATGTTTGAAAATGAAAAATTTATAATGTGTATGCGCTAAATGTAGGTATTCAAACAATGTGCAAGCAAATATGTGATAAAAAAATTCTTCATTTTTAGAAATGAAAATTTCCCAATATAATAAAACTTAAGTAAAAATACCAAATTTATTTGGCCAAAAGCCGCCATCATTGTAACACAAAAAAATATACTATTTACTAAAAATAAGAAATTTATTAGTATAGAAAAAAAATACACAGTAATTAATTTCAGAATATCCTCCTGTTTTAAAAAAAGTCTATGTGCAGTATTGTCTAAATTCAATATCTGCAACTATAAAAATGTGTCGGATTTCTGCGTGCGGTATAGGACCAAGGTTATAACAAGACATAGGGAATTTGGATGTCATGACGTAAATAACAGAAGCAAATTGCAAAACCGGGGCAGACAGTACAATAAACAATATTTACCTTGTACTTCTTTAAATAACAGCTCCTTCCCAGTTTCACGACCTTTGTTTGTGTCCACCTATTAACGTTTGATGTGTTTATTTCAATGACACGTTTCATCAGAGCAGGCAGCAACTTTATGCGTATAGTTTATGACAGTCTAACTCGCACACTTTGCATAACAATGTATCACTGTTTCTAAGGGAGCGATCTTCCTTGCCATTTTTTATGTCTACTAACGCACTGCACTAAACATAAAATATCTCATAAATAAAAGATAGCTTTATATTCGCTGTACTCACAACAGATCTCTAACTTGAAAGTTCTCGAACTGAACAAAATTACTAACTGATAAATGGTAAACAAAATTACTAAATGATAAATAATAGACAAAATAACCCCGTTCTACTAAATAGAAGATCAATCCAGCAGGTAGAGCTAACAATGTGCTTTTAATATAATTCTCTGCTTTTCAAGACCGTTTAACGGTGCTGGTTTCATATGCAAAAGATTAATTAATTGTGTAAGTACACTTTCAAAAATTACAATTTTATTTATTACTATTATATCACGCATTTCTTCGGAATATAGTATTAGATTTAAAAATCCATATCTGGAATAACGTCTGAACTCCCTATGTCTAGTTATAACCTAAATAGGTAAATGGATACTATAATGTATTATACATTACATATGATTAGGTATTAAAAACTGTGCTAGTCAAATATGGCGATATTCACCCCAATCATCACAAGATCAGTTTCGTGCAACAGCATCTCCGTTTCTTCTCTTAATATGGTAAGGTATTAAGAGGTCGCGGTGAAATAGGCCCTACAAAGTAGAGGAACCGACTAACCAAACGACGACTCCGCCAACAGTACAGGATGGTTCAAAAATGGATAACAAAGTTCCCCAGCAGTCGGCAAAGACAAGAAAGGAAGAGAAAGTCGATGGCGCGAAAAAGAAGAAGCCTAGTAAGAGCAAATATAAGATGTGGAAGAAGAAGCCAGCTAGCCACGTCGGCTATGTAGGATCCCTGCGAGTTAGACAGTTGTAGTTTGGTTGAACATCACTCCCTACAAATGTTTGTCAACATACTGGAGCTGAAAATAAATGCCGAATGTTTCCATCTTTCACTATAGAAACAAATTTATAACGACTTAGCAGCTAGTTCACGCACCTTTGTGTTACAAGTTTCTGAAGCGATGTTCAAATAAACGAGTGTGTGAAATTAAACAGAAATTAGGCAAAACAGAAGAGGAAGACGACCAACTACTAGAGCTATGAAAAAAATTGAAAAATTGAACGTCATATAAATGTCATGTCAAGCGGAAGAACGTGTGACAACCTACGAAATTCGCAGGCCAACTGTGTTGTAACCGCTAAATTTATATTCTAGCAGTATGAGTTTGTAATTGCACTGGCATAACTGATATTGTCTTATTACAACATCGAGAACTCGCAATGGACTTTGTTTTGTATCAACTATACTTTGTTGTTTGGATCTTTGCATATGTATCAAATTAGTTGCGACTTGCACCCGCACTGACTTCGTAGCAATGCATTTATAGGTTAGGCAAATATAGAGATACGTGCAGGCTAAGACATCTGACCGATGTTAATAATTGGTGGAACAAAGACACGATTATGAACCTATGTCTCAGCTTCATTGATCAGCTTGTTTGTCACTTGATTCAGTGGCATTGTAATATTTTTGCAATTATATTATTGTATCAATCACGTGCAAATTACCTTTTGAGCGTTGACAAGTACTCAATGATGGCTGATGAAATTTAGGGTAAGCCCAGTGTTGGAATATATAAAAAATATTGTTCTCCAGGCTTCTACTCAAAAGTAAAGCTGATCTTCAATTTATTTACTTCATACAGCTGGTAATTGTGACGTACGCACAAAGATCCAAACAACAAAGTATATATATTGTTTGTTGTTGCCAAATATGTACTACATTATGCACTGTATTTTTATAAACAATGCACCTAATGCATGTGCCTTTCAAGCCCCTTATATAAATGTTACACATAGTATATATCTCCAATCCATGAATGGTTGAATGAGTACAATAAGGAATGAGATTTAAACTATTAAGTTTAGATATTATTCAACTATTTTTCTGATTAAGAATGTTTTAAAAATTTCTCAGTATTAACTATAATAAAGATGCCATTTGTAGTAAATATCAGGGATGCTGTGTATAATTATTATTAAAAATACCAGAATGTGTTTGATCTTTGATCTCTTCCATTTCCATTCAATGGGTTGTGTTAATATTACTCTAAATAAATACTATTAGACTTAATAATAAGTACAACTTCAAGCATTGTCATGCATTTTTAAGGAATCCGGCCACCTGGCGCCATCTATTGACATGAGTTGTAATAGGGGCTTTCATTTTAGGTATAATAAGGAAAATAATATTAAGGAAAATTAAAAATGCTGTTTTAGTTGTGACAAATTTCTTTAATTTGGTATTTTTACTTTTTAGTATAAATTTCAGCCCTAAATGTAAACTTCGAAGGTTTTTTTTAGCTAAATCACATATTATGGCAGCGTTATTATCGAACTGATTATTTGATTTGATGTGTAGATTCGTGGTCGTGTGGTAAGGATACTTACCTCTCACCATGAAGTCCCGAGTTCGATTCCCAGTAGTCGAGCTAGGATTTTTTCTAAACCAGAAATTAATCCTATCATACTCGAACATTGGGTGTGTCCATTGTCTCTAAATATGTAGCCCTCTCCCACACAAGGTACCTTGAGGTACCTTCAGGGATACAGGGGTTGTATTATCTGTGATGTTTAATTAATTGAATTAATTAAATAAAAAAATTTAAATTAAGCATGTCAACAATAAATCCAAATTGTCTGTTTTACAAGCAACAATCCATGATTTCAAAACATAAATAACATGAAATTAGGATAAACTAAATAAATTAAGTTTAAAATTGTGTACTTACAGGTTATGATCTTTCGGCATTCTAAAAATTGACTTGCTATCACCTTTTTTGTTGCTTATAATTATTACAGCCGTATATGGCACAAACTGAACTAAGTTTATTTGACATTATTTCACAACATTAAAATAAATTAAATAATAAACTCAAAATAAAACGATGTAAACAAATGTCACACATTAAAAGTCACCATTTGCAAATCACATCCATCATCTCTGGCCACCAGGGGCGCTATGTATTCCTTTTATCTCAAGAATTTATACATATTATTAGGTCTTATTGTATTTGCTCTAAATGACTTCTCTGAACAATAACTAATTCTACTTAGAAATAAGTACACAGTACCAAGGTTTATATCCATTTCTAAATATGACCCCAAATTCTGAATAAATAATAAATACTGAATCGTACATTCATATTTATATTATAATATCAGAAGATACTTTATGTAAAAAAAACAATTTTTACTATTTTGCTTAGACAATTCATTCATATAATCTGGTAACCCTACCTTTCAAATACACCATAAATATGACATTTAGTATCATGGTGTGTTACTTTTTCCTTGTTTCCTCAACAGACTGAGGCTACTTTGTGGGTTAGCTAATGAATAAGTTTCAGGCTCAAAAACAGGTGGATATTCCAAACCAGGATAATCAGCATGAGGGCTAATACTTATAGAAAAAGGTTCAGAATTTATAGGAGGAGAGTTCTCCAATGAATACGTGCTTTGAGAAATAGAAACCGCCTGAAAAAAATAAATAATGTATTCTACAGTAATATCACGTAACAAGAGACTAAAATCTCCTATTTGAAATTTTTACATTTTTTCCAGAAAAAATCATTTATCTTGATGATAAAAACCAAATTATGAGTTACCCTTTACATTTAGAAATCAAAATTTGTCATTATTAATTGACAATTACTGAAGACAAAAAAATAATAATAATGAAACGAATACTTACTTGTGATGAAGATGTACTTGAAGGCCAACTTATATCTGACCCAGAATTATGCTTCCTGAAAATGGCTCTATGCAGCTTCGGTGAGCCGAGGAACGTCTTTTCCTTTTTATTATCTGATTTTCCAAACATCTGTTTCAACTTTCCGCTCTTCTGAGATTTTTCATCCAAATTCAGTTCAAATGCAAACTTAGGTTTCGATTTAGGATCCTGGCTTAAAGGAAGTGACATTGGAGTGTACTGTATGGCAGATTTTAACTTTACTTTACTAGAAGAAGAATCCTGAACCCTTCCGCTATACATTAGTGAGTTTGATTTTGATTTTTTATCCGCAGAAGAGAAACTGTGTTGCTTCTTTATTTTGTTGATCTTCTTTGGCGTATCATGGTACATAGTGTCATCCAAAGTTCTGTTTTGAGCAAACTGTACATCATTTATAGTTTGAGGGCAATAAATCATTTCGTAGGAGTGCTCTTTAAACTTTGTAGACAAATTTCGATCAGATACATATGGAGATCTTTGATGACTCTCATATTCATTGTACTGTGTATAAGTCTCTTGTATCTTGTGGGTTCTTGGAAGAGACCTATTCACCTTTTGTTCATAACCTTTAGTTGTTTTGGGATATGTTGCTGTTTTGTTTTCAAAGTCCTCAGTTTTATTATGATTCTTCTTCAAAGAACCAAGGCGTTTACCAAAACAAGAACTACCCGAATCATGCTTTTCGGACGAGGACGATGGGCGGGCATGGGAAATTTTTGAGTCGTTAGGTAGAAAATTCAGACGAGTTTTCTGAATTCTTAGGACGAATTGGTATCTCACCTGAAACAGTCTTTATTTCAACCTTTTTGTTTAACATCTTATTATGTTGATTTAGGGAACTGATTCAGGTTCATTAACGAACACATCATGTTGAAAAAGTTTATTGAAGATGAAGTTACTTTGTGAAAATCCATTTTGATTTAAAAAATTATAAATACTTTATTTACTTGTCTAATTTTCACTTTATTTGTTATTTTACAACTAGTTTCATCCTATTCGGACATTTTCAAGTAATTTAGTTTACTTGAAAATGTCCGAATTGGATGAAACTAGTTGTAAAATAACAAATAAAGTGAAAATTAGACAAGTAAATAAAGTGTTTATAATTTAAAAAAAAAAAAAAACATGTTGATATGGTGTGATATGGTCAATTAAGACCAATCACATTCATGTGGCTTGCGAGACATATATGGATAGATAAATATATGGTGTATTGAGAGAAAAATTAAGGTAAAGATGTGGAAGGCAAAAACTTCTAATATTGAAAAAGTGATTTTTTTTTTACGTTCTGTAGTAAATAAAACAGTATACTATGTCAAAAGCAAAAGGCCCGTGGTTACCTCAAAATAAATACACATCCTTATTAGATTTATTACGAATCATGGCGAACACAGTTTTTTGTTGCTAAACAATTAGTATTGCAAAAATTAAAGAATAATTAATCAAAAATAAAATAAAAGTATCCCCAATATATGAGATACTGGAATAAGTGTATGAATTTTGCTAATTTCTTACAAAACTTAAAAGTAATACTGCTCAGCTGTGTGCATGGAAAAATCAGCGTGGAAAAGTTTTTATTTTATGTAAATAAAATGATTGCCCACACATGCAAATATGAGTTCTACTATTGTCTGCAATAAGGGCCACTTTGAAACGTCTTTTCTTAGGGAAGTTTCTGCGATATTCATTGGCGCCGCCAGGGAGAGGCAAGAGGGGGTAGTTGCACCTCCCTGGAAAATTATGAAAAAATATCAAGTATCAAAATAAATTACTGGAAATGCACTAAACGATTTGTTCTCAATCATTCAACCAATATATCTATTTTTTCCCCTCAAGTTTATCTAGCAAAAAGGTAAATCTGACAACATTTGGCAACCATGTTTTTTTATATTCATATATTATATTCATATTCACTTTATTCATCTATAAGATCATGTTACATGATATTAGATATGTCAAATAATATATAATATACAGAAAACTGCATATTTGCATTATATAAATAAATATATCAGATATGTGCTAATAATATATAAGGTATGAAACTAACAATAAGAATAAATAATAAAAAACAACAACGTATCATATATATACACACATATACATATACATGTATATATACACACACACAAACACATTACATATACACATATACATATAATATATACACACATACATAACATACAAAAATGAGGAAACTAACCATCAGGTTTATTTAAAAATTCATCTACACTATAATAACCCCTTAGTAATAATAGTTTTTTAACTTCCATTTTAAATTTATTCATTTTAAGACATTTTATATTGTCAGGTAAGCTATTATACAGTGTAATGCAATTATAATATGGCGAGTGTTTAAAATTAGATGTTTTGTGATGTGGTATCATTAACAATTCATTGTTTCTTGTGTGATAGGTGTGTCGATCTGATAATGTACAGAAATCTTTAAAATTGTATTTGACAAAAATTAAGCACTTATATATATAGATGCAGGGAACTGTAAATATTTTCTTATTAACAAATGTATCTTTACAGCTCTCTTTGTATTTTATTTTGAATATTAATCTGATCAATCTTTTTTGGTGAACAAACACGCGATATAACTGATTTGACCTGCCCCACACCATGATATTAAAAGACATATGGGAGACTGCTAAAGCATAGTAAACAGTTCTTAGTCCAGCCTCGTTAAGCGTATCTGATAACTGCAATATCGCGTAATATGCGGAACTTAGCTTGTTACACACTTTGTTTATTTGTAAGTCCCACAGTAAATTTGAGTCTACTTGTGTACCCAAGAATGTGACATTGTCTTTTAATGGTAATTCTTCAAGTAAACACGGTCTTCTTCGCTATAGACTTAAGACAGATACACTGCCTGATCTAATAAGCCAGTTGAAGCAGGCATTGAAAGAAAGTGATGTTACCAAAGTTGCTGTTTTATTTTTAGATTTTTTTTTATTTTTTATTTTAATACCAAAGATTTGATGTAAGTATCAAGTTTTTTAGAATTCATTTTCGTTTTTATACATTATGCCACATTGTGTAGTATAAAAAAGTGGGATGACTGATTCTTTTTTTGTTTTTGAAGTTTATTTTAGTTTCATTCCTTAGGATGTTCACATTTATTTTTTAGGATTTTGTTTTTATTTTTATATTTCTTAATAAAGAATTTCATTAAAACATGTATATCATTTTTGTCCTTCCTGGAAATTTTTCTAGTGGCACCCATGGAGACATGGCAAAAACATTATATTCATGGGGTATTCACCAAAATTTCTGAAAAATTCGTCACCCTGTGGAACTTGATTTTTATCAATGACCAACAGAAACCTCAAATTTACTGAAACAGGCAGTATGTTCACTATAACCACTAAAATAGTACTGGAAGACTAATTTACTGTAACTAAAGAAAAACTTACCATACACAACATCAGGCTTAATCAACTGTAAATTTTTCGTAACTTCCTCAACAATATGGTGCGGATTCATTTTTCTTTCCTCCGTCTGCCGTATCATCAGCTCTTCTAATGTCACAAAGCCTGCCAAACTTTCATTGCACTGTTTAAATGGATTTTTAGTGAAACCCGGTATGGTAAACTCAGTCATATTACACAAACTTGGGTTGCTAGCATGCACATAGCTTATCGGTTTTGTTTTACCTTTACCATAATCATTTTTTGCCACTTCCACGGTTAGGTTTGGAACACTAACATTTTGCGATTGGGCCAGATTTTGCGGAGTAAAAAAAGGTATGTGAGAAGTAAAGTTACCAGTGGTCACACTTGACTGTACATCGGTAGTACGAATTTTTCTATATGACCTAAATTGAGCTGTAGGAACTGGCAAGGAATGTTTCGGATGGCTACTAGATTTGTTAAAAAACCATTTCCTATCCAAGCTAGTGCTTCCGCTATGGGCTGCCTCATTGTTTGATTTCTTTGAGGTGAATTTCTTTAAGGAACCAAATTTTTTCAAGGAATCAGACTTCTCATTTACTGTTTTCGGTTTTTCTGTGTCAGATTCATCAGTTTCTGAACACAGGCTTGCTTCCTGCATTTTGGCTGTTTCATTGGGAAGAGTAGCACTTCGTATTAAATCAATCCATGACTGCAACGCGTCAGGATCATCCCGCAGAAAAATAGAAAGCCGTGCCAGTATGGTAGACTTTAAATGCATTTGATCTTGATTTTACCTGCAATAAGTTTTTAATCTGCTAAAAAATTGAGAATCATTTGATATACACTTAAAGCCAAAAAGATAACGGGACATATTCACTTCCTATTGCAACAAGGACATACAAATTTAAAAAATTGTCTTAAGACATATTAGAAAAGTTACTATGATACCATTTCTATTTTGGTACGTTACCAAACATATGTTATTGCTAACGCATCAAAAATTTAGATTTCGTATCTGACATTTTTTTTTGAAGTTAGGTTTTGTAATATGAATCGAACTTACATAAACATCACAAAAATAACTTTGAAGAACAAAACTTTCACTTTGTTTGGAATGTTAGCTTATTTTCATTAATAGGTTGTTCGTAGAGACGATTTGTGATAGTTTTCTGACTATAGAGATGAGATTATTACGAGAGCTCTGCAATAACAAACGTTCTGATTGAATGAGCACATCTCGACAACAACGTACGCATGTTTCTGACAGTTTCAAATGGTTGGAAACTACTCTACGAACAAACCTAATATAAAAGAAATAGTTATATAAAATGTTTACATACTTCATTTGCCACAGCCACTGTGAATCCAGAAAGAAAAATTAAACAAGCTGCCTTGGGATCTTCCTTCGTTTTAAAACCATATAAGCAACTTCCTAGTAACACAAACCATCTCTTCTCCCAATGAAGATGTTTACCCCGCAACCTCTGATACAAATAACCTTGAATGTCTGCAGGACTTAGGTCATTCACTGTAACCCTCCTTCTCTCTTAAACAATTAAGATGAACATTCAAAAAATATTTCAAATAAAAATCTTCATTAAATATTTGATAGATTTACTACTAAACGTATTCAGAATTTTTAAAATAAATGTTTGTTAAAAAAACCTTCTTTAATTGCCTTCCAGGTCATTTAAGTAGAAAGTGGAGTCCAGTGCATCTGAACTCCGAAGATCGATATCCAAAAAGTTAATTTTCGTGAGTAAAAATTTTGCAATTCACATAGATCCTATTTTCATATTCGAAATCCATTAAAATATGACAGTAGATGAGGAAGAAGATAAGTTCAGCAACTAACCTTAGAAAAATATTCTTTCTTAACACTAGTAGAGGGGATAAAAGCTACATATAAATTGCTTTGTAAACGTAGTTCCGTCATCTTTGAAGCTGATAGTTCATCTTTTATTGAAACGCACGAAACAAAAATTATTGAAAAAGTAAGGATAACAAACGCACAATATCAGACAAAAGTTAAAATTATTTCAACTTTGTACATCAGATGAATCGATAAAAAAATCGGATGAAAATTGGCGCCAAAATATTTTGACAATCATCGTTTAAATTCGTCTGTTACTGTAAACCTCTATTGTCGTGGCTAAAAATTATTTTGCCATAAGCTGGAATCAAACCCGCACCATTTTGGTATGTCCAGTTGCTAGCTACATAGATTAACCACCGAGCTACCGTCTTCAGAATTATAGAAAAAAAGAATAAATTTCATTATAATATGGTTATATGCATTAATGAAATCGATATGAATTTTAAAGCCACAAAATTGTTAATTTTGTGTTGTGTTGTTAGTAATTTCATCAAATAAAAATGTATTAAATAGTGTCCATGACAGTTTACACCAATAATTCACAATTAGGTGTTTGTGAGTTGGTTCTTGTGGACCCTAAACCGCGGCCATCATCAGGCCTATCGTGGCTCACTCCTAATTATATTTCACCCAATAAGTTTAGTCTCTTAATGAAACTGATAACTTTATTGGATGAGAGTGTGTCCAGATCCTCTGGCAGCAGTTGCCCTTTGCCAAATACTGAAAATCGGATCCTCTCCACAGTGGGACAGGTGCATAAGACGTGGTCTGCCTTCTCATCATCCTTCGGGCATAGACGGTACTGTTTTCCGCTAGGCCAAATTTATGCAAATGATAGTTAAGTTGGCAGAGCCTGGTAATATAGGCCTGTTAGGGTTTTCAAATTTACCACGTTACATTCTAAAACTTTTTTTAGCTCTTGATTTCAAAGGGTACTTTAAAAACGCCTTCGAATGAACTAATCCTGATAACTCTTGCCAATACTGGAAAGTTTTCCTTTCATCCCAGGTTGACATAACCATCTTAGCAGCACTTGAAGATATGCCAAGTTTTGGTTCTGGTCCAATAATTCGTGATCCTGTTCCTTCTCTGGCCAAGGAGTTGGCATTTCCATTACCTTCCATACCAGTGTGACCAGGTATCCAGACCAGAGTCACTTTGTTGTTTTTACTCAAATGATTTAGAGCTTTCTGATGATTCCATACTGTTTTAGAGTTACACAGGTAGGAGCCAAGAGCTTTTATAGTTGCTCGGCTATCTGTTGCATTAGTTACCTAGGTTTGAGGATATTCTCCCTTGGTCTGTAACTATGTACTCTTACTCCTGTTACCTCAGGAGTTTTGAAGCCATCTGTAAACCAGCAACTGTCTGCCCTCAGTAGGTTGGCTTTATTCTGATCCCACTCATCTCTTTCGGGAGAAAGGATGTTAAAAGTCAGCTCGTAGTTGGTCATGGTAAGCATAGTATCCGAGGGCATTTTCAGGATGCTGTGACTCTCTATGTCATCCTGCAACCTATCCTTGATACTAGTCTGCAGCATTTTAATGCTCACTTGCAATCTACAGGGTGAGTTTTAAACGTGTAGTTATATTTTAACCCTCAATATATTCGTCGTGTACAACTGATTGGCACTGTCAAAAAATTTTCACAAAATGAACCACCAAAGGAACAAATTATAAATATCGGTAACATAGTAACTCAAAACTTCGAATCACAAATTTAATCACAAAAAACTATAAATAACGGTATTAAACACATTTTTGTAAATGCTAATGCAGACAGGTGAGCGAACTATCAATAACACTGATTTTTACATGGGGTGTAGTGTTGCCAGATGTGTGAGATTTTCACATAGGTTATAAATTTCATTATAAATAAATCATGATGCTTTTCAAAACATTTCTATTGACCTAACTGACGGTTAATTTAGCGAACTGAGCATTGAAAAAAACGGGTCTTACCATCGCAACAGAAACAACAGAAAACAGCAAAAGACTATTATTTATTTGAGCTTGCACAACTAGCGCTGTTTACGCGAGGTTCCAATTTATAAAGATCTACGTACACGGTATAAAATTTAATTCAGTTTACTCTTTTTTAATGGAAGAACTGACCGAGGCCGGAGCTGACGACCTAAATTTAACTTTTTTATCAACTTTTGCTAATATTGTAAAATGGTAGAAATTATTAAATAATAGTTTTATTACTTAAAAAAGTGCAGGTACACAAGGAAAATAATGGTATAAACACCATGAAAATGGTATGTCTGGCAACACTGATTAGGTGCGTGGTTAGATGTGTGAAGATCATAGGTTATATATGCGACGCTAATATCGCAGTTCACATTATGGCGTGGTTGAATTTTTATCATGTAATGGCCTATCCCGAATAAAGTGCTGTTTTCTCAAGAAAAAATTGATCTTTTTTTATAAAAAATTATGTATACTATCCTCCTAACCGTCCAGAGTATTATGGAGGAATAAAATGCAAATTGTTGGGTATGACCAGTGTAAAAAGTGACAGAAGTGTGTGAAAATACTGCAAATTATTTTCCATCACCTGATATTGTGTTGCACCTTCAGTGTTTTACTATTAGAGGCCAATTAAAATAGTAGAGAGCTGATTTATTCCTTGAACAACTACACATTTCAAATTATCAGCAGCAGAGGGTAAGTACCTACTTCTTAAAAATAATAATCCTTTTATGAACTTTGAAAAAATGAGATGGGAACATTAAATTCCTCTCGAGATTCCCTAAAAAGTTTACTGTTCATCGGAAAATTTAGTTTTAGTTGTACATTCCATATGAAACGCTTAAAAAGAAATGTTGATTGGTGCAAGAAAAAGTCAAAATTGTGCATTTCTCATATTGAAAGGTATTTCAAAATGTTTAAAAATTATTGCAAGTGATGCAATTAATCGTTTAAGTAGCTAATTATTTCATCCAATGTTATTATAAATTCGGAAATGAACTTAATGCTAGGGCTCGGTTTTTCAATCGTGGGTTAGCTAAACTCACACTTTTAGAATTCGAATTTTTTCAATTTTACATTTGTTTTGGAAGTAGTTATAGCAACAAATATTTTATGCTAAAGTAACTTTTAGTTGAAGTGGTTTGTATTAGAATCTCATCGATTTTTGTGAAAATATAATGCTAGGTAACCTTCAACTTGTGTTAACTCACGATTGTAAAATCGCGCCTAGGTGAGAGAATTGCATAAGATATGCGGAAACGTTGCTTCAGTCCATTACATCATTTCTGCTAAGATATAGATGTTTCCAGTAACCAGCAGTTCCAAAACAGTTTCATCATATTTTTTTTGAAAGTCGATAACTCAGTTACACGTGGGAATTAAAAAAAAAAATGTGTCAGAGGGTTTCTACAGATGTCAAGAATCGGTGGTTTAAATATAACTACACATTTAAGACTCGCCCTGTATATGTTGCCCACCTGGCCTCTCTCCCCAAATATATATGAAGAGGGGGTAAATCTAAGAAAATTTCCATTGCAGCTGACAGTGTGGTGCTAATTGCCCCCGTTACGGTCAAGCATGCTAATCTCTGCAATCCAGAGTTTGACTTTGGCCATCCATTGTGAGCCTTTCGGTCACTAAACGATGGATCCGTATGTCATTATTGGTCTGATGACCGTGCCATAGATCCAGTAAATTTATTGGGGACACAACCCTAGTATTTACACAAATACGACATGTCGATAAGGACATGTGGACATTGTGGATTACCTTTTCCAGATGGGAATTCCAATTAGGTGATTTATCTAGGGTGATCCCTAGATATATCACCTCCTCCACAAATGGAATAGTTTCACCCATTAAGGAAGACAGTCTTACGTGGTCCAGCTTCCATTTCCAGGTGAATGATACTACAGTATGGCCCAAAATAAACAGTACTGAACTTAATTTTTTTCAAATAATGCTCCACCAGAAAAAATTTTTCCTCTGTACTTAACACCATGTTTAACACTTAAGCTCTACTAGTTAATTGTATAAGGTTTACTCGACAGGTCTATACTAGCTGACGTGGATATGACGACGCGCATAGAGACACCGACAACTTAATTTCAGTACTGTTTATTTCGGGCCATACTGTATTATTGTTTGTTGAGGGTTCACAGACATCTGTTCCCTCTCACACCGGTTACCCACTGCATCCAATGTCTCTTGAAGGGTATTAGATATTACTCCTTCAGAGTTTCCTCGGACTGGTATGACTAGGTCATCTGCATATGCTAGAACCTCAACCTCCCAGTGTGAGAATAGCCAGTAACTCGTCTACAAAAAGTGATCACAGAAGGGGGATATAACCCCTTCTTGCGGGCATTCTCTTGTGGCTAACTGTTTTTCCCTGTAGAGACGTTATGGTTCAATTTGATAGCATAACACGAATCCAGTCACTTAGAGTCGAACTCAATTCTTTTGGCAGCCACTGCTGCATATTAGGAGTCGGGCAGTGCATTAATCAATGCTCCCTCACAATGAGGGCTACCATTTTTAGGCTCACCAGTTGGCGCCACTGGCGAGTAAAGTCGCTGTCAAAAGTTATTGTTAGGCGCGGAACAAGTTTAAAGGGTTTTATTATAATTATTTCGTACACTAGTTAATAAAACAACTTGCTAATTATGCCTTAGTGTTGTGCAGTTCTATTTTGTTCGGAAACAAAAGGCGGACATATACTTCCGAGACAAAACTCGACTCAAGCAGTGGTTGGTTGCGAATTGCAGAGATAACTTTACTCCTTCGAAACATTCGTGTTTGTAAGGAACATTTTGATCCTGACGATTATGCCTTACCAAGGAGTCTACTACAGCAAATCGTAAGTAATAATCATGCACATTCGTTGTTTTCGTCATGCTCATGCTTGATTTAACCCTAACTTTAATAACATAAGACACCTCCGATAGGTACAATAACTTCCCTACTGAGCAAGTAAATTACTACTTTTCCCCTTCTGCCATCATTGTGTTAAATGTTTTTCAGCTAATTTTTATAAAAATTACTAAAAACTCGCGTTAAATAGTAAACATTAACGTTCAGTGACATGGACCTTACCCTACATTAGCGCCTCTCGTGGTGAAATCAGCGCGGTAGCCCTCATTCGCAATTACTCTCTTTATATTATTATGAAAGAGCTCATTGTAATATAAAATGAAATTACTCACTTGCAGTCAAGGTATTCTTTTTCTTTGCTGACTTGGTTTTGCTTGAAATCATAGCTTTAACTATGGAGTTTGTCGGAGAGATTTTAGTATCGCTGGTGCTCTTCTGAATCTCATAACTAGGTGTAGTCTTGTAACCCGTCGTGTCAGCTTCATTAAAATCCATCTTGGATTTACTGATGGGGTTGAGGCAAGTTTTGGCTCAAAATATTTAGGAGGTGGTTTCTCATCGAGAAACGGGCTTAATCTGTGGTTCCACTACTTTACTTGCTGGCTGTGATGAGTCAATGGAATGTACAGAGCTTTGCCGCACAAGATCTGTTCTCTTAGAATCTGGAAATTCAAAAACTTGCTTTGGAGGTATGGCATTATTTTTTGTTAGTTCTACTAAATTTACAGGTTTAGGGCTATCAGTAGGGTACGCAGGCTTGGGAACTTCTATAAAATTTCTTGGAGGAGGTTTAGGAGGAACATCTTTGTTTTTTGTTTCCTCAACAGGCTCTATTATTTTTGGCAAAGTTACCGATTCAGTCTGAGTTTCAGTCATCGGCAAGTTTATAGCTTCAACAAAGGGTAATCTAGGATCAAAGCCAGTTTCTGTAAAAGGGCAAAGCTCAGGTTCTCTCGGCATCTCAGGTATAACATCAGGTAGTTTTTCAGGTGGCTTTGTTTTCTCTAGAACTGGCAAGCTATCGATTTTCTCATTATCGTCTTCAGTAAGGTCATATGCTGGAGTGCTATGACTTTTATCCAATCTACCCCTAAGTTTGGTGGTGGCACTTCTAGGAGGAACGAGTGGCTTAACTTTTCCCTCTGGCTTTTGGGGAACTTCAGGTGGTTTTTTAGTCTGAGCTCTTGGCAAAACTCTCGGCTTTGAGGATATTTCATGGTTCTGTTCATCGAACTTCTTAATAATATTATGAATATTAATTTCGGCAAGAATAGGATCTTTTATTATGGTATTATTAATGTTTTCTACTTTTTCTATATTTTGGGCATCCGTTTTTTCTTCAATGGGTTTCATTTTGATCGTATCTATTATTTCATCTACAATCTCCTTCTGCCAATCTAATGTCATGCTAGTACGGTCTGTCAGTTCTCTACCCTCATCTATAAAAGTAATATTTTCATTATTTAAACTAGCCAAGCTATTAACGCTAATACTTTTTTCCTCATTTAAATTTGATGGTTCAACAAAACCAAGGAATTCTTTTCGTTCTTTTTCTTCTTTATTTTCTTTTTTTATCATCTACTGACTCAGTTTTTTCTTCAAAATTTACTTTCTTCTTGCTGCTCTTGTCTTTGAAACTTTTCTTATGAGCAGGGCTATTTCTATGTGACAAACCAATGACTGTTGTTGGTCTTGGACTCAGGTCCAGCCCTACATTACACGATGCACTTTTGTCTCGGAGAAACTTCGACTCTTCCTCAAATTTTGTACTATCTATGTTGTAAGAGCTTGAGTGAGTATTATTTGTTCGTGGTTTGATAAAATCCCAATACTGAAAATATAAAATATAATTTACAGATGTTGAAACAATATTTAAAACTACTAATTTAAATTTGCAGTCTATTTTAGAAAATAAAAATTAAAATATCCATAAAATTTTGAAATCTGCTGCATCTGAATTGAATAACAATATTTAATTTAATTTTAGGCATAAATCTAAGAAATTAGATGCATTTTTTGAATGTTTTGGTGTTAAAAGTTCATTTGAACTAAAATTGATAGCTATATTTTTTTCGTCATACAGAGTGTTTCAAAGTTAAATGTACATACGATACCTGTGGACAGAGAGCCCTTTGGCAATTCCAAATCACTCATTAATGTGTCCATCTTCCTTCATTACTGAGAGATTTTTATTGATTTTGGCCAAATCTTTCTTTGGTCACAACTTTTGATTCACCTTGTATAATTGGTTCATACTTGATACATATATTTCAATTATTTTACTTGACAAAACTCCATACAAACTATAAATCAAAATCCATGTCCGTCTTTATAAAAAACCGATGATTTCTTATATCTCGAACACAAGGCCTTGTATAGCAAAATTATATAGATGCACTTTAATATTTGCAAAGAACGGAAACTATTAAATAAAATAGTGTACTTTTAATGTTTACGCTTTTCATTCAACTAGTTTGATTGTTTGCCATACATTCTATTTCATATAAATTTGAGACAATTAAAATTTGAAAAATTTATTTTAGTATTAAATTAACAAAAATATTTAACCTATAGTAATGAAAATTCTAAAACTTCTATACTAAGTTGGTTTATTACCATAAAGGGATTTAGAAAACAAGGTACAGGTTTGGATGTATATGAAAATTTTATTTAATTTTATTACTCGACATTTAAACACCCTGTATAACATAACGTAATAATAAATAATTAAACTAAAACAGTAATATACAAACTACAATACGTACTGTCAGAATATTAAAATTTTCAGCATTGCCTACTTGACAAAGCAGCTAACTTATAATATTATCTAACAATTGTCAATTTACATTATCAAAGATAAAATATGACAGTAGTTTTGTTAATTTGACTAAAATAAATTGTTTAAGTTTTAACTGTCTGGAGTTTTTATGAAATTGAATGTGGCAAACAATCAAACTTGTTGAATGAAATGCACAAACATAAAAGTACACTATTTGCGTTTAATTTTTTTCACTCTACTAATATCGAAACAGATCTACAAAATTTTGCTATACAGGATATTATTTTCGAGATATAAGAATTATCAGTTTTTTTTATAAAGACGGAGCTGGATTTTGATTTTACTTTATATGAAGTTTTGTCAAGTAAAATAAGTAAAATATACGTACCAAGTATTAACCGATTATACAAGGTGGTTTAGAAGTTATGACCAAAGAAAAATTTGGCCAAAATCAACAAAACATCTCAGTAACGAAGAACGATGGACACATTAATAATGGGTGATTTGGAACAGCCTCTATTTAACTTTGAAACAACCTGTATATGATTCTGCATATCATTTATAATTACCGCCAGTTAAACAACCACTGAAGACTGTCACAGAAATATTTGTAATTTTAAACTATTTCACAAATTTCTACAATTATGTTTTTGTTGTTACATACTTTTTCAGGGCCATTAATCTGCATACAATATAAAACGTTACGCATTTTTCAATTTAACTTTAATAACTTTTTCTAACATTTTCTGTCACCACCAATACAGTTGTTAGCTAAAATCGCTTCATTTTTTGTATGTATATATATATATATATATATATATATATATATATATATATATATATATATATATATATATATATATATATATATATATATATATATATATATATACATATATATATATATATATATATATATATATATATATATATATATATATATATATATATATATATATATATATATATAAAATAACATAACGGTACAGGCCCCAAGCTAGAACCTTAAGGCACACCTAGTTAAATGCAAAATCAGAACAAGGGCCCAATGTTGTTGATGAAACTTGAACTTTTACAATCCTTATAATTCATGAATTTTGCATATCAATATTTTTTTCTTAACAAGTTTTATAAATGACAAACAATTTTCTTGGCAGTTCACTTCCAAATTCTGATATTATCTATTAGTTACCAGTTCAAAGGCAAAGATACTTTTCTGTTTTCGTTCTTAAACCATTTGACCGTGGAACTTTTATGAGCCAAACTGTCCTATAAGTCACAATGTAATGAATATAATAAAGTCTAAATTTTTTGAGTCAAACAATATACTATAAACAATAATGAAATACTCCTAAAATGTAATTAACTATAAACAATAATAATAAACATAAATATATCTGATTAGTAATTAAAATGTTTTGATCTGTTTATATTTATTAAATAAAAATAGCCAGAAAATATAAATATATTCTAATTAATTATTATCATTTAATCAAATGTTTGTCTATTAAAATTTCTTAAGGCACGCTATTGAAATTAATGCAGAAATACTCGCAGTTAATATAATGGCAATAAGCAGTCACTTACTGAGAAATACTTCACACATTATATCATAAACACAATATTTACGTAAATATGTATATATTAGAAATATTTCAAGTACAGACTAAGGCTAATGAATTATACTAAAGTGATTTTTATTTAACACACATAGATAAGGCAATGTTTATCTTCACAGGATGTGAAGGAGGCAGGATTCCTTTGATATACAAAAGAATAAGTGATAAAACAGCTTTCCCACAAATATGACTAACAGAATTAAATATTTTTACTAGAAAATACTGGTAATTACTTTAGTGTTTTTACAAAAAACTTATCGCAGATAAGTACAAACATACTTCTTAAGTTCTTTTTAAATAACTACTTTTTCGGTTATGTCACAACGATTTATTTATTTTTGATGAACAAGATAGTTCTAATTAAAAATAACATTACTGTGAATTGAAAATACAGGGTGGGCCAGATTTTAATCGGGAAACTTAAAGAATCAACAGAAAAAACCAAAATAAATTGGTTTTTACATATAAACCTGTGGCAAAAAATGCTTAGTTTTTCAAAATAGAGCATTGAACTTTTAATTTATGTCAGTTTTTCCCATATTTCTCCGGAAATAACTGAGATATTATTTTCAAATTTGGAAAGTTACGTTGCGTAAATCAGTATACTTCTCATCTCTCTCCATTCCAACCAGAGGCATGACGGTAGAGGGTGTCACAAAATATCCCAAATAACAGCTCTAAGATACTTTTGATTTATTTAGGTTTTAAAAGTGCTTTAACATGTTCAATAAAATGATAGTGGTTTTAAAATTATCTTAAGATAAACTAAAAGTTCTTAAAGACCACTGATTCTTATGCAAAGGATTTAATGCACTCTTTAAATTAAAATAAAAAAACTGTTTGCTCCTAATGCCCTATTGATCTTATACTAGTGTTATAATACTCTTGACATTGGCTATTTTAAAACTAATTTGCCTTTTTAAAGAATTAAATAGCAAGTTGGTTTTAAAACAATCCATTTTGGAACAAATGGTTTTAATGTAGTTTTATGGAGTATCCTTGATGTAGTCATTAAAACCCATTAAGAAAACTATTTTATCTTAAGCCTATATGCTCAATGAAATTCTACATTAAATCCTAACATAGTTTTTACTTTTTAAAGAGTAAATTAAGAATATTTTAAAGTTCAAAGGTTTTAATTTAGTCAATTTGATTAAAAGAAATGCCTGTTGGATTTTTTGATGACTTTATTAAAACTAATTCTACCCCCTCCATAATCGGAGAAAACACGCCATCTGCTCAATAAACTGATTGCTGATTTAGTGAACCAGTGCAGTCCGTGTACCTACTTTATGCATGAATGAAAACTAGAAGACATATTTAAAATGGAAAATATTAGTGACAAGTATTTTAAATTAAAACGAAGTCACTAAATCCAGCAATCACAAAACCGGCACAATTTTAAGGTTAGGATTTCATACGCGCGCCAGATCCCTTTAAATCAATAAGGCCACGAGTTTGAACATATTAAAGCAACTCAGTTTTAAAAGGAAGAGTAAATAAATATCTGGGAGAGTAATTGTACTTAAAGTGGTAAATAAAATTCTATTTTAAGTCTTGTAAGATTTAAAATGTTCTATTAACTTGCAATCAGTTTTTATTAAGACCACGCCATTTTTTATATAAGATACAGACCCGCCATGATGAATATTTTCAATAGCCAAAGAAAAAAATATTATTGAAATATATACGCTTTACATCCTCTTAAATAACTAAAGGACGGTGTGTCCAAACATGCAATTTAATAAAAAAAATGCATTTGGATGTTTAGATGCAAAATAAAAATTGACGGTATTTTTAAAAAAATTTTTTAGATAATAAAAAAAACATTATATTGGTGGCGCTCGAGTTATGTAGAAGTATTTTATTATATTTTGTCAGAAAAGTGCCATCCGTTGGTAATTTTTACCAGAATAGTTTGCATTTGAATATTATTTTTGATCAGCTTTATATGCGTTACGTTTAAAATATTACCACTCTGCCCCATTAGAGACTTGCCGTTGTTTTAACTATTTCACGCATAAAGTTGTCCGACTTTAAAACAAAATAAAACCCTTTTAGGATTAATTATAATGATTCTCTAGGCAATTTAGTCTGCTGCAATTTTATTTTAAATGCAAAACGTTTTGATACATAGTTAAGGTTGCCTTGAAGAACTCTCTAAGAATATGAAATTAAAACTAAATGGTTTTTAATATAGTTTTAAAATTTAGTCTTCAAGACCCTTTTAGGATGGGCCCTTTTTGGCTAGAAGCTGCTTTATGGTGATCCTAAGCTTGTCTTGAAGATCATTTGGTTTTATTAGAAGTTTTATTGTATAATTTTAAAGCGTCCTTGGAGATCTTAATAAGAGCATTAGTGTTACCTGGGATTGCCCCCCCCCAAAAAAAGGGACGCCACTGACCTAGGCTATTTTTCTTTCATATTTAAAATTTACTGTACTGAAAAGTTTTCTTAAATTTTTTTTGATAAAATGCAAAGTCTTTGAGTTAAACTAAGTTCAAAATCATCCCCTACGTATCAATTAGCTATCAATTAAGAATTGCTTAAAAAAATTACATGGATTTGCATTTTTCCATTGATATAACTTTGGAACGGAGGGACCAAAATAATGGTTCGAGAATTTCACAACATCTCAATTATTTCCGGAGAAATATGCCCTTTTCCTCGAATACTAAGCATTTTCAGCTATATAAATTTATATGACAAATACATAATATTTAGGCATATACTATCAATTCTCTAAGTTTGCTGATTAAAATCTGGTCCATCCTGTACAGATGAGAAAGTAAAAGTGATAAGTAATTGATTTGGTGGAATTAAATAAGTGCAAAATGTGTTTTTTGCTTTTATTATAGAATGCAAAATAGGTAATATAAAAAACATTGTTATGTGGTTAATTTTATAGGAAATTGTAACTTGCTAATAAGTAGTTTCTTAAAAAAAGTATAACAAAAGTGCTCTTTATACTTCAAACCAAATGTTTTCCCTAATCCAAAATGATCACTCAAACCTTATTATTCTTGAGCGCTGAGTAAATGTGATGGTTGCGTAATTACCCATTTTGCTATCTTATATCGATAAACCCACAGAAAAACATTGCAAAAACTTAAGGAAATAAAATGCTAATATTGGCTATAAAACAAACACTTGATAAATCAATTTAAAATAATAAAGATAATATCAATAAGAAAAATAAATTTGGAGTCTGTAAGCTTGCTTATATTTGTCATAAAGTATACTGGACAAACTGAAAGACATTTTAAGAAAAGGATGTCTGAACACACAAGAAGTTTTAAAAAATAGAAAGAAAGATTTCACTTATGCTATAATCACCTATAGATAGATTTGATGATAATTTTGAGAGTTTGCATTTAGAAAATAAAGGAATAAAATTAACAGTATTAGAGAATCCTCAGAAATTAATAGACTAACAAATTCAGAAAATATCAAATGATCATTTGAAATAAATTATTCACCACTATTAAACTTGCTTTAATTAATTGTAATCGATATTTTTATTTACGTATTTTTTTAATTATATCTTTTATCATTTTATTTATTTACCATTTTCTACTAATGTAATAAGTGCTTAATATCTACAAATAAGTTGTTCAACCATAATTTTATTCAAAATTATTTTTATAGAACCTATATTTATACCTTATTTGGCATTTTAATGTCAGTCGTGTAATCACGTCTGAAGAAACCACTAGGTGGGCGAAACATTTGTCTTGTCTTCTACACATTTTGTAAACAATATAAAAATAATAAAATTGTGAAAAACAAAATGGTTGTTTTATTTCGTCAATGATATCTCATACCTATTTTACAATGAGTGCAAGAAAGGTTTTTATTGTGAACTATAACGATAACGATAGAAATGGTCAACTATCCATGGTATATACAGTATTTTATCACAAAATGAAAAACAATATGTAAAATATTTCCAATATTTTTAATGAAATATTTCCTAAAAATTTTATATAATAAATGAGTTACTTACAAGGTAGATCACAATAATTTAATTATGTCAATGACAAAACATGATAATATAAAATGAGAATAAAGGATATATAATTTTGTCGTCATGTATAATTTCAATTTCCTTTATTTTTTCAATCAATATACAATTTAATTTAATTTGAGCAAGTACTGAACATTGTCTGTTTTTTATTTTCAACAGCAGATATTTTTAGATGATAGAATATAAACAACCTACAAACTTCAATGAGCATTTGACAGATAAGTAGCAGCGCTGTCAGATTCTGAAAATAAATGTTGTCAATGAATAAACCGTATAGCTAATACAATGACTACTTAATAAGTAATAGACAATAATTGTTAGAGATTTTTATTAGTTTCAAAGTGAATTAAATATTTTCAAGAATTTAATTTCTTATAAACTTCCATTAAATTTTACGGATAAATATTAGGCAACATACCATCGACAACTTTAGTCAATCATTTCATTTTAAGAACTACAAAAAAATATATATCGTTTTGGTGACAAAAATGTAATTTTTAATCCTAATACTAAAAGTATATTTTGGTAGTTCAAAAATTAATCATTTGCATATTAGTTCAGTTTATTTAAATTATAATATGAAATTCATACAATTCAAAATAATTAAACAATGAAATCAAATACAAAACTTACTGAGAAGGCTAGATACATAAATTCTGCATTCAACTTGGAAAATTTACTTACATTTCCGCCATTTTTGAGATTCAGTGTCGATTTTACCATTGAATACTGTGATCATAAAGTGGAACATTTCATTTTTGAGGACAGATTGGCAAAATATGCCAATAAAACACTTTCCAAATACGATTTTATATTCTTTTCAGAGCACCATTGCATAAAGCGATTATAGTAAACTTCACGCGACTTTGGTTTTAAAGGCGCTTTTTTTTGCAATTTCAACCACCTCTGGTATATTACTGGTATATTCAAAAAATGTTCACAATCGAACATTTTTTTAGAAAAAAATAATGGACTATATTAAATCATAACTTATTTGCTTAAATAGAATGTTTGTTGTTTATATTATTGATGTCCCTAACAACCACACAATGTACATAGCAATTAAATAGTGTTTGTCAGAAGCAACGTGATAGAACTGTCGTATAATCTAAAATAATCATGCTAAATTTTTTTGAATGTGTTTTACGTTTAAAAAAAATAATAACACTTTTAATCCTAATAAAACAATAGACTACGTTTTTATATTTAACCCTCGATTAAGCATTAATAAATTATCAATGTGATATGTAATAAATACCATAAATAAAGTAATATGCAAAAGAAAATCCCTAAATTTAAAATGCGTTAAGAAATACTACAACATAGGGCTAGTTTATTGTATCAGTATGTCAAAATTATTGTAATGTCACAATGAAATTACTGGCAATACTCACTTTTTTTTTTTTTTTTTTTGGGGGGGGGGATTAAAACATTACTAAAAAATGCAGGTTGGCTATTTTTATATGAAGTGATTTAGCATAATAAAAAAAATAGTGTACTTGCCTATTATAAAACAAATATCATTAAAAAAGGCGTTTCAAAAAACGTTCCCACATTACTAGCGCAGATAGCATATCAAAAAATATGCGGAGTTTGTTGAAATTTAATTTGTTAAAACCATTTTTTTTAAAATCAACATTAAACCATTTTATCAGATTGAAATTAGGTATGGTTATATTTTAGAAGTCAACAAATACAATTAAGATAGTCCTCATAGGAGCCACGTATACAACTCTCACTGAAAAATTTTGCTGCTCATTTTTGTGGCCAAGTTTTTTGGCGTCGCTCTTAAAAAATATGAAATATCCTTTAATTTTACATAAAAAATGTACTTTCGTTTAAAGTCACTAAAATGCACCCTTTTCGAGTTACTTGAAATGATGGCAAGTCCTACATACTCAATGAGCAACATAACTAGATTTTTTGATTTTCCATTAATCTGGTTTTACAGCACGTTAACTAACAAACATTAATAATAAACATGTAATCTTAAGGCTACTAAATATCTGATTGACAGCAGATGCTAAAAACATCCCCCATTTTCACAAATACACTGCCACATTAAATTTCAACACTCAGTATCTGAAAACTATCAAGACATATGTTTAATAAGCCAACTTCACTTATTTTTTAAATGTATTAACCACCTTAGAAATGTTGATCAATTTTTTTGATACACCCTGTCTTAAAATTTATAGAACTTCCAAAAATGAACGAGAAAAAATTAAAACTTGTAAAATATTAACTCACTTGTTCGACAGACGGATAAGGCCTTTTATTAGTAGGCGTCGCTCCTGTTATGGTGTTCCGTCTCTGAAGTATTGGCCTAGGTTTCAAAGGATACATCCTGCAGCTAACATCTAATGGACTATCCGGAGGCTCACTATCACTACTACTGAGCTCTGTTTCTACATCAACCACTTCTGTTACTTTTTCAACTCTAAAATATTTATAAACATTATTTATAAGTACAAATAATGCAAACAATATTTCCAATAAGTATAAGGAGAAAATTATATAAAAACACTAACTTGGAAATTGTAATTGGCGGCAAATCTAAAATGGGCAATAATCTGGGAGATGGAAGATTGTCATTCCACTTAGTCGACCAGTTTTGGTTGCTTCGTTTTCTGCTTGGCAAGCGATAAGGTTTCATATAAATCTGTCCATAAACTTTGGTATGCCTTGGCCTCTTTTTTAGGGTCAATACAATTTCTGGAGGTGATTCTTGGAGTAGTATCATGACTTTTTTCCTTTGCCAACCAACTACTGTTTGATAATTTACCTGAAAAAAATAGAAATGGTTAAATAGATGTTTTTCAGGAAAATGTAAGTAGAGTTGTAAAATGTTTTTCAATTGATTTGTAACTGCACATAACATTTTCAGGGTAAACCCATAAAATTCTATAATTAGAACATATTAGGAAATTTACCTGGACTATTTCATCCCCTTCTTCTATTTTTGAACTGCCATGTGCTGGTGAGCCATATTTTATATCAGCTATTTGATGAATTGCATGGTTATTTGGTAGAATAAAAAATCCTAATTCTTGTTCTTTCTTCTTTAATGTTGCCAAATCTAAAGAGGCTGGTTGTAAGATCATAGGATCCATAATTTCCTATAAAATGGCATATGATCAAAATAAGAAAACAAAAACTGTCTCACCTTACTTGAATTACATGATCTGCCATTTTTGCTAATTTTTCACAAATTTTTCTAATTGTTCTGACAGGTTTTTCTGAAAAAATATCTCTATGGGCGCTAGTAGCCATTTCAAAGCCTAGCTGAAGTAAATTAGTTTTATTATCTATATAATCTTTATCACCAACAAATGGAGACCTAAAACACAAATGTTAATGCAAAATAAATATTAAATACACATAAATTTATAATTTGTTAATTTACCTGTCAAGCCAGCATACCAGTGGCTTTATTGTCGTGATTATATTATGGACATCAGACATTACTTGGGTTTGTACCATGGTACAATCATCATCCACTAATAGTAATTCTTTAAATAGAGAATTAGCAGCACATGATAAACGTAGAGCTAACATTTGCAAGTTCTCTTTATCTAAATCAAAATGCTACGAAACATAATTTTTTTTTAGAAATTGTGCAACATGAGGTGATAAAAATACTTACAAAATTTCGCAAGTGTTCTACAGCTTCCAAGATAATCTCTTGATGGCCTAAAGTTTTAACTCCCAAATGTTCGAGATCATCTGCTCTTAAGTTTAATAACTGATGCCCAGTCACACCATTATTTAAAAAAGATGTATTATACTGAAGAATTACGTTATCCAGACCTAAAAGTATTAATTGTGTTTTTAATTAAATATAACTTGCGTAAAAACAAGAAATGACAAGGTTATGTAAAGGCATTTAACCGCAAATTCACCTTTCAACCAGTCTGTAACTTGGTCCACAGACCAATCTTTAACATTTACGTAAGCCATTTGTCTTAAATGGCGATAAATCTACAAATATTTTGCACAATTTTGTAAACATTGAAGATTAGTCACTACTTGTCTCAACATGTCATTTTTAGGATTTTACTTGCTTCTCGCTATTCTCATTCTTCTCGCGTAAAATAGGAATGAAAATATTTAGCCATCTCGTGCCATCATTTAGAAATAACTGAAAATATTATTACAGTTATCTAATTGCCTTCGGTATACAGATTAATCAGCGGTAGTGCTAGGGAATCGTTAATAGGTGACGCGCATAATCTTTGATGTGCCGAGAATCCAAAAAAATTTACAAATTTTATATCTCGTGAACCTTTCTCTACTAATTAGACAACAAAAATATTCTCATACATTTTATAAAGAGTTACAGCATTCGTCTAATATTATGAATCGCAATACATTATTTGGTTCGCCATCTGTTAATAAACATTTGATATTAAAATAGAAAAAGGGATATTAAGTTGCCATCTATAAGCAAGCAAGTAAAGTAACCAATGCCTACCAGAATTTGAAAAATAATGTAGGTTTGTTCTCTTTGTAATATTAATACTTTTTTCAAAAGTAAAACACCAACTAGTTCTTTTAGTAACAGTGGGAATTACAGAATCAACAAAAATAAAATATTAAATTAATTAAATTGCAATATAAGTACAACTTACACAGTGCTGTAACTAGAGGTAATATTTTGTATGGTTTTTTTATTGGTAACTTTTTTATACCACTTCTCTTAGTATGATACAAATTTATAAATCATTAAGAAGTGTATGTTGATAAAAATTTATTTAATCTTCAGTTAAATAACTCGAAAAAATTTCGACTGGTACCTATTTAGGTATTATTTCTAGTATTTATTACTATTTTGTAAATTATCTTAAATAATATCTGCAAATGAACTATTGAATTATAAAATTATAAAGATATATTTCGCTGGTGCGCGTATAAAAGTCATAAGTCAAGAAATGTAGCTTTAATGGGCCTTTTAATGTTTTTTGGTTCATATCATCATTCTTTTGTAAAATAGAAATAATTACGCGAGTATTCCCCAATATATTGGTTGTTTTAAAAGGTGGATGAAACACTGCAAAGAAAATAAATATATTATTTTAAGTCCTATTTACTCCTTATATACCTCTGTGTACTAAAATATGTTCATATTTGTTGGGTAATATTTTAACTTATGAGATGACTTTCGGCACACAACTTTTTAGGGCATATTCACTTGACAATAATTTTGTAGTCAAAGTATAAGAGATACACTTCTTATATTCTTTTGTAGAAACATAGATCATTACTTTTAAAATCGAACCGTAACTTATTTTTCACAAAAATGATATATATGTAATAATCAGTAAATAATACAGAATGTATGCAGTATAACCATAATTCGCAGCACTTTCACATCACCAAAGAATACCATTTTAAATACTCATTTAATAATTAAAATCATACCTAACATACTTCAAATAATATAATTTGTTTAACTCGTTAATAAACTCAAGTACATTGTCAATAATCTACTTATTAAATGGACAACTATAAGTCCGTGCCCTGTGTAAAGAACAGCTAATAAATATTCGACGATTTACTCTATCACATATCACTTACAACACTGTTATATTCAGTATTAACTACCGCACATCTATCACTGCCCGATAACAACACATGTCGTACTCGTTACCACCTCATTATTGTACGAATCCCTCACTAGTCATCCGATAGTTACGACATAGGCTTTATCATAGTTACTACGGCAATGGCTTCATAAATATCATTCCCGTGAATAACTGTAAAATACTTTCCTATTTGAAATTCTAACAAATCCCTAAACAGGCAAGAAATAACACATGCTAACATGCTATTAAAGGGAATATTTAAAGTAGGTTGGCAAAAACCGGAAAAAAGTGAAACCGGTTACCCGATTTCTTCAAAAACCGGTATAGGATAAAACCGGATATACAAATAATGGTCAAATCCGGTTACTCGGATAATCGATTATTAATTGGTTACTCGGATATCGGTTATCCGAACAACCGACTATTCGGATATCCAAAAAACCGACAATTCGGTTTTCCGAAAACCGGTTAATCGGATATTTAAAAAAAATCGATTAATAAGAAAACAAATTAGATCGAGTTTAGAATTTAGATTTTAGAAGACAAATAAATATAATATTTTCATTTCAGTAGGTACTAGTAAAAAAAAACTATTAACAATTTTATAGAACTTTTTTTTAATTAAGTAGACATTAAACAACTAAACTAAACACCAAACATTATGTTGTATTTAGAGCATGCGCATGGTGCACGCATTCGAGTTATATCATGAAGAAAGTCTAACTAGACTTTTTAGTGTTGTGACTGTGTATTATTGTATTGTTTATTTAATTGTCTGTAAACTGCGACAAAAATGACAAAATACAGAATATATCGGATTTTATTTAAATTCTAAATTAAACAGTTGTCGGTGACCACCCATCTGCCCACCTGTAGTTTCAGATTTCAACAATATTTAAAAGAAAAGAAACGCATATTAATTGATGATCCAAATATTCAGTTATTCGATTAACCCGTTTATCAGAATAACCAGTTAATCGATTATTCAGTTATCCGAGTAATCGGCTTTCTGGACAACCGATAAATCGAGTATCCGGTTATCTGGGTAACCGGTTTTCTGAGTAACAGGTTGTCGGTTTTGTACAAAACCGCGATTAATCCAAAACCGGTTAACCAGTTATCCAGAAAACCGGTTTCATTTGCCAGCACTAATTTAAAGACAACTTTTTTAGATTTTCTTTCATTACTTGATAAATTCCTTAGATTTGCGCATTATAGGCTAGATTTAAATTTTTTTTTCATGTTCAGTAATAAAGCATTGACGCTCGCCATCAGGGGCAAAAGGGGTTTCATGGTTTCTCTATCTACTACAATCGTATAGATGTATTTCAGTTTGCCCTCATCTATTAGATTATTACCTGACTCTTTTGAAGCGAAATCGATTGCGATTTGTAAAATTTATTACTTTTCTGATCACTTCGCAGATATACACGGGACCAGTGGCGGCTGTCTTGCTGACTCTCGCCTACTTAGGTGATTTTATTTAAAAAATAATTTTACTATTTTAGATATACTTAGTAAAAATGTCTGCTATCTTGTTCAGCATTCAATTTTGAATGTTTATTTATCAGTGATTAAATGTTTAGTAACTAAAAAATTGTAATTTATTTTCGTAATTTTCACTTTTGTCCATCTGTCCAAAAGAGCTTCGTTTTTTTTGTAGTTAAATTTTGTCATTTAAAACTACGTCCATTGACCACATATTAGTAATTTACATTTTTCTGAAGATTGACTGTTTTGAGTGTTTTGATCCAGGTTGATGCACATGATTTGCGTTCACTTGCGGTAGCAATCAAGCAAGGATTAACGGTGTGTCACTCAGATCACGTTGAACTCATACGCTAGTAAAAAGCTCTTATTTTTCTGCCCAGGTAATTGTTCTAGGCAATCATCAAACCAGAGGAATATTAAGTAACTTTGCATTGCTCTAATGACTGACTGTTTCGACCCGGCTGAAACTAACGGTAACTAAGTACGGTTATAACTACGCTCTTAACGTCCTCTACCCGCGCATATAGGACACTCCTGAACAGACCGGCTCTAAAAATTAATTAGTTTGATTTAGAGTAAACTTGGCTTGCAGTTTTGCTCGCTGGCAGTTTTTTCCCGCTTATCCGCGTTTGTTTTAACTTGCGCGACGATATAATCTCATTTTATTGAAAACTTGCTTGTTTCTACATGGTTGCAGGGCCCGATTTGGAGGCAGACAACCCGGACCCTTGTCCAAAACAGCGAACCTGAGGGCGGCATTTTCGCCCCCCCTGAATGTGAACCAAATATTAATAAATTAATTATTCTCAATTAATATAAATTTTACACTACTTGTTGATTTTTTCCCCAACTAAAACTAAGTATTATGCAATTTACATTTGATCTTTGTGGTGTGTTATGTTTTAAAGCTAGAAAAATATTAAAACACCTTTTTAAAAAAAGCCATTATTTTTGAAATAAAACAAGACGTATAGTTAAGAGACGCATATGACCCTGTATGAACTTGTAGGTATATAGTTACTTGTTTAAAGTAAGAACTGCAAGACATAACATATATGGACATGTTTTCGCGCATTACTATATAAAGAGTCATCTAAGCGCAATTGTGTTATTATTGTAAATGCGTCGGTGCCCGTGATAACATATCCTTGAAGTAAGTTTATAAATATTAAAAATATTAAACAGTTTAGTTCGGGATAGTGACTTTTATGTGTTTTGTCAATTTCTAAAGGTAAGTACCTCTGCAAATACCTAGTACAGATTATTTTCAAAAATATTTTCCACAATACGTACATATACATTTTTATATAGTTTCTGTATGTTTGTTGCGACGGATTTTTATTAATTTATTTGGGGTTTTCGCCGCGAAAAAAAGAGAAACAAAAACATCTATCTTAAAAATTCAAACATTTTGGATAGGTATCTATTTTAAATATTTAGTTTTTTATATGTTCGTTGTGGTGGTTCGCAATTTGTCCATTTTGTTGGGATCCACCACACCTAAAAAAAAATCTGTGAAAAAAATTCTACTAATTAATAAATTATAATTTTGGGTAGTAATAAGTCAATGCATTGCATAAAAAGATAAAAGAAGAAAAATCTTCAAATACGATTAGTCGGTGACAGTGGCGTAGTCTGTCCCATAGTTTAACAAAATAGTTTTAATTACTAAAAGTATTAACTATTTTTTCCAAAAGGAGGGTTGAAAATTAGCCCGAAACGTTAAAAAATTCGTTTTTATATTTAAAAATAGTTTAAGTAGGTAATTAAAATTAGGCATTTTATTTTTCAAAACTGTGAGACAGACTAAGTCACTGACTAATTGGATTTGAAGATTTTTCCAATTTTTGTTTTTAGCAACGCCGTGGCTTATTTTAACTAGCGTATTTTGCATTGTTTAATTTGTTGTTTTAGAATGTCTGACACGCAAAGAAAATTGTTCGACCATCAGTGCACAAAGCGAAGGCTAGTGAAGGAAACCCAAAAGCAAAAACAAGCTGGTGTTCTGAACAATTATTTACAGGGTAGGTCCGGTAATACCATTAGTACCAAAACAAATATCTCCAAAAATTCAGATAAAAAGGAAAACACGGAGTCATCAGAGAGTGTTGGTGACCACGATCAATGAATTCAATATCACGATATTTCTAAACCAACTTTGTCACCAAATAAAAACAGCCTACCAACTGACACTGCCTTGGCACTTACAGAAGACACCCTGGCTAGCACTAGTACCACTGTACCTCTACAAACTGACCCCACTCTGCCACCCACGGAATGCATTGTACAAACTTTAGGTACAGATACAGAATTGTGGCCCAGAATTTTAGGAGATGCCGAAAGAAGTTTTTTATTACGACAAGGTCCATCTAAACCATTGTTTAATTACAAATTTCCTTATGATGGCAAATATTATTATTTTCGAATTTTAAAAAAATGGAGAGTAAGTTATAAGAGACTGGCTAGTGTAGGTACTCCACTTCAAAAAACTGCATATATTGCTTTTGCTGCAAAATTTACGGCCGTGTGTCAAGTTCCCTTTCAAAAGAAGGTTTTAAAAGCTGGAAGCACATCGTTGAAACTTTAAACGATCACGAAATTTCTAAAAAATCATATTCAGGCTCAAAAATCCTAGCTAGAACTTAGTCAAAGGTTAAAGTGTTATACAACTATAGATGCAGCTGGCCAAAGAGTGATTAACGCTGAAACGAATCACTGGTACAAGGTGCTTTTAAGGATTGTAGCAATTACTAAAATGCTCGGTAAAAGTTGTTTAGCTTTTCAAGGTACAAGCGTCACGGAGGAAGACGTGCGTAGAGTGCTTAAAAAAGAGGAAACCAAAGCTCACTATCTTAGAACAAACATTCAAAACGGGATAATAGACTTAAGAGATAATACACGAAAGTGTAAAACTGCATATTATTGCTGAAATAAAAAAAGCGAAATACCGTTCCATAATATTAGATTGCACTTCTGACTTTAGTAAGGTGGAGCAAATGATCCTGATAATTAGATATGTTTCCATAAATAAGTCTGATTCTGATTCAAACGATGTCGAAATAAAAATCTACGAAAGATTTTTAGGTTTCTTATCTGTGGAAAGATCTACAGGAAGATAACTATATGAAATTATAATTGAAGAGCTTCATGAAATGGGACTCGATGTGCAAAATATAAGATGGCAGGGATATGATAACGGAGCTAACATGAGGGACAACAATGCAGGAGTGCAATCTAAAATTAGGAATTTAAATCCACGAGTATTCTACGTTCCATGTAGTAGTCAATCTAGTGGTAAATGATATGGCAAAAGCATCCTTGGAAGCTGCCAATTTTTTTAATATGGTCCAAAAATATATTTATTTTTTTCTTCTTCTACTTTTCGATGGGCAATATTTTTAAAACATGTCCAAGGATTAACATTAAAAGCTTTGAGTGACACTCGATGAGAAAGTAGGATAGAAGCTTTAACGCCCTTAAGATTTCAACTTGGTGAAATATACAACGCTTTGTTAAGCATTTATGAAAACCAAGACATCGATATCTCAATAAGAGACGAAGCCTCGGGTTTGCTAAGTTGCATTAAACAATTTAAATTTTTATGTTCAATGGTCATATGGTATACAATTTTAAACTGATTGATCCCATAAGCAAGGTTATGCAAATAAAAGATTTTGATTTGAAAAAAGCACTTGATCTTCTAGAGAGCTTTTCAATGAAATTATTGTTGACGCAAGAGAATTGGCTGATGAAATTAACATTGATGCCAATTTTGATTCAACAACGCCGCGACACCGAGTAAGAAGAAAAAAGAACAACTTTTCATATGAGGCAAGGGACAAACCAATCGAAGATCCCAAAGAAAAATACAAAATAGAATTTTTCTTCAATACTATTGCTCAAGCATTAAACGCACTAGATAGTCGATTTGAACAACTTTGAACAACTTAATCACCATAGTAACCATTTTCAATCTCTATATTATTATAATATATATGATCTGAAAACCATGCCTAAAGAGACACTGATAAATATTTGCAAAGATTTGGAAAATATTTTGTCTGATGGTGAATCAGCTGACATTAACGGTTTAGAATTAGTAGAGGAAATTTCTGGAATTTGTGCACTTTTGGGCAAAAAAGAAAGTCCAAGTGATGTTCTTAAAATAAATAATAATGCTAAATTTTGCTTCAAATCTCAGTATTGCCTTAAGATTACTACTGCCTATTCCAATATCAGTACCAAGTGGAGAAAGAAGTTTTTATAAATTAAAATTAATCAAAACCTTTTTACGCTCAACTACTATGCAAAATCGACTAAACCTCTTGATCATTTTAGCAATTGAACATGCAATTGCTGATCAAATAAACTTAAAAGAGGTAATAAAAAAGTTGCAGAATTAAAAATGAGAAAAAAAATATTCTTCTGATTAGAACTCCAACAAACAATGTATTACTGTGGTTCTATGTATCGACCTTTTGTTTTTTATATAGGTTTTAGGCATAAGTGAGAAAATAAATTAAATCGTAATAGCGGTAAAGTTGCACCCTGTATGTTTAAAACTAAGTAAATATTTTTAAAATATAACAACTAGGTATCTATAGGTACTGTAACTCTATTTTATTTTAATTTATACTGTTTTGTACCAAATGTTAAATTCTAATACTTGTTTCATTTTAAATATACGTTTTTACTGTAAATTAAAACCATCTTTTTTTTTATTGGGAAAAAATAACTTTAAGAGGGGTGGCAATTTGTTTTTTGTCCGGGGCGGCGTAAACGCCAGAGCGGTCCCTGTTGGTTGTATGGCAGTTAGGCCTTTGAAATACAAATAAGCATTTCTATTTATGTTAATATCATTAATTGTGATAATTGTTGTATTTACAGAGTTACGTAAATAAAACATTTTGTAAAATTATTAGTGTTTTGTTCTTATTCCTAGTTTACTTTTTCTAAACCTCTGAATATTTACTTTCTTCACTGCAGCTATCCGAGATCCTATTGTCCGTTAATAAGGAAACGTGCTGTTCCTGCTCTATAAAGGGGAACTGGCGCCCGGAAAAATCGCAAACCGCTAAATACTGCCGACGTTAAGGGTGTGACAAGTGTCACTTTTTCCATAAAAGGAAAAAATACGTCATATCTTTTTATTAATAATTCTTCCAAGATTTTTGTGAACATATCACACATTTTTTTTTCAAATAAAAACCCACTAGGCACTCTTTCACATTCATAAATGAAATGGAATAGATAGCATGACAAATAAATTAAATCAATTATGCCAAATATCGTGCATTGAATTTTAAAAAATTGTAGTTTGTTAAAATAGAAAAATGTTGATTATTTGATAGACCTTGATCTTCATCATACTGTATCTCGGAAACGAAACAATCGAACCCAATTACTTTCCTTATTTTGATACAAGGAATATGTCCCTGAATTTGTTTCCTGCATTTCTATAACACGCTGTATATTTCTCTCCTGGCAGAAAAATTACTTAATTATTAATTATTTTAAAGTATACAGTTGTTGTTATAAACAGTAACAGAGTTATTATGCAACAAATAGTAAAAAAAAAACAAACATTAAAATGTTTTCTAGACAATAGCAGCAAAACAAATTTTATTAACTTATTCTTTATCACATATTTATGGGAGGTGCAGATATCAAACGTCACACCTCAACGGCTGTGAAACAGGTGAATAGCATTCCAGACCAATTATTCTTTAGTTCCTCGAGAGTGATTTTTTGCAGTCGGTACTATATGCCAAAGTGCAACATTTCTGTTAACGCTCCACTACCAGACCGTGGTATGGTCTGTTCGGAGGAGCAAAAATGTCCCAGTTCTTATGGAATGATGTGTAATCAGGAATATGAGAGGTACAGATGCTTTTAAATAACAAAAATGTGAAGGTGAAAGTAATTATTTAACAATATAACTAATAAATGGCAAATAAAGGAGAAAGCTGATCGATTTAATTTATTAATTTATAAGTTTATTTTTGAATTTATTATTTGTAAAATAAAATGCCGTTGGAGTGTTTTGGCTTTAAAATAGTGCCTGTTGCTGTTTTCAAATTTCTGTAATTTTTATTTACTACAAAATTTCACTAAAATAAAAGTACATTTGAAATTTTTACTCACATATTTATAATGAAAGAACAGTTGAAAATAATTTTGACATTGAAAACAATATATTGTATTAAATTGGAATTACTTTGAAGAATATTTGTTAACATTCCAACCTATTATATTTCCTTGTACTGCAGTCGCACAAAAGTTTATATCTATTACTACCAGGGGCGGTTCTAGACCCCAAGGAACAGAGGGACTCAAAAAAATAAAATAAATTTTTTAAAAATTTTGTTAGTAATCACGTTTGTAAAGATTTTCAATAATTATTTTTATGTTTATTTATTTTTCATTATATTTTAGTTATTCTATGGGCAGCGCTTAAGTTCACGACAAAAACAACATTTTTCATTTGAATTGAATTTTTTGGTTCAGTTATAGTGTATATAATCTTTGGTTATAGTAATTACTTGATGATTTTTTGAAAATTTCTGTTATGCAGCTCCACACTTATGACTAGACAGCGGAAATATTTACCATTTTTCAGGGCCGGCATTTATATCTATTGATACCTATGCGTTTATTTATATACCTCTAATACATGCAACCAGAATTGAGGCGGGAAACCGGGATAAATCTGTATAATATTGTACGTAACTTTGTTCTTGTTTCTCAATAGGGAACTTGCACATTTTTTTTACTTCATAAAAATGTTCTACAATACTAAAAAATAAGATATGCAAAATATGACGCCTTAATTCCCAATAATAAATTTGTTATAAATTATTAAAGTTTCGCGCGCGAGCGAATATAATTTAGTGATACTAAGTAAGGGTAATTTCCTGGTGCGAAAGTAAACAGGTATTTATTATTATACCCTTCGCAAATATGATTACGAAGAGTATATTGCATTTGATCGGGACATTTCTAAAATCGTTAATATCGCTCGCAGAGAAAAAATCATTTCGTTCGTCATCGAATTTTGAACAACTTTCAAAATGTCCGTCTCTTCATCTGTCCGTCCGTCACGTTTCTTGTAAGCACGATAACTAAAGAAAGAAAAGTCCGATCGAATTGAAATTTGGGCTATAAGTTAGTGATAGCTAGAGGAAGAAATCCATTGTTTTTGAAAAAAAATCAAATAGTAAATAAAAAAAGTTATAGGACATTTTATTTAAAAATATGAATCTACAGAGGGTTGCAATTTTCAATGTGCTACTAAAATTGAAGTAATTTTCTATAGACACCAAAATGCTGTAAAATATGCTACCACAAATTTCGCCTACGCAGTCGGCATCATCGGGAGATGAAAAAAAGTTGAAAATTAAATATGTGATCAATATATTAGGTATTGTAAGAATGAATCTTAGTTTATACTATAAAATATACTGCCACGTGTTTCACCAATACAGTCGGCACCATCGGGAGAGAAAATTAAATATGTAGTCAATACATTAGGTATTGTAAGAATGAAGTTTATAAGACAAACACAAGATTCTTTTCAAAAAACTGCGAAGAGTATCCTACAGAATGTGCAACAATTATATAAAAGTTCAATAACATTACTGTCTACGAAGAGTAAAATGTTTACCTCTAGTATATATAGTATATTGCAAATACCTTTCCCTTGCCCTTTAATTTATTCTATTCAAATCTTACATTTATCTATTATGTGAATGATAATACGACACAATCACTTATTTCCCTTGCCCCAAAACATAGTACGAAAATACCTACGATAGGTAATTATACATTTGCGCAACATTTCCTTTGCAGCAAATGTCTTCTATAGAGACACTTTACACGTGTGTACAAAAAAAAAACACGAAAAATATAGAAGTGGCTGTTGTAAAGAATTACCCTAAATTCTTTCAAACATAAGACTAAGTCTGCTAAAAATGCTTAGTTGCGACTAAGCATTTTGTAGTTATTTCATTTTATTCCGTGATCAAGTCATAACTATTTTATGTTTATAAATTATTACTAAAAGCTAAAAAATACATACTTCTCTGCCTTGACCCCGCGGACCTTTCCAAGGGAAAAACTTTCACTATTTTGTTTAAAAGATGCCACCATAAACATATCCACTTTAGGCAAATTATCAGACTGGCCCTTTGAAAAACCTTGTTCAGTCATTTTAAAATATCTGTACAACTACAATAAGCGGTACTATAAAACACAATTATATATTTATATCAGAACAGTCACTAACAAATCAACCACAGTCTAATAACACCATATTGTACATATGTTTATATAGAATGTCATACTTTGTTAATTTGTTTGTATTATTATTTTTAAGTATTTTATGAATGAATTGATTTTTAGTTTTCTTTTTTCTGTATATAATATATGTATATATTAATATAAATCTTACTCTGTACCCCATACAAATCGTAAATAATCTACTTAATTGTGAATAAAGATTTTAAATTGGAATTGGAATTGGTAAACATCTGATTGTGTTGCTTCCCGGCGCGACGACTACCGAATATTGTATGGTGTGACGTCACAGTCAATAGCAGCTCGTTTCGGGCCACTTCAATTTTATCGCTGTTTAGATCCTTCATACTGATCGCGTGGAATTAGAAATCTTATTTTTTTTTGTGAAGTACACGTTTTATTACAACGTTACGATAGGTTTTTTAGTATTATTTTTATTTTTAAAATTATAGGCAAGTTCCCTATTAGCGATGCCACTTCGTACAGTTATTTTCGCGGAGCGGTGTTTGGCATATGGGTTGTTAACCTGAGATACACTGTGTAAAATTTGTGAACATTATATGCGCTGTTTGTCAGTGCCTGCTTGTGATGGGAAAAATCGAGATATTTCAATAATCGACTAATATTGGTAATTCCAATTTTAGTAATTTTGACGTCCTAAGTTATTCGTTATTTTTAGGTGCATTTATTTATAATAAATAGTATTACATACTAATTTTTGTAGTGTTTTATGTTTTATTTACTTTACAGATAGGTAAAGATAACTCGAGGATTAAATATATTTACTTGTGAACCAGTCAAGAATTAATAGTCGACATATTTTTTGATAGTTGCACATAAAGTGTTTGTATGGAAAATTTTAATGTCTCCGAAACATCTAAATTTAATTTTATAATCCAGAATTAAAATACGACTCTGGACAATAACAAAAAATTATGAACAGCATTAAAATAGTACAAGATTAAATTTTAATCTACCCAGTTCAAATAAAATTTTGCTACGAGTATCCTGCTTTAACTGTTTTAATTTGGAGGTTTTAACACATTTGTCTTCCTTTCGTTGAATATAATCACCTACGAGTATATTTGCTTATGACGAGAGAAAAATACTAAACCTTTGTATTGCCAAAGAGAATGATTTCGTTCATCCGAGCATATCGCTATCTGATCGGATTTTCACCGATCAGCGATCATGTTTCTGCAAGGCCGAACGGCTTTAGTTAAACAGCTGCAATTTCTGTCATCTCTTAACGCGTGAAGGTTGTTTTATTTGTTTTCATATTTGATCTATTTTCTAATATTAAATAAGAGAATATCTTTTACTCATTTAGAAATGGGTCAAATTAAGAATTCGTTTTGTCTTCCCGAGTGTTACAACGTAAATGGCCAGCACATTGAACACAATTCTGTCAATAAAATCTTCTTCCCAAATAGATTTTTTTTTTGAATTTCATTAGCGATAAACATACCAAACCAGGTATGATTAAATTAGCAATGATACGCTCTAACCAAATTACCAATAATAATTTGGGTATCTTATGTAAAAAAATACCAGTGACGTCAAATCTTCCACACTGTTCAGGCTGTATGATTAAAAGTATAACCCAAATTTGGGTATTTTAAAATAAAAATCGACCTGTTCGAGGATTTTGCTTACAAATATACTGCTAAATTTTTATCGAATTCTCTATTAATTTAGAAGATATCTAACAGCACATGTAAATGTCAAAATATTATTGATATTAGTCTGGGCGAAATTCCGTAGTAATTCGGTGGCGCCAGAAATGAGCCAGCGTATATGTAAATAACCGACAATGCATTTATTTTTGGATTATACTGTATTTATTTAGTCGCAGTGATTATTACGAAAATTGTAAATCCTATATAGTGTTTAGAAAAGCGCTTACCTTTCAACTGTCCTGTATAGATGGCAAAGGCTCAGAAAGAAGACGTGAGAGCATTGGTGCACAGCAAAAATGATCGTTTAACATCAACGAAGATAATATTTGCAAACTTAAAAAAATTGTAAAATTATTAACTGAAAGATATTTCTCACTCACACCAAGTAATATCACATAATTTTGCATATCCTGGATTTTTTTTGTAAAATGTCATTATCTTATTAATCTGCATACCTTACTTACTAATCCGCATATCTTACTTACTAATCCGCATACCTTACTTACTAATCCGCATACCGGAGAAATTTGTCAAAGTTGGTAATACGATTTGAACACTGTCAAGTTCTTTACAGAGTATGATATGGACAAGGAAGAACTTTCTAGTTTGTGGATACTGTTCAATACTACATTATAGTTATTATAAATAACGTGTGTATCGTTCTCTATATATTGATTGTTAAATAACTGCTGAGCATCAGAAATGGCTCGTGTGTTACCAGGATTTAACTTAAAAACAAAAGATGTTACGTAATTAAAATATTTGTGATAATAGAGAACTGTCTTCAACAAGTCTCCCATCATTTTCAAATAGGTTATGGTCGTAGTGGGATATATGGTAGGCCACACGAAATTTCTTAACACGTTAGTGGTTTACACAAAAATCAGTTTTATATTTGCAATTAGCGCGTCTACCCCTGTGTAATTTTTTTTAAATTGTCTCTGCTACCAAATGTAGGGCGTCGACCATTAATGTTATATGTAATAAATGTGGGAATGTAGCTTTTAAGTCGGGTAATGTGTAGTGTGTACGTCTTACGCTACAGATTGTGAAACTCTTACGACTACGATGAGTTACATCGCCGCGATCCAACCGCTTGCCTATCGGTAAACGCATCGAATACAAAGTGGGACGCTCCAATGTTGTGGACGGTTCGCAGCAAGGACGCAATTCAGTACGAGTCAGTCGTTCCAGTGGTACGATTATGGAGTGACATGTTGAAGAATGCGAACTTGCTTCAAACGCTGCGGGACAAGATGAATGCAGTTGGTTACACGGTGATTTGGCAGAGACGTATACATAGTGAACTGATACAGTGTCTATTACAATACGTGATAAAGATACAGTTAAGGAGTGTATATGAGTACCCGGTTTTAGTAACTGGCCAATTTTAAGCATAATATCGTGTTGGATCAATCACTAACATTAACAATTGTGAACTAATAATACCCATTGCTTTCAACCATGTTACAGTTTATTTAAAACTTATTTGCAACATAAGAAACGACGGTTTGTTTGTTACCTTTACCGCCGCCGACGTTTTTTATGTTTCAAATAAGTTTGAAATAAATTTTACAACTAAATTCCGTACAGTTTTCGCAGTTACGGCTTCAACTCTTCTACTAAATGCAGGCGACGGTCCACCAGGATCTAAAATTCGTGCTGTCGCGTTTTCTACATGATCGCCTATTTCGTCCGTCATTTCGTCTACCTCTATTCATATATATCTATTTTATTGTTTTAATATGCCCCCAATTTTTTTTTCGAATCGCTTTCTGAACGGGGCTTAATTTTCGTCGTGCAGTCGTCCTTTATCTACTGGATGCAATGCAATATTGGTTCGTATATTTCACGTGTACAATACTCATGAGCTAGAGAGGATGCATTGCGGAAGGTGGTGATTTTAAGTTACTGAGTATGATGCTTGTGACGTACTTCCCTACTCTACCCAAGAGCAGAAGTGTCACTTTGACGCCCAACACTACGGCGGTGCACACTGTACGGAGATCTCGGGCGCCAGTTTCTGTTTAGAGTGCAGAAACACCACTTTACTCTATCGGCGGGACGATAGAGGCCGGGCAACTGCAGTGAAGATACGGCTAAGCCAGGGGTCGGGAAAAAGGGAACTTACATACTACAGTTAAGGAACACACTCTCATTCAATATATGTACATTTATTCTACACACTAATTATTATTTACACTTTATACACACCTTAATAACTACAACTTATACTACAACGGTCTTACCTACGGACAAGCGGGGCAGTAAGCGGACGGTCAAGCGGTGCGGTACGGTAAAGCGGTGAAACGGTGAGCAGCGATGTCTTAACGACGGGCGAGCGGGGTAGTAAGCGAGCGGTCAAGCGGAGCGGTACGGTAAAGCGGTGAAACGGTGAGCAGCGATGTCTTAACGACGGGCGAGCGGGGTAGTAAGCGAGCGGTCAAGCGGAGCGGTTCGGTAAAGCGGTGAAACGGCAATAACTTAATCGGTCACGAGCAGACGGCGGACGGATACCAGGAGGGGAAGCAAGCGCCAATACAAGCAAACTATGCCTATCTAACGCGGTTACTTATTATCGCTTGGCTGATGGATGGTTCCGGTCTTATGATATGCCAACTAGTACCTCCAAAGCGCCCTGCCAAAGAAAACGGACTCAGGCGGCCTGGAGGGCACGCGGTTGAATGCGGTTACGGTAAGGGGGGGAAAGGAGTAACAAGCCTAACAGTGGCGAATTGATGATGACGACGGGATGGTCAAACTCCAAAACTACCCTGCAGAATTTTTACGTGCTCAGGTAGCCCGGGGGACCCGCGGTTACGGACGATACCTCCAAGTCACCCTGCAGAATTTTTACGTGCTCAGGTGGCCTGGCAGGCACGCGGTTACGGAAATACCTCTAAGTCACCCTGCAGAATTTTTACGTGCTCAGGTGGCCTGGAGGGCACGCGGTATAACGCGGTTCAAGTTGGAGGGGGGAAGGAGTGGCAAGCCGAACGGTTGCAAATCTAAGACGACGACGGTATGGTCAAAGCTCCCACGCTACCCTGCAGAATTTTTACGTGCTCAGGTAGCCCGGCGGACCCGCGATTACGGACGATATCTTCAAGTCACCCTGCAGAATTTTTACGTGCTCAGATGGCCTGGCAGGCACGCGGTTACGGAAATCCCTCTAAATCACCCTGCCAAAAAAACGGACGCAGGTGGCCTAGAGGACACGCGGTATCAAATGCTAGTATCTCCAAGTCACCCTGCAGAATTTTTACGTGCTCAGGTGGCCTGGAGAACACGCGGTGTAACGCGGTGGAACGCGGTTCTAATTCCAACCTTCGGCCGCTCTCCCTTTCTAAGGAAGGATATGAGGCGAATACGTTTAGCGCTCGCGGTTCACTAACTCTAAAAAAATAAAGCCCCGAAAGTACTCACCAGCCAAGTAATACCGATTATTTACCAAACCTTTATCAAACCTTGCTACCTACTTCCGGATCCTGTGCTGGCTTCCTCTCTGGAGCGGTCGGGGTCGGCACGTCTGGACGGTACGGGCGGCAGCAACGGACTGTTGTGGATACTCTGCAAAATCCTCAAGCTACTAAACTCTGCCAAAAAGCAGAAGTAGAATGAGACGCGGTAGTCATGCGCGGAATCTCGCAATACGTCACCCGAATTCAGGTTAAAACAAACCTATACCTTCATACTCACAACAAGATTACTTACTATCCTGGTCGGCGTGGTTCCTCGGTCAGCAGCTAAACGGCAACTGACTTGTTCGGAAAATCCTCAGGCTACCAAACTCTGCCAAAGGCAGAAGTAGGCTGAGATGCGGTAGTCATGCGCGAAATATTTCAACTACGTCACCCGTTTATCGACTTAGAAAAATTCGAAATTACATTTGTATACCTATTTACCTCTATACTCACAAGTTTACTTACTATCCAAGTCGGCGTGGTGCTCCGGTTAGTGCTCAGACGGGAACTAATTTAATTGTAAAATCCTCATGCTACTAAACACTGCTAAAACGCAGAAGTAGAATGAGATACGGTAGTCATGCGCGGTTTATTACAGCTACGTCACCCGTTTGTGGACTTAGAATAATTCCGCATTAAATTTAATTACCTATTTCTGTATACTCACGAATTTACTTACTATCCAAGTCGGCGTGGTGCTTCGAGTAGCGGTCAAACGGAGACTAACTTAATGATAAAATCCTCATGCTACTAACACTGCCAAAACGCAGAAGTAGGATGAGATACGGTAGTCATGCGCGGTATATTACAACTACGTCACCCGTTCATTGACTTAGAATAATTTCGCATGAAATTTAAATACCAATATATCCTTATACTCACGAGTTTATTTACTGTGCTGGCCGGCGTGGTTCCTCGTTTGGGAGCTGGACGGAAACTAATTTAATTATTTTCAGTCTCGGGCTCTTCAAGTTAGCGCGGGTATAAGGGTGCCGGGGACACAATGCGTGCGTCGCGATTCGCTTACTGCCGGCCACTTGGCCTATGTGGAATGTGCATAAAAACATCACTACTACCTATCTATAATTACCAATTAATCTGTTATGATTTACAAGCGTAGTACCATAATGGGTAAAATATTTTTCAAAACCTAGCTACCTAACTTAACTTAAAAATTACTTCGTTACATGCTTAATACGTAATTCAGGTTCGTTCTCTGCGACGCCACTGAATTACTTGCATTTTGGCCCAGTCTAATAAAATGACGTTAGGATTACTCTGTTGCTGCTCAAAATTAAAGACATTTGGTGTTATATAATTCTTCTTTAATACCACTTACTTTTGTTTGTGCGGTCTAACGACACGCCAAGTATATTTTTCAATATTTTCAACCCAGGTAACACTAATGCTCTTATTAAGATCTCCTTAAAGAGTTCTTCACGCCAACCTTAAATTTGTGTATTAAAACGTTTTGCATTTAAAATAAAATTGCAGCAGACTAAATTGCCTTGAGAATCATTATAATTAATTCTAAAAGGGTTTTATTTTGTTTTAAAGTCGGACAACTTTATGCGTGAAATAGTTAAAACAACGGCAAGTCTCTAATGGGGCAGAGTGGTAATATTTTAAACGTAACGCATATAAAGCTGATCAAAAATAATATTCAAATGCAAACTATTCTGGTAAAAATTACCAACGGATGGCACTTTTCTGACAAAATATAATAAAATACTTCTATATAACTCGAGCGCCACCAATATAATGTTTTTTTTTATTATTTAAAATTTTTTTTAAAAATATCGTCAATTTTTATTTTGCATCTAAACATCCAAATGCATTTTTTTTATTAAATTACATGTTTGGAAACACCGTCCTTCAGTTATTTAAGAGGATGTAGAGCGCATATATTTCAATAATATTTTTTTTCTTTGGCTATTGAAAATATCCATCATGGCGGGTCTGTATCTTATATAAAAAATGGCGTGGTCTAGATAAAAACTAATTGCAAGTTAATAGAACATTTTAAATCTTACAAGACTTAAAATAGCGTTTTATTTACCACTTTAAGTACAATTACTCTCCCAGACATTTATTTACTCTTCCTTTTAAAACTGAGTTGCTTTAATATGTTCAAACTCGTGGCCTTATTGATTTAAAGGGATCTGGCGCGCATGAAATCCTAACCTTAAAATTGTGCCGGTTTTGTGATTGCTGGATTTAGTGACTTCGTTTTAATTTAAAATACTTGTCACTAATATTTTCCATTTTAAATATGTCTTCTAATTTTCATTCATGCATAAAGTAGGTACACGGACTGCACTGGTTCACTAAATCAGCAATCAGTTTATTGAGCAGATGGCGTGTTTTCTCCGATTATGGAGGAGGTAGAATTAGTTTTAATAAAGTCATCAAAAATCCAACAGGCATTTCTTTTAATCAAATTGACTAAATTAAAACCTTTGAACTTTAAAATATTCTTAATTTACTCTTTAAAAAAGTAAAAACTATGTTTTAATGTGGAATTTCATTGAGCATATAGGCTTAAGATAAAATAGTTTTCTTAATGGGTTTTAATGACTACATCAAGGATACGCCATAAAACTACATTAAAACCATTTGTTCCAAAATGGATTGTTTTAAAACCAACTTGCTATTTAATTCTTTAAAAAGGCAAATTAGTTTTAAAATAGTCAATGTCAAGAGTATTATAAAACTAGTATAAGATCAATAGGGCATTAGGAGCAAACAGTTTTTTTTATTTTAATTTAAAGAGTGCATTAAATCCTTTGCATAAGAATCAGTGGTCTTTAAGAACTTTTAGTTTATCTTAAGGTAATTTTAAAACCACTATCATTTTATTGAACATGTTAAAGCACTTTTAAAACCTAAATAAATCAAAAGTATCTTAGAGTTGTTACTTGGGAAAGCATACATTATATTTAAATTGTGTTGTTTTTCTTGGTATAACATATCAATATTTATAAAACTTAATCATTGTTATTATTTACCTCCACAATGCACATTTTTTACACAAGTTTATTAAAAATTTCCTATTTCGTGTAGAATTTTTTCAGATTTTTCAGTATTTTCTATTAGTAGGTACCTAATATGTCAAAAGTTAAAATTACTATAAAAATTTTAAATTATGATTCCATTTTTTATGTAAAGAAAGGATAATATAGAACAAAAAATTTCCGCCAAAATACATACATCTAAGACAAAAGTACAAACTTAGGCAAGTCAAAAAGAAAAAAAATGTTTTCTGGAACAGTTTAAGTATGTATTTATTTTTTATTTGTTATTTCGAATGAAAAATACTAACACAAGATTTAAATAAAACAACCAATTCTAGCAATTAAAATAAAAATATGTTCCCTTTAATCAACCCTAAATTATTATTAATTTAATTAATAATTCCTTTCTTGCATATTTTTAGAAATTTTGTTAATAATTTTTGTAAATATTTAAAGAAATCATAAACGTTAGAAATCTGGTATCTAATCATTAGACAACATTTTTTAATATTTCTTCTTTATAGCATGAATAATTGAACATCCATCTTCTTTGCTTTCCTGTAAAGGATTTTGCTAATAACAAAAATAAAAATTCAAGTAGACATACAAATAATATAAACTCACACAAATTTATTAGATAGAACAAAGTAATATGGCATTTAATCGTTATTTGTAGATAATAACTAGGTAATGTAATTAATTCTTATTATAGTTCAAACAATTCTCATATTTTAATTTGCAATAATACATCTATAAAAGTCTATTAGAACAAGCATTTAAAGAATTAAATATAATACATTTATTGATATATCTACATACAATCTAATTCATTGCTCGAGGGAATAACTTCATCTAGTAATTTCCTGATGACATTTGATCAGTGGCGGCTGGTGAAATTTAGGCTATGTCATATCTCAGTATTGGAGCATGGGACCCAAGCGATACTTAAAGGCGTAACTATCAGGACTAAATGAGGAAGTTTTGCAGAAAAAAAAATTTCGCTTGAAATTTGCGAAAAAAAAGTTGGAAAAAAAATGTGCCCCCCAGGTTATTTTTTAAACGATTTGTAAAATATTTGTGAAACATTTTTTTTTCAGAATCAGGTGGAAAATATAAGTTCACATTTCAAATTTCATCGAAAAATATTGGTTTTCTATAAAGTTACACCGTTTTGAAGTTTGCAAAGTGAAAAATGAATCTAAAATAAAATTTCAAAACGGTGTAACTTTATAGAAAACCAATATTTTTCGATGAAATTTGAAATGTGAACTTATATTTTCCACCTGATTCTGAAAAAAAAATGTTTCACAAATATTTTACAAATCGTTTAAAAAAATAACCTGGGGGCACAAATTTTTTCCAACTTTTTTTTCGCAAATTTCAAGCGCAATTTTTTTTCTGCAAAACTTCCTCATTTAGTCCTGATAGTTACGCCTTTAAGTATCGCTTGGGTCCCATGCTCCAATACTGAGATATGACATAGCCTAAATTTCACCAGCCGCCACTGCATTTGATAAAGAAACACATATAGACATGTATTCAAAAATTGGTGCTAAAGGAGCTATAACCTGTCAACGATGGACCCTGATTAACAATAATAATAATAATTAACCTTATATAAACTGACGGGGTGTTAGCAGATGACAAACAATAAACGCAATAAATATTGGCAGTAGTGAAAAAGTACAAAGTAATTATCGATAATATAAAAAAATTGAAACAAAAACTGCATTAGTATGAGTATAATATAATTATGAAAAAAAATCATTTTTTACTTAAAAATATTTGCATAATATCTTTTTTAAATGCTTGAGGAGATATGCTTTTGATGGGATCAGAGATTGCAATATATAGAGAATGATAGTTATTTATTAATATATCCGAAACGTTCTTATGAGGTACAGATTTTATATTATGTTATAATAAGGAAATAATCAGTTACACGTTTCGTAATTTTCTTAATTATGAAATTTAATGTATATAATGTTTCCTGGATAATAGTAACAACCATTTCGTTTATATTTCTTCTACATAAGAGTTCTTGAAGAAAGGTTACGAAAATAAATGTCTGCGTTATAAAATACACAAAAAGATGTTATTAGAGTAAATTTTAAAAAATCCACCGTTTTTAAGACATTTACCTATAAATTTGTTTATGTTAAATGGTAGGAAACGTGAACTCTAGAATTTATTAGTAATTATTGTCCTATTGATTTTTTCAAATTCATTAAGAGTATATTTTTTGTGTAGTTTTTAATTTAGAAATTGATTTTTTTTTCTTTGATTAAGAGGGAAAAATGGTTCGTATTCGGTTATTACCAACCATCACTGTATATTACAGTTCTATAGTGAGAAAAAATGCTTCAAGTAAATTCAAATAAATCATCGGTCAAATTACAGATCAAGTTAATAATTTACGATTTCAAACATTTAAAAACAATTTTAAAGCTAAGTATCTTGAAAACGGAAGTTGTTATTTAAATTTGTTAAAAGTATATATTTTTGTACGTTTTTTATCGTAAAAATTTATTTTAATAACCTTTTCTCAAAAATTTTGAGAAAAAAAATATGAAGGGAATAGTTATAACCCTCCTCCAGAAAATACCCTGTATATTACAACCTCATAGTAAAAATTTTATAAAACGTATAGGTACTTCATATAGTTTCTTGTTACGAAATATGAAATCTATGGGTATCTCCATGCGTTCCTAATTTATTTATAAATAATCATCATTCAGGGTCCATCTTTCAGAGGCTGCGACTCCCATAGAACTAATTTTATTTGCATAAACTTTTTTTCATCAAGTAGGTATAATTAGGATTGACTAAATGAGTTTTTACCTGACGCATTGATTCACACTAAGGTCATTCAAGGTTTTCTATATTTACAATTCTTAATATTGACCTTATTTATTGTATTTTAAAGGTATACATTTTTGTTTGATTGTTTGAAGTTTGGTAAAACAACATTTTTTAGACTATCAACTTATACGTACATCCTGAAGTGAGTTGGAACCTTTGATATGAACCTAACACTAACGTGGTTTTCTACAAAACACCAAAACACTATATATTGCACTCGATGCGCGTCTCACCAACCAAGTTTCCATCATCTGGAGATGATTAAAACTAACCTATCCTATTTATACCTAAACTATTGTTACAGTTCGGTGAACCGTGACGCACTAACCAATACAGGGGCTTATATGGGATCGGCCCTCTGTCCCTATTCGTACTATTTTTACACTTTGTAATTTCCAAGCTCTCAAATTCATCCAGCTGTTTAGTATTTGTTACACTCCTAATTAATCTTAATTGCTACTATTTATTTCATGGTTGTTCTCAAACGCATGTTAGGCAACACTGGACTGTTCTATGATATTTAAGATCAGCCATATGTTCCTTGAATCTAGTTTGAATTGATCGTCTAGTTTGTCCAACATACTTTTGATTACAGTCCTTACAGCTAATTTCGTAAATCCCTGATTGTTCGTTTGTTTCAAATTAGTTTTTTGGATTGTTTAAAAGTTATTGTAATTTATTTTCCAATGAATGAACCACTGTCATATCTATATCTTTAAAAATTATACCAATACTACGGGTGAATTGAGGATCGTATGAAATCGATACAAATTTCGGATTTTCTCATTAATTTTGAAAGATCGAGGAATTTCAAAGTCTCTTTAAATTTACTTTTCCTGATTGTTTCATCAATTAAACTTACAGAATATCCATTACTCGCAGTTATATAAATGCCTTTTCTTTTTCAAACCTCTCCTATTGATGGGAAACTTAATAGACGATAAACTAGAAAATTAAAACTCGCCATTTTCAATTGAGAATAATGGTGAGGGTCCTTAGGGAATATTAGGGATATATCTTAAAGTGCTGGTATCTTTTCTCTATATGTCAAATTCTAATTTATTTTCACTATTTCTACTAATACATCTAAAAGTGGTGGTTATTCTGGGACATACTGTATGTTGCTAAAATTGGGAAAATATTAATCTGTCTGAATTTGGAAATATGAACAAATAATTGATTCCTTCAATATAATTTTTTAGATCTGATGATCCAGGATGGAAGTTTTGGAAAAAGCGAAGATACGTAGTAGCAACCTTGGCATTTTTTGGATTTTTTAATGTTTATGCACTAAGAGTAAATTTGAGTATTGCTATAGTTGCCATGACAGAATACAAGAATGTGACTTTAATTAATGGTACAATTATTCAAGTAAGTACAATTTTAAGTAAAAACTTAATTTGTCTAATCGACCAAGTCGTGACTATAATTCGCTATGTAATTTTTTATTTCCGCATATTGAACATACATCGTTGCGTTGAGGCTACAATCAGTGAATTAGTCACGCTATTTTCATCTAAAAATTACTAATTATAATCAGTAAAATTAACATACGACACAGCACATCGTTGACCATTATTAGTTGTTTTTTTATAAATACAGGGTGAATTCAATACGAGTTAATTATTATTGATAAAATAACGAAGTTGTAATCGAACAGAGATTATCTTTATTCACTTTTCCACATTTTCTTATGTCGAAACCTATTTTTAGTAAATGTATTAAATAAATTTAATACATCAGAACGCATATTCATACACACATGCACAAAATATTGTAACAGACACCAGTATTGGAAGAAAAACAAATCGAATTAATTCGTAGGAAAATTGATCCCTACAAAATAATGCTTTACATCAACTCACCGAAGATGATCCTGACAGAAGGGTCGAATTTTCCATAATCATTGAAGAAACAATAGTTCAAAACGCAAATTACATGAAAAACAATTATTTGAGTGACAAGCGTTCTTTATTTTTGAATGACATCTGCAACCAGAAGACGATATTGGAGCATTGTAGTGGCTGTATTTAAAAGAAAATCAATATATAGGCTGGGACATTAGGAAATTGTTTGGTCGTTATTTCTAAAGGAAAATAGTGAGTATATCGAAATACTAGAAACCGCCAATCCTCTAACAGCTCAAATTACCAAATTAATCATGAATTTGATTTCTAACAAAATGATGTTCTACTCACAACAGCAGACAAGTTTGACACTTTTTAGATAAAAGTAAATCAAGAATGTGGATTGGACCAATGGAATGACCTGCATTATCACCAGACTTTATGCCTCTACATTTTTCCTATGGACTTATGAAGTTTATAAAACACAAACCTACTCCCTTAACGACTTCATAGAATAGCACAAAAAGATCCTTTGAAAAAAATTCGCGAAGAGTTTAGTAACATACTTTTTATTTACCAACATATTCAGAGAGGACAATGAACAATTGCAAAAACGATGTTATTAATTTTGACACTTTTAATTTTGAGAATACCATAGGTAATGGTAAACGCTAATCCATTGAAACATTTCTCCATATTCAAACTGAATCTGATATGGGTAATATGTGTGTATGTGTGTCTGTGTCTGTGTGTCTGTGGTTGTGTGTCTGTGTGTCTGTGTCTGTGTGTATTTGTCTGTGTGTCTGTGTCTGTGTGTCTGTGTCTGTGTGTTTGTGTCTGTGTGTCTGTGTCTGTGTGTCTGTGCCTGTGTGTCTGTGTCTGTGTATGTGTGTCTGTGTGTTTGTGTCTGTGTGTCTGTGTCTGTGTGTCTTTGTCTGTATGTCTGTGTCTGTGTGTCTGTGTCTGTGTGTCTTTGTCTGTGTGTCTGTGTCTGTGTGTCTGTGTCTGTGTGTCTGTGTATGTGTCTGTGTGTCTGTGGCTGTGTGTCTGTGTCTGTGTGTTTGTGTCTGTGTGTCTGTGCGTCTGTGCGTCTGTGTCTGTGTGTCTGTGCGTCTGTGTGTCTGTGCGTCTGTGTGTTTGTGTCTGTGTGTCTGTGTCTGTGTGTGTGTCTGTGTCTGTGTGTGTGTGTGCATATGTGTTTGCGTGGGTGTGTGCGTGCGTACGTGTGTGTGTGTGTGTGTGTGTGTGTGTGTGTGTGTGTGTCTGTACAATTTCGGGAAAAAAATTAGAAAAATTTTAATACATTTCTGGACGAATCTCGACGAATTATAATGAAAACATAACGTTATGAAAAAAATCTGTCCGCATGTCTGTAGTATTGCGATAGCAGCCACAGTTTTTAAAATAAAACATTCAATTTTGGTACACTTGTGCTAAAGGCCAAAGATAATGAAAAATTCGCTGATGACCAAAATCGTCCAGCTGAAAGGGGGGTCCACGGGACTCAAACTTTTTTTGTATTGGACTTTACAAAGAAATATATTCTTGACGAAAGATTATAAATCATGTCTACTAAATTAAGCGAATAAAATATACTTTCCAAGTACTTTAATAAAGCTGATGTAAACTGATATATTTTACACATTTGGCCTCATAAAGTGGGGTTAGATTAAATTTAACAGTTTGACATTTAAAAGGTCTAATTTAGTTACAAAAATGTCAATGTAAATAACAAAAAATTATTAAAATAAATGATATGAATTGTTATTGACAGTATCGAACATACCCACACTCACACCCACACCCACGGACGCACCCACGCACGCACACACACATGTACCGACAGACATCATTCGGTAAATAGTCAGAATGGATACAGGAGGGTTCAAAATGTATGAATCAATCAATATGTCGAGGTCGAAAAAAACCACGATTACTATACTTACTTATATTAGGTATAAGAAAGTAAAAAACGATAATAATAATAATATTGTTAGATACTGTTAAGAATCTAATGATAAAAATTTAATAATTTATAGAGAAAGAACTGTTTAATTGAATGAATGCTACAGTTATGTCAAGTCGATCTTGCAATGGTCTTGTAATTGTTATACAAAAAATATAAGGGAAAATTTTAATAAATCAGATAAAATTTTTCATATCTGCTTTCTATATGAGTTACACGAAAATGGAGTGAAGTATCCTTTTATTTTCCAAATTAGATATATCAAACCTTTTCAACATAGTACTTTGTGAGTAATCAATTACAGGGCAGCTACAATCCTCGATAAAACATAAATATCGGCGCTGAATGTGTTCAATGTTGTTTACATAAGTCACATATCCAAGGGACCATGCCAACGAATAACATAATTTTGATTGTCCAAATGAATAGTACAGCAACTTCATAATGTCTGTAGTATTACAATTCCTAATGACTAAACCTGAACTTTTTAACACTGATGGAGTTAGTTTCATTTATGTGAAATTAAGGTTTCTATTGAAAGTGACACTGGGATCTTTAATTATATTGTCTTTGTAATACTTGATTATTTAACTAGTGTTTGCACTCGATATTGCTCCAGTTTCTCGAAAAAGTAAATGCATGTTATATATAAGAATATAGTAAGCTTTGGACATTAAAATCTTCCACACCATTTTTTTAAATAATTTATTTAACATCGGTCTATTTCCGCTACCAAGGCCAATCACCGCCGCCAGGAGATGAGCTACCCCTAACCTGGAAGTTTTACCGACCATCTTCTCTGCCAAAGAGTCGGGATTTTTTAGTTGCTTTACGTTTAATTGACAAGGGACAAACTGCTTTACATTCCTTCTGAAGGATGGTATATCACCTACACAACCCTTGCCTAAGATTGCATAGCTTCTGCGTATACGCTAGAAGACGGGACGAGGTCGCCGAGTTTCACTTGAGTTACCATCAAATTGTTGACTACGACTACTGTTGATTAACTTCCGTATGGAATACAATTACTGTTAAGGTAGATCTGCGCTCGACTCTGACAATATCATTGATAAACACGACAAATATGAGCGGCATCAACACAGATCCTTGGGGAACATCGGAACCGGCCAAGATATTGAACGACCTGAAACCACGGTATTGTAACTACTGCCATCTGCTTTTTTTAATAATAATAAACAACGAAGAAATTAGACAACTCCCGAAATCAATGCCGAGGCTGCACGGGCAATAGTTACACTTATGAAAAAACTCGGACACACAACCATTCTCACCGACATTGCCAGTTCTGGTGACGGAATTCGAATCCGTAAGCTGGATGGGGATATTATCTAGTCTCACTTGCCATCGCTGGCTCTAGGTAACTACTCCACTCAAGCAGTTTCTAAATATGAAATAAAGAAAGCTAATTGTGGTATCGACAATCCGAATTTACTCTGTTTTGTATAAGAATACCGTTGTAGGCGATCAAGTGCCTTGGAAAAATCTAAGTAAATTATGTCAACCTATTTGTCAGCGTTCGATTCACCAATAATAAAATGTATGACGCAGACGAGATTAGTAAGGTTTATTTTAAACTTGTTTGCAACATAAGAAACGTCGGTTTCTTTGACGATGGTAAAGGGATCAAAGTCGCCGACATTTTTTATGTTGCAAATAAGTTTGAAATAAACTTTAACATTATTGAATAATATCTTAAGTTATTACATCAAGTAACATTGATTGGTGTATAAGTTTTGTTTTTTATAGTTTTCAATTAGGTTAGGTTAGGTTTGTTGTGAGTGGGTCTCAGTAGACCCTCCACTGCGGCCATCGGCAGGTCTATTGTGGCTCACGCCTAATTATATTTCACCCAATAAGTTCAGTCTCTTAATGAAACTGATAACTTTATTGGGTGAGAATGTGTCCAGATCCTCTGGCAGCAGTTGCCCTTTGCCAAATATTGAGAATCGGATCCTCTCCACAGCGGGACAGGTGCATAAGATGTGGTCTGCCTTCTCATCATCCTCCAGGCATAGACGGCACTCGGCGTTTTCCGGTAGGCCGAATTTATGCAGATGATAGTTTAGTCGACAGTGCCCGGTATATAGGCCTGTTAGAGTTTTCAGGTTTATCCTGTTTAACTCTAAAAGTTTCTTAGTTCTCGATTTCAAAGGGTATTTTATGAACGCCTTCGAATGAACTAATCCTGGTAACTCTTGCCAATATTGGAGAGTTTGCCGTTCAGCCCAGGTTGAGATAGCCATCTTGGCCGTACTTGAAGATATGCCAAGTATTGGTTCTGGTCCGATGAATCGTGATCCCGCTCCTTCTCTGGCTAAGGAGTCCGCTATTTCGTTACCTTCCATACCAGAGTGGCCGGGTATCCAGACCAGAGTCACTTTGTTGTTTTTGCCCAAATGATTTAGAGCTTTCTGACAGTTCCATACCGTTTTGGAGTTACACCGGTAGGAGCCAAGAGCTTTTATAGCTGCTTGGCTATCTGAGAAAATTTTTATTGATCTGCGTGTAAGATGCATATATTCCAGCCTTCGTACACACAGTTCAATGGCATGAACCTCAGCCTGAAAAACAGTTGCATAAGTACCTAGGTTTGAGACTATCCTCACCCTTGGTCTGTAGCTGTGTACTCCGGCTCCTGTTCCCTCGGGAGTTTTGGAGCCGTCTGTAAACCAACAACTGTCTGCCTTCAGTAGGTCGGCTTTATTCCGATCCCACTCATCTCTTTCTGGAGAAAGGATGTTGAAGGTCAGCTCGTGGTTGGTCATAGTAGGCATAGTATCCGAGGGCATTCCCAGGATGCTGTGATTCTCTATGTCATCCAACAACCTGTTCCGCTCCATGATACTAGTCTGCGGCATATTAATGGCCGCTTGTTGCAATCTGTAGGTTGCCCACCTGGCCTCTCTCTCCAGATATATATGAAGAGGGGATAAATCCAGGAGGATTTCCATTGCAGCTGACGGTGTGGTGCTAATTGCTCCCGTTACGGTCATGCATGCTAATCTCTGCAGTCCAGAGAGTTTGGATTTGGCCGTCCGTTGCAATCCTTTCGGCCACCAAACAATGGATCCATATGTTATCATTGGTCTGATGACCGTGATATAGATCCAGTAAATTTGTTGGGGACCCATGCCCCAGGATTTGCCACAAATACGACGGCATGTCCATAGGGACAGCTTTGCTTTGTGGATTACCTTTTCCAGATGGGAGTTCCAATTAAGTGATTTATCCAGAGTGATTCCTAGATATTTCACCTCCTCCGCAAATGGAATAGTTTCACCCATTAAAGTGGGAGGTCTTAGGTCCTCCAGCTTCCTTTTCCGGGTGAATGGTACTATTACTGTTTTTTGAGGGTTTACAGACATCTGTTCCCCGTCGCACCAGTTACTCACTGCATCCAGAGTCTCTTGAAGGGTATTTGATATTACTCCTTCAGAGTTTCCTCTGACTAGTATGACTAGATCATCTGCATATGCTAGAACCTCAACCTCCCACAGTGTGAGAATAGCCAGTAGGTCGTCCACAAGAAGTGACCACAAAAGGGGGAGAGAACCCCCACCCTGCGGGCACCCTCTCGTGGCTCTAAACCTAACTGTTTCTCCCTGTAGAGACGTTGTTATGGTTCTGTTTGATAGCATAGCACGAATCCAGTCGCCTATAGTAGGCTCAATTCCTCTGGCAGCCACTGCTGCATATAAGGAGTCGGGCAGTGCATTATTAAATGCTCCCTCAATGTCGAGAAAGGCTCCCACCGCAATTTCCTTCATTTGAAGGGATTGGGTAATCTTCTCGACTAGGTTATTGAGTGCTAGTTCTGTTGATTTTCCTGTCTGATAGGCGTACTGATGGATATTGAGGGGGTGATGATTCAGGATGTTCCCCCTGATATATCCGTCCAGCACCTTCTCCAGGCCTTTCAACAGAAAATATGTCAGGCTAATTGGTCTAAGCGATTTAGGGCTTGGTTCGTTCCTACCCATTTTTGGTATATATACTACCTTAACCGCCGACCAACTGGATGGGATATAGTTCCATACCAGACTAGCTCTGAATAGTTTAATGAGGAGTGGGAGCAATATTTCCAGTCCATTTTGTAGTAGAGCTGGAAAAACTCCATCCTCTCCTGGCGATTTGAATGGTTGGAATGATCCGATGGCCCACTCAATTGCCGGTATTGTGATCACCTTTTTAGCCGTCAGCCAATCATTTTTATCAGGTCGTTTTAATCGGCCTTCTGATGGTGACGGTTGTTGGTCATCCGCATTCAAGCACCCTGGGAAGTGCTTTTGCTTTCCTTATTTCTTTGTTATAGTCCGTTAGAGCGGATCTATATTGGTCCCAGGCGCCCGAAGCTTTAGCTCGATTAAAGATTCGTCGAACTTCCTTTCTCATTTTATCCAAATTTTTGTTCCACCAAGATGTGCCTCTATTATCCCTTTTTGTCTTCAGTGGACAGTTTTCGTTATATGCTGAGACCATCGCGTTGCGGATCTGTTCCGCCGCAATTTCAGTCTCATCACGATTCCTGATTGTGGTGATAGCGGATTGAAGGTGAGACTTGAGGGAATATTTATACCCTTCCCAGTCCGTGCACTTCGGATCCCGATATGTCACCACAGGTCTTGGATCAGCTTCTATATTGAATAGAATATGTTTATGATCTGAACACGAGGGTTCAGAAGATACTTTCCAATCGGATATCTTGTTGCTCAAGTAGTTTGAGCTGATTGTAATATCTAATACCTCTTTCCTATTTCTGGTGACAAAGGTTGGTTCGGAACCAATGTTATTCACAGTTAGTCCTTCACCTAATAAATATTCGAAATAAAATCGAAAAAAAAAATCGAAATAAAATCGAAAAAAAAATCGAAATGAAAATCGAAAATCGAAATGCACGAAAAAAAATCGAAATGAAATCGAAAAAAAAAATCGAAATAAAATCGAAAATAATCGAAATAAAATCGAAAAAAAATCGAAATATCGAAATATATTCGAAAAAAAATCGAAATAAAATCGAAAAAAAAATCGAAATAAAATCGAAAAAAAATCGAAATAAAATCGAAATAAAATCGAAATAAAGTAGAAAAAAATCGAAATTAAATCGAAAAGAAATTGAAATAAATTCGAAAAAAAATCGAAAATCGAAAATCGAAAAAAAAATCAAAATAGTATCGAAATAAAATCGAAAAAAAATCGAAATAAAATCGAAATAAAATCGAAATAAACGATAAGAATCGAAAAAAAATCGAAATAAAATCGAAAAAAAAAATCGAAATAAAATCGAGTCGAAAAAAAATCGAAATAAAATCGAAAAAAAATCGAAAATGAAATCGAAATAAAAATCGAAATAAAATCGAAATGAAAAAAAATCGAAATAAAATCGAATAAAAATCGAAATAGAATCGAAAAAAAATCGAAATATCGAAATAAAATCGAAAAAAAAACGAAAATAAATCGTCATAAAATCGAAATAAAATCGAAAAAAAAAACGAAATAGGATCGAAATAAAATCGAAAAAAAAATCGAAATAAATTCGAAATAAAATCGAAAAAAAATCGAAATAAAAATCGAAATAAAATCGAAAAAAAAAATCGAAATAAAATCGAAAAAAAATTCGAAATAAAATCGAAATAAACTCGATATAAAGTCGAAAAAAATCGAAAAAGAAATCGAAATTAAATCGAAAAGAAATTGAAATAAAATCGAAAAAAGATCGAAATAAAATCGAAAAAAATATCGAAAAAAAAATCGAAATAATATCGAAATAAAATCGAAATAAAATCGAGATAAAATCGAAATAGAACTCGAAATAAAATCGAAATAATATCGAAATAAAATCGAAAAAAAAATCGAAAAATAAATCGATAATTTCGAAAAAAAAATCGAAATAAAATCGAAATAAAATCGAAAAAATATCGAAATAGGATCGAAATACAATCGGAAAAAAAATCAAAATATCGGAATAAAATCGAAAAAAAAAAAATAAAATCGAAATAAAATCGAAATTGAAATCGAAATAAAAATCGAAATAAAATCGAAATAAACGAAGAATCGAAAAAAAATCGAAAAAAAAATCGAAATAAAATCGAAATAGTCGAAAAAAATCGAAAATCGAAAAAAAATCGAAAATGAAATCGAAATAAAAATCGAAATAAAATCGAAATAAACGAAAAAAATCGAAATAAAATCGAATAAAAATCGAAATAGAATCGAAAAAAAATCGAAATATTGAAACAAAATCGAAAAAAAATCGAAAAAAAAATCGATATAATCGAAATAAAATCGAAAAAATATCGAAATAGGATCGAAATAAAATCGAAAAAAAATCGAAATAAATTCGAAATAAAATCGAAAAAAAAATCGAAATAAAAATCGAAATAAAATCGAAATGAAAAAAAAATCGAAATGAAATCGAAAAACAATCGAAATAAAATCGAAATAAATTCGAAAAAAAATCGAAAAAAAAAATCGAAATATAATCGACAATCGAAAAAAAATCGAAATACAATCGAAATAAAATCGAAAAAAAAATCGAAATAAAATCGACTCGTAATAAAGTCGAAAAAAATCGAAAAAGAAATCGAAAATAAATCGAAAAGATTGAAATAAAATCGAAAAAAAATCGAAATAAAATCGAAAAAATATCGAAATATCGAAATAAAATCGAAAAAAAATCGATAAAATCGAAATAAAATCGAAATAGAACTCGAAATAAAATCGAAATAATATCGAAATAAAATCGAAAAAAAAATTGAAATAAAATCGAAAAAAAAGATCGAAATAAAATCGAAATAAAATGGAAAAAAAAATCGAAATAAAAAATCGATATCGAAAAAAAATCGAAAAAATATCGAAATAGGATCGAAATACAATCGGAAAAGAAATCGAAATAAAATCGAAAAAGAATCGAAATAAAACCGATATAAAATCGAAAAATAAAATCGAAATAAAATCGAAATAAAATCGAAATAAATTCGAAAAAAAAATTGAAATGAAATCGAAATAAAATCGAAAAAAAATTGAAATAAAATCGAAAAAAAAACCGAAATAAAATCGAAAAAAAATTGAAAGAAAATCGAAATAAAATCGAAAAAAAAATCGAGCGAAAAAAAAATCGAAAAAAAATCGAAATGAAATCGAAATAAAATCGAAAATATATCGAAATAGGATCGAAATAAAATCGGAAAAAAAATCGAAATAAAATCGAAAAAGAATCGAAATAAAACCGAAATAAAATCGAAAAATAAAATCGAAATAAAATGAAATAAAATCGAAATAAAATCGAAATAAAATCGAAATAAATTCGAAAAAAAAATCGAAAGAAAATAGAAATAAAATCGAAATAGTCGAAAAAAATCGAAAAAGAACGAAATAAAATCGAAAAGAAATCGAAATAAAATCGAAAAGAATCGAAATAAAATCGAAAAAAAAAATCGAAGTAAAATCGAAAAAAAAATCGAAATAAAACTCGAAATAAAATCGAAATAAAACTCGAAATAAAATCGAAAATAGTTTTCAATTACTTTATTACCATTGTATTGTTTTTGCTTTCTTCTAAATTACTCTCCAGGAGGAATATCTAAAGGTTTTAAGTTTGGATTTCTTGTTGAACACATTGTTAAAACGGAATTTCAAAAGGTATATCTACTGTTTAGATTATCTTTATAATTTCCATATCCTTGCTGAATTGGAAAAATTGTTCAATGTATCTTCTCTTTGTGTTTCTAGCGAGTTTAATCTTCATTGTATGTAGTTTAAAAAGCATTGCACATTATAACGGGGCGTTTTCAGCCCTATTATTTAATTTAAGAAGCCACAAATGGTCGGCGGAAATAAAACAAATTTATAAACAAATTCATGTATTCACAATTAGCATGAAATGTGACTATCCTCTTAGGGCGGAGAAGCAAATAATTGCCCAGACAATGTTCAAATTAACTTATACACTACAATTTATCCATCTTAATTAATAAAATTTGTTAGGCGCCACCTTTCTTATTTTTTAGCAATGTTCTGGCTAATTAAGACCCATTTATTACCTTAAAAAAATGAGAAATGGGTAATTACTTCTATCAGTCCCCCTTTACTTTAATTATTGATGTCAACAGAACGAACGTTAACTAATCTTTATGCTTAAAGTTCGTTACACAGATAGATCTGCAGATCATGAAAGTTAACTTATTTGACGCACTTTAGTGGGCCCCTTCAGCTTATACCAGTAAACGGCGTAACATTACTAGGTACCTAGTAATAAATTAATCAAGAGGACCTTACCAGGGGTCACAGCATCCACATTTTGATTTTGTACTCACAAACGGTTACTAGACTGGAGCATCGTTGGTGCGCCAAGCCAGACTTTATCTATTAACTCAGATCAACTACACTCTCGTACTCCAAGCGTTAAAAATCCTCCAACTTCCATGACCTTTCTCGCTCGTAGCTAGGCTCCGTTTGTTTTCGCGCTCAAAGCACTGCCCGAAAAACATCGTACCATCAACGCACGCACTAGTTACAACGTATCGTGCAAAATATACGTGTCCAGTAGCGCCACTATACAGGGGTAATACAATAGTTTTTTAATGAAACTATTTTAGGCGGATCCGGAAGTTAATGTATAATTTAATACATTCTATTTAATCTACGAACGAATGTGGTACAAATTATTGATTCAATAAACGGACTGTTACAATATTTTGAAATATTAAATGCACGTGAAATAATAAATGATATACAGCTTAGTAATTCCCCACTCCCCAATCCCATACATTGTTATAGGAAAGAGAATTTGATTGGGACTCGGAACTACAGGGTTACATCTTAAGTTCTTTTTTCTATGGCTACATAACTACCCAACTGTTTGGTGGATATCTTGCTGCAAGAATTGGAGGGAAAAGAATTTTTGGAGCAGGCATAGCAGTCACAGCTGGCTTAACTCTTATAACTCCTTGGCTCGCTAAAACCAACGTTTATCTTTTGCTAGCTGTGAGAATCATTGAAGGCATATTTGAGGTAAGTTTTTTCATTAAATGATATACATGGTCTAGTAGACATCTAGAACTAAATGTTTTTCAAGAAAAATGTTGAAGGTATTAAAACAATTGATTAATAAATTTTTGTGTCGAATTTTTTTTCTGCACCCAAAATTTTGCTATTCTGCAATGTGTTTTTAACTATCATCTAATAACGCTAAAGAAAGTTCTTGTGAACCTGGGTTCGGTGACGCTTCATTGCTGAGATACAGGGTGTTAAAATTTTATTTGTTTTAGTTTTTTTTTTTTAATAATTTAGAAAAGTTATATTTCCTACTTTATCAAAGATAGCATCGAAATATCTTAGCATAGTAGCGACATCAGTTCCCACAGAAAAACTTTTCTCAAAGGAAGGGCAAGTGTTAACCTTGCAAAGAAGTAGACTTAGAGGAAAACACCCTTGTCAAAATTATTATTTCTTCAAAATTGTCCACAAAATATTTGTTTTAATTAATAAAATTAAAATAAACAGCTTCGTCACATCATTTATTGAGAAAATGTCTGTATATAAATTCGTAAATATTTTATTTTTTGGTAGGGTGTTACTTATCCTTGCGTTCACGCAGTTTGGTCTAAGTGGGCACCACCATTGGAGAGAAGTCGATTAGCTACCATTGCCTTTTCTGGTAGTTATGTCGGAACAGTAGTTTCAATGCCATTGAGTTCGTATTTAGCCAGTGCTTTTGGATGGCCAAGTATATTCTATTGTTTTGGTAAGCATAAGGAAAATCGTAAAGATTGCACATTGGAAAATGAAAATTTGATTTTATAATTTATTTTGACATGCCAAAAATCTTAAATTATTTCTCTTCCCAACAAACTGAGTTATATTGGTAATAATGTAAACTTTATTTAAAACTTACTTGCAACATAAAAACCGTCGGCTCTTTGATGCCCTTACCTCCATGGAAGAAGCCGAAATTTTTTATGTTGCGAATAAGATTGAAATAAACTATATTTATAATTTTAAGGTGTATTAATCGATTTAATAGCTGAATGCATTTACCTAGTTAATGCTGACTATGTGTCTAACCTGGACAATAACTTGACTAGCCTCTTAAGTGTCAATTTGAAAAATAATAATAACAAAAGGAAAAGTTTTTTTTTCGAAAACATTAGACCCATTAATCCAGTGTCGACTTTTACATACAACTTTCGTCAAATTAGTTTAATAATTTTATATGAATATTTCAGGTACTATTGGATTAATATGGTATTTAATTTGGATGGTCGGAGTGGCTGACACACCAGAACAAGACGCCAGGATTAGCCCTGAAGAACTGAAATATATCACTGAATCTCTCAATAACATCGATAACAAGAAACGAATTAAACTCCCTTGGAGAACAGTTTTAACATCCTTGCCAATATGGGCCATTATAGCATCACATTTTAGTGAGAATTGGGGATTTTATACGTTATTGACACAGTTACCGAAATTTATGAAACGTAAGTAAAGGTAATTCGTCTATAAATGTTTTCTTAGCATATTTTCCCTTATGTTCAGACGATGATTGCTAGACACCGGACAATTTCCGTACGTGCAGGGCCGACACATGGGGTAAGAGGCAATAACAATCATTTGTACGGGACAATTAAAATACATACCTAGAATGTCTTAATATTTCATAAAACCACCTGTACTATGTTCAAGACATTAGTACAGATTTATATGATGAGAATTTGTTATAAAGAAAAGGAGAGTTCTATGTCGGCAGATGTCAGGGGTGCCGATTCAAGATGGTTTCTTCACGGCAAAACTCGATATTAGAGTAAAATTTTTTAGTTAACACATGATGCAATTTTTCTTTAACAGCAAAAATGTAAATGTAGTGAGCAAAACAATACGCACAAAATGTAGAGAAATGTGCTATACGCAGGTGGTCTTGATATGTTTCGTACTTTATTACTGCAATCAATTTTTGATTAGAGATGCCGTTTGGCATCGTTAATATGGTGAAACATTAATTTTCTGTTACACACGGTACAGTGCACTGCAGATCCATCAACCCGAAAGTCATCAAACCAAGAAACAATGTTCTGCAGTTCAATAATCGTCGACAAACACGGACGAAAATGCGACATAATTGTTATTATTTGTTTTTATCCTCGCGCCATCTACACACTGCGACGTTTGCAGGTAAACTGAATAGTGAATAAACATGGTTTTGATCTCACTCTGCGTACGCTTATTGTGCTCTCCTATAGGAACTTAGACAGTTGTCAAGCCAGTCCGGTACTCACGGAATTGTCCAGTGTCTAATGATGGTAATGAGACTTATGGTACTCTAAAGATTTTTGAACTGAATCCTATCAGTGGCGTAGCTAAACCTTCCAATCTTATGAATTTATTGGGATCTAGGCATTGTGGGTCTGAATATTTCGTCATCTAACAAATAAATTGCCGTAAAAGACAATAGAACTTACATCCTTTATTGAGAGCGCTACTAATTACAAGCATGGAACAGTCGACAAAGGAAATTTTGCATTGTATTTATTACCTGTGCCGTTTAATTTAACCATTTAATTTACTTCCTGCATCCTTAAAGATATCTATAGGTGTTTTCTGTAGGAGATATAAATATTTATTTCATTTTTCACTAATCTTGACCTATAGTAAGAACTAGAAAATACTGTGATTTCTTTAATTTTACGAACACCAGATTTCATTAATTTTTCAGATGTATTAAATTTTGACTTAAAGGATACTGGTTTCATGTCTGCCTTGCCATATTTAGCTATGGCGATCATGATGCAATTTTCTGGTCAATTTGCCGACTGGTTTCAAGTTAAAGGAATCCTTACCACGACTCAAGTCAGAAAAGTATTCAACTGTAGCGGATTTGTTGCCCAAACTGCATTCATGATGGGAGCTGCGTATTGGCTTTCGCCAGTAGGTACAACTTTTTGTTTGACTATGGCTGTGGGACTAGGAGCATTCGCCTGGGCTGGTTTTAGGTAAAACAAAATATATTTATTTAAAGATAGCTTCTGTCGATTTTTTTTAATTATGCAGCAGGTTTCTACTACATTGTTTGAGGTTGTGAAGAACACATATCTTATCAGGCGCTGGTAAAAGTTGCATTGCTGCATTGACTTACAGATTAATCTCGACCCTTTCATACAGTTATTAACGGCTTTTAGTAAAATTAGAATACTATGGATATGCCGCAATTCTAATAAAACAATATGTAGTCATGATGTGCCACAAGACTATACTTGGGCATCTACTATACATAATTTATATACAGGGTGGACCATTAATAATGGGCCATAGGTCAAGGGTAGATTCTTTGGAGCAAAATAGGATATAACCAAATATGCTTTAGTAAAATGTTCCCGTGGAAAAAGATATAGGGTGTCAAAGTTGAAATTATTTTTTCGTTTTTTTTTGCAATAATTCAACAACCTCTTGACCGATCTTCACCAAATTTGGTAAAAGAACATTTTTTAATCTGAAAAACAATAATTTATGTATCACATGGATGGCGCCGCAGGAGCTTTTTTTTGACGAAACGTGCGGACCTTCTGACTAGAGCATCTGATGAGGGCGTCATTTCCACATAAAAAAGGTACACTTGGTAGAACTTGATAATTCCAACCGTTTTCGAGGAAACTTCCATTAAAAATTTCAATTATTTTTTGAAAGACAAATTCAAATTTAATAAAACAAATTGTATTTATTGAAAAAAGTACAAAACGTAAGTAAAAACAAAAGCGTAACAACAGCGTAAACTCTCTATGTCACTTTCTTATGAACTAACTGCTGCAACTTAGAGTAAATGTTCAATATGGTTTCCAACTACTTCTATGCCTTTTCTAATTCTTTTGATGAAAGCTTTTCTTACATTCAAAAATACTTTTTTGCTGTCCTCTGATAAAATTGCTGCGTTTTGTATTTGGCCCCACAATTCTTCTCTTGAATTGATAGTATATGCATCGACCAAGGACTTCATATGTCCCCCACACAAAAAAATCCAAAGGATTATAATCAAGATTCCTTGGTGGCCAAGTACATTCACTTTCTCGACTAATCCACCTGTGAGGGAAAGTCACATCAAGATGATTTCTGACTGCAATGGAGAAATGGGGGAGCTCCATCTTGCATAAACCACATTCTGCCTCTTATGTCTAGCATGAAATCATCTAATATATTAGCAAGAGTATTTCGAAGAAAAAACAGGTAAGACTGCCCATTTAAATTTGAAGGAAGGACAAATGATCCCAACAACTGATCGCCGATAATACCACACCAAACGTTAATCCTAAATTCATGCTGAAAATACCTTTCTTTAACGGCAAGAGGATTTTCAATTTCCTAGTAATGGCTATTTGTCCAGTTAAAAACGCCTCGACCAGTAAAAGTTGTTTCATCGGTAAATAAAATGTTCTTAACAAAATATTTATCTCTGTTGTGTTTATTGAGAAGAAATTGGCAAAATTCTCACCCTCGTGGAAGATCCCTTGGAAGTAAATTTTGTACAGGGGTAAATGATATGGGTAGAAGCTTTCTTTGCGTAAGACTCTTAGAACAAATTGTTTACTCATTCCTGTTGCCGCTAATAAATGACTTGAGCTGACTTGAGAATCTTCATCCCCACGAACTAAAATTTCTAGTTCTTGATCTGGAGTAATTCGTTTCGGTCGCCCTACATCATTTTTATGGTGAAATAAACCTGTTTTTCCTAAACGATGAAACAGATGTTGGAAAATCTTATGATCTGGCTGCCTCCTATTTGGATATTGCAGTATCTCCTAGCTGCAGTACGCCCGCTAAAATTATTTTGTGCGTAAACACATATCATATTCCTCATTACTTCATTTGAAACATTTTTATGTCGAGGCATTTTAAATGTTAAAGAACTTGATAAATTAACACGAGGAACACAAGAACAAAATGAAATGACTAAATGACGTACATGACAGAACTAAGACGTAGTCAAAAAATTCATCATCAGTTACAACTCCTACGGCGCCCTCTATGATCTAACGTGATGTGATACATAAATCATTGTTTCTTAGATTAAAAAATGTTCCTTTACCAAATTTGGTGAGGATCGGTCAAGAGGTTGTTGTTTTTACAAAAAAAACGAAAAAAATAATTTCAGCTTTGACGCCCTGTCTCTTTTTCCACACCAATATTAAATAAAGCATATTTGGTTAGGGTCAGGTGGGGTAATTGTAAACGATTTTGGAAGTTTGACGTTTGAAGCTCCATGTATCTTAAATGAAGATCAAATTTAGATGTTTATATGATTAATTCAAGTACTTGTTAGGTTTTATGTCAATTTCTATTGTTGAATAAGCAAATTTCGTGTTGTTTTGGAAAAAAACTCAAGTTTACAATTACCCCTTCACTTATTAGGGCAGTCGAAAATCTAGGGGTAAATGTGAATAATCATGTTGTTTCTACGACGTTTATAAAGGTTTTGAATTGGGCATGTGTAAACAATTCGCTTTCTAATGTAAATTCCTACGAAAATTAAATTGATAAGGCCATGTTCACAATTACCCCAAAAAGTCGGTGGGAAACGGGGAAATATAGTAAAAAACTTATTTTTCAAAAAATTTTTTATATAGTAACAGATTAATAGCTATTTTTCGAATACATCAATAGAAATTGGAAAAGAGTAGAACATTTTCCGTGCTTTAAAGTTTACTGTGGGTGTCGGCAAAATTGCTAAAACCATTTTCATATCAATTGCACTAGTGTCTCCATCTGTCATCATAAAGGTACGTGTTTGATCATCTAGAGCATGAAAGCCTGTGACGATAATTTCACCGTCCTCTTCATCAATCGAATTGACAACGCAGACATACCTATACTTAGTTTCATTTCTGTATCCTCCAATGAATTCAACCAACAAAAATGTGTCTATTTTGATATTTTTAAACTCCAGCGTGACGTGCTCCATATTAGGTTTCTCCTGCTTTTTAAATTTTGAAAGAGGTAAGTCATCCTCCTCCATTGGAGTATCATTTCTTTTATCATTATTTCCACTAGTTGAAGCTTCCTCAGTATCAATTTCAATTGGTGATATGGCAGATTCAATTCCAGGAAATGGGATGTCATCATCGGATTCATCTTGACCTAAATCATTTTCATCAATATCTTCGCTTTCTGATGAATCTGCTACTTTCCTTTTTCTAGAATTTTTAGCTTTCTTTTCAATTTTGTTTTGTTTCTTTTTTTTGTTTGACATTTTTAGGTTTTTCAGTTTTTGCTTTCTTTTTGTCTTCAGCTTCTTTCAACCTCTGAAGAAATTCAGGTGTCGTAGTACCTCTCCATATTTGGCTTGTTTTAATCTGGGTATTACTTTTTTAGGCATAGTTTGACCTACTTGATCAGGTTTGTAATTTAAAGCTTTGATACTGTTATAAAAAATTTCTACTACACTTGTTACCTGCAATTTAGTATGATCAATTGCCTTCGGCGGTTCAGAAGAAGTGCTTGGCTCATGTAATGTAGTGTCTTTATCTTCTGTTTGGGTAGCGGAGTCAGACAGTCTTTTTTGTTTTCTATATTTTCGCAGAAGAGCGGGGTCAAACTCGTCCTCTGGAAATTTTGTAGCATCTACGGGGCAAAGGCCAGTTGATACAAAACCTGAGATGATGTTGGCAGAAATGATTCCCGACATCCAGACGTTCTTTAGTAGTTCAGAGAATTGCGCCTTTGTAATTCTTCCAGAAGATAATCCCATCTGAGTTTTTCCATATTCAACTAACAATTTATCCCATTTGGTTTTACAGGCCCAAAGACACATTTGTCGAGTGGCTGTATTTGATCTGTAAGATGACTTGGAAATTTTACTAGTTTTACATTTTCCATCAGTGCGTTTTCTACAATCCGAACACTGATATGGCTGCAATGACCGTCATATAATAATACAGCAGTCTGATTGGTCAATCCCTTGCTTTCACGAAGTTTCTTTACATGTGGAATGAAGGATGTACAGAACCACGTGAAAAATTGTGGCTCCTCCATCCAGCCATTCTTTGATGCTGCGTATAATGTGCCAGGATATGACTTATCACTAGTCCATCGGGCTTGAACTGCTGCACCTTTAAAAACTATAAGGGGAGGAAGGCAGGATCCATCTGCTGATACACAAGCTAAAACAGAGATAAATTCTCTGCCAGAACCTCCTGATATTCTCGATAGACTTTTACCCTTTTCGCCAATAGCTCTTAACCGGGAGGGATCTGTACAAAAACCTGTTTCGTCAGCATTAAATAAGAAGCAGTTTTACTCTGGATCAGTTAAATTAGAGGTTTCCATTAATGCTTTCAGTTTTTCATAGAAGTCGTAGACTACTTCGGGATCTCTCGCTGTTTTACGCAATTTTTGTAAATGTTCTGGCTTTTTAAAAGACAGCTGTGGGTGTCTATTAATAAATGAATAGTACCAGTCTGGGCCCAGCTTATTATCTTTGAAAGGAGTTTTGATGTTGTTCACTGACACATAGTCAGCCACTAATTGAAACAGCTCATTTTTGTCACAGGGATATCCCATACGGGATCTAGCAATTAGACATTTAACAATTTGTTTCTCAACCTCCGTTGAAAGTGCTTGCGAGCGCCCGGCTCCCATTTTATTAAGTGGAATATTTCTACCTTTTATTCTATGAAAAATAACAGAAATCGGGATATTGTACGTTTCATGGGCTTGTCGGTACGTTCTGTTTTTATTTACCACATCTGAAACAGCTCGATCCAGGTCCTCAATGGTATAGGCAGGGCCGTTGGTCTTCTTGATATATTTGCGAACCATAATGCTGTGTAAAAATAAAAATCATCTCATTAATTGTGCACTAATTAACGTTTTCAATTGCCCCATTTTTTTGTTTTGAATTACCCCTAATCTAATGAATTTTACGGGGCAATTGTAAACGCTACCACACGTACTCTCTGAGCATTGATAACCTCAAATAACACTACTATTTGTTGACTTAAAACATGTATATTACGGGTATTGATCTATAACTTACCTATAATTCCACTTTATAATTTTTACGGAAATTATGCTTGACCACTTGTGAAGCAGTTTTTAGAAATATTTGCACTGTTTCACGTAAAATATTACAACACTTTTAGTCTGCTGTTTAGCGCGCTAAAAGGTCCAGCTGGCTAAATTCAACATAACAGTCTATAATTCCCATTAGTTCAAACGTTCAAGAGTTCTATTTCATCGAAATAAACATGCTGTTTACATTTACCCCGGTTTTACAATTACCCCACCTGACCCTCATATTTTGGTCCAAAGAACCTACCCTTGAACTATGGCTCATTATTAATGGTCCACCCTATGTAATGACTGTATCAACTTAGATTTTGCATAGCACACTCATACACAGCAAAAACATTTATATCGGATAAGTTTAGGCATCATCACGTTGTGTATACCACACCATTTTTGCATAATTTTTATTGGTCCAAACAATGTTCCTAACATCAAACAAAAATAAAATACCTAAAATATATGTAGTTTCTCTAGGGAACTGAGGCTGGTATTCTTGTTTTGTCTATCTAGTCATTGTAAATTTTGCCAACCAAAAACCTAACTTAACTTTTTTTTTTTAGTGTAAATCATTTAGATGTAGCTCCCCAGTTTGCCAGTATACTATTGGGTTTTAGTAACACTTTTGCGACTCTGCCTGGTATAGTAAGTCCAATTTTATCAGGATATATTGTCAAAAATGAGGTAGGTACACTTTTATAGGAATGTAACTATATTTACATCTAAGTATGGTCAGCCAAGTTCAGTTAGCTGAATAATACTAGTCTGTCGATTATCCATGGCTTAGCTTTTTCGTACTATGACAGCACTGTAGGATTATTTCGACAAGGGTACCACTTGTTTTTTCATTAATTTGACTTATTTGATAACTGTCAGACATTCAACGTAGATGCCGCAAAGTTACGACGTGACGTAAATATCAGATGTTTTCTGTCAGTATTTACAATATCTTGGACATTTGCGAGTTCAAGTTTCTAGTTCCCAAAACTCATAATAGAGGCGCCATTCTAGGACTCACCATGGCAATCAAGTAGAAATTGCAGAATCTTGTAACTCATGTTCTTGATCCGACAGAGTAGTATTACCAAGTTACCTGGATTTAACTGACTATGGTTTAAGTATTAAAAAAATTTTTTTAGGTCATGTGATTTTGGATTAGAGAAACATAATAATTGAAATTAAGAGCAGGTATTAAACTTAATGAATCCGAAAAGTCCTGATGTAATTTGACAGAACAAAAATCATATGATCCGTGACAATTAGTGATGCCCTAGCAGTTATTTTGTCGTAACTAGTTATAACCGTTACATTAAAGTCCACCTGGACTAGAGGTCGCCGCTTTCGGTACTTGCTTCGCAAGTCGTTATCCGCCACAGAAACATCTATGATGTCGGTCGGATAGTAGCATTTGGACCATATGAGACGTTTCACATACCTCTCACCACTACTCAAATAACCGTTACAGTTACCGCTCCATAACTGTTATTTTTAATAGTTACTGGTTACTAGTTACCAATATTTCTATACAATACCGACCCGTGACTCCTGATGTTAACTAAATTCTAAATACAAATACATAAAATATTCAGTTCAGTTAATGTGGTTTTAAGTGAAAAATTAATTAGTGATTGGTTCAAGCAGTTACGCAATACGCAGCATGAATTTCGTTATATTTAGAAATTGGTACTACAAATTGTTAAACAAAATTAATTTTAAAACAGCATTTAAAGGAAACGTGATGAAGAAGGTGAAATAAAAACTGGAAAATCGAAATATTTTATAATTTAATCAAAAGCAAGTTAGAAATATTAACATAGGAACTATTCAAGTGTTCTCAAAATAATATAACAAAAAGTATTAAAGCAGTTAATAAACAAAAATTCAAAAATAAAAAATAAATATTCTGTTAAAACAAATATTGTAGAATAGAAACGCATACGTAGGTAAGGTACAGAATATGACAGAACATAAATATCGGTAGTCGGTACCTTGAATACAGCTAGATAACCAACATAGAGAAACGAATAAATTTTATTCGGTTGTCTCTGATAACCAGTAACCAGTAACTGGTAAATTCGATGTGGAACTCAAACGATTACTGCTTAGTAACTAGTTACTTATAACAGTTATCAATATAGCGCCCATCCTAGTGACAATGACGTGTAGGTTTATACAGTGTTTTTATTTCAAAACGAACTACCTAAAATACCTACAGATTTTATTTAGTTTTAGGATCCACCCTCATCTACCCTTACTTTAAAATTTCAAATTGCTATCGAGTGACATATCATTTGACGGCCATAAAATTAGAATAAAAAATAGATAGTTACATAAATTAAATGGATGAAACTTTTATAAATTTTAACTGTCTCATTTTTCTTCTCTTTAATTTAGCAAATAAGTATTAAAACTTACCCCAATAATCCTTATTTCACGCCAAGAAACATGAATTCAGTTATTTGGTTTTCGAAACCGAATAAAAAAATATGCCATAACACTAAAAATTAATTTGTATAATGATTTATTTTTTTATAAACAATTACCTTACTACATGCTCAAAATGTGCGTCATTATCCAGTAGCTAGACAATACAAAGTCTATGCTGAAATTCTTCTCGAACTTTGACTGATATTTCACCGGTAATACGCCTGCATTCTTGTGATATCTTGTTCCAAAGTTCTTGAATATTTTCAGGTGGAGTTTTGTAAACTAGCATATTTAAATGACCCTAAAGGAAGAAGTCAAGTGGAGTCAGATCTGGAGATCTTGCAGGCCACTCTATTACACCCCTTCTACTAACTACTTTGCCGGAATACCGTTGATCCTGCCATTCTCTGATAGACGAAATATAAAGTGGCAGCTCCTTCTCGCTGAAAACGCAAATTAGCATGGTTTTGTATTCATCCACTTGATTTTATAAAGACTCTATAACATTTTCTAAAAGATTGCGATGCAATTGTCCAGTTAAATTGTCTTCAATAAAAACTGGTCCAGTAATTACTTTCCAAGAATACCTACTGATCTTCCCAGTACCTGCAGTTGTGTTAATTAACAAACCCGTTCTATAAAACAGTTGAATCGTTACTGAAGCAGATGTTATTGATAAAATTAAGGCCTTCGTCATTTCTTTGGCACTTTTGTTCAGAAAAATGAATTCTTCTATTATATTCGTCTTCACTGACTTGTTGAAATTGAATTTTGTAAGGAAGAAAACTTAATCTTTTTCAGCACTTTATGTACAGAACCAGTAGAAATATTGGTCAAGTTTGCAACGTTTGGAATCGATAATGTCGGATCTATAACGAGTTGACTGAGTACTTTAATTCGACAGGCTTCATCCAAAACTTTTTGTTCGGTAAATTTTTTGTTACATACCGAACCAGTTTCTTCAAATATTGCACTAATTCCATCACATAGTTAAGTCCGACGTTTTTATCTCAATGCCAGTCTTTGAAAATTCTGGAGGCAATTCGACGATCACAACGCTCCTCAGCCCGTAAGTCAATATTAGTTCAGTTCTTTATGTTAAAGAATACACCATTTTTTTGAGCTTTGATTTGTTTTAAACTCTATTTTCTCACGGATACAATACAATAATCATATAGAATCATATTCAAACACTGCGGAAAAAAAATTAAAACTGTGATTTATTTTTTTGTGATATCGGTGAGTAAAGGAATAGAGAAGAGAAATAATAGTTGTTTAAATTGTAGCCGCAAAACGCAGAGTTGACCAAAAAAGCATTACCAACAATGTTTCTATTAGTACGTATTTTTTATTCTAATTCGTGAACCGCTCAACCGATTACTTTTTTCATGGCGCGGATAAATAGGGAATTTTATGGCCTTTCAAATGATGTCACACGATAGGGGGTGAAATTTTAAATTTTAAAGTAGTGGCAGATAGGGGTGTGAGGGTGATTCTTAAAATTAAATCAAATCTATAGGTGAACTTCACTCTCGCTGTCCAAATTGACCTGTTTTTTTTTGCAAAAGAAATGTTTTCACAAAATCAATAGTTATTTAAGTTGGTTCGTTTTAAAATGAGTGCACTGTATGTAGGTGATGACAGTTTAAAATCATTAAAATGACTGAATTTATCACAAGTTTATAAACAAAACGAAATTTTAACAAAAATAATTATTGTATTAATCCATTAATGTTTCTATTGCAAATACAAAACACAACAAAGAGACAGAGAAAGTAACAAGCCATTTATTAGGAAATATTTAAATGGTGAACTGGTAGGAAATGACACTTTTGAGATTGCGTGATTTAACATGCTGTTTAGGAATATGTAGCAGTGGTACAAACAATACACTTTCAGTTTCCAATTTTAATGTAGTTCTGTTGATTTGATTTTCAACGTTTTTCACCCGAATATTGGTCTAAAGGTTACCATATTTTATAGGATCCTGGTACCCTTTCCAACTACTGAATACAACTGGATCCATGCCTTCACCAAATTCGATTATATTGACCGGGTCTATTTTTATTCCAATTTAAATTTACAGCAACCCAACTTTAAATCATTTATTCAAATTGTCGTATAAGTGAAACGATATAGAAAATCTGATACTTGTTTGCCATTGACAAGCAAAGATAGTTGAGATTACTCATTTTTTTATATTTTTGATCTTAATGGCCTAATTAGGTAGACCTTGGATAAATAATTAAAAAATATATTACACATTTTCAATTTTATTCAAGAGTGTGATGTTTTCTTTTTGGTTAATTATATAATGTAATTTTAGCTTATTTATATTTTAGTACAGTGCTGATGACTGGAGAGTAGTTTTTTATATATCCTCTGGTATATACCTCTTTGGAGCTGTCATTTACGGACTTTTTGCTTCTGGAGAACTCCAATCATGGGCCATTGAAAGTGAACCGTTAAAAGAAACGTATGAAACCGATCAAAGAAAAAATCAAACCAACCAAATAAGTTATGAAAATAAATCTTTTCAGCCAGACACCACGTGAACTGGAGATAGTTTTTAGTCAAATTATTTATCTGTCCTTTTCGCACTGCTTTAAATTACAAGTACCCTGAGTAATATAAATAATATTTTTGTAACGCCATATCTTAAAATGATATATATTGGACAGTTTCGATGATTCAAAATAATGTCATTATTGACAAGTGAAAAATAAAGAAAAAAGTGTGAAATAAAGAAATTTTATTTCACAGTGTGAAATAAAACCTAATCAACAGAGAACAAATTAAAGTTCTTACATCAAACATTTATTAATTATTAACAAATTTCATAAACAATTTTATTCATAATTTAACGAAAATTTATATGAATAGTATTGTTACCAACATTATTTATATCTATTCCTCGAATTATAGGTTCAGATATGCGAAAAATATTTGATTCATTTATATTAATATGGTGGTTGGTCTGATTTTCACCAACGACTACATCGGCAGACATAGTCATTTCTGTAATATTGTTTGAAAATATCTGTTTTGAAATTTCCTTTCTCTTTGGATACTATCTTCTATATATCCCTCAGCAACTGTTGAGGATTTCCATCCCTCATGGCGTTTTAAGGTAAGAATATCAGCTCCAGAACCAGCTAATAGTGATGCCGAAGATCTCCTAAAGCTGTGATCCATATATTGCTCAGGATTAGATAAGTTAAGGTATTTAGCTATAATACTTGGTATTTTTGAAAATGTATTAATACCAACTCGTTGGACCGTACATTTTTCTCCTAGATATTGAAGAAAAACCCCTTTGTGATTCACGTGAGTAGAGCGAATAGCTGCATATTTATCATAAATATTTAGTGGATTTATTCCATTAACTGTCTTACCAATTACCGTAAGTCCTTTCAATGTGGGTCTTCAAATCAGGTACTTTAACAACCAGCATGTAGTCTTTTCTCACAATGTCATCAACGGTCATATTGTAGAGTTCCTCTCGACGACAAGCGCTAGCCAAGACCATTATTAATACAACTTTCAACATTAAAAACTTTTCATCTGGTGCTTGTAGTAAAAAACGTTCGACATCTTCTCTGTCAAAAACTTTAGATTTCTTAGCCCTATACCCAGTGGATTGTCTTTTCAAAAAAGCTTTTACTTTTTGATAATTGGATACATCTACATTATTCTTTACATTCAAAACTGCTTTAAGCATTGAAAACTTGGACCAGAGACTTGAACATTTTAAAGTTTTTGCTTTTTCAGATAGATGTCAAAAGAAGACTCAGATATGTTACTCTCAGTTTTCTGCTTACACCAGTGCATAAATAAATCATATTCTTTTTCGTACAAATTTCTTGTAATAAATCTAAAGTTACAGCAATTGCTTGCTCCCTGATTTCCGGATGACTACCAGGAATAAAATCTTCCTCACTATCACTCATTTTGTTCCAAATAATAATTATTGTAAAGTAGAATGTGTCAAATGCGACATTCAATATTTAGTTGTTGTATTATTGGTTTCTATGGAAACAGCAATAGAATTTAGTCATTACGACAAAGTAACTTTGTCAATTTGCCGTATTTTTACAAAAATTATACTGTTTTCTAATTTCGAATGGTAATACAAAAAATTTTGTATATAACTCGAGACTAAAATGTGTTTTTTTTACTCATGTGCTATATAAACGCCCCACTATTTGCACGCTCAGGTAATTTGACAACTTTATTGAATTTGTTGACATTTGTAAGTGACGTTTACAAATTAGCGATCGGTAAGTGATTACTTACCAATCAGGAGGCGGTAAGTAAACTAATAAATACAGAAATTTAAAAATCAATTTTTATTAGACAAAATTAAAATTACAATTTGATCAATTATTAACATTTATTGGAACAATAGAAACCGGTTTAAAACAACGTTCTCTTCTGGTGATGCTATAGTTGCTGCACATTTTGTAATAAGTTGTGGCAAAAATTTTATCTTGGAGAAATTTCTAAAGACAGCAGATGTCACTTGAAAATAAATATTCGGTCTCATAGTAACCAAAGCGAAAACTTTTTCATGTGCGACTTGTTTGTTTTATATATTTAAAATATAAATTTTTTTAGTTTTAATTAAATTTATTCAATATTTGAGCGTGCAAAAAACGTCATAAGCACTGCGGTCATTAAGTGTCTTACTTGTTATCCTCAACCAGCAAAGAACACTTACTGACCTTAATACTTAATATACTATAGGATGTTTTGTACCATTAGATAATAATTAACTGACAATGCATATCCAATGTTGCTAAGTATTCTCAATTAAAGTATTGATTATTATTATTACAACAATAATTTTTAAAACAGTGTACATACATTTATGTCAACTTTTACATACATAAATAATTATTCTAGAAATCTAGGAATATATACAAATGTAAAATTTATATACAATTAAATTTTTTTTTATTTACTAATTTACTTTATTCTAATATAGATAGTGGAAAAGTTCCTTTCATTTATGTACGGATAGAGAAATATTTTTGTTAAAGTGGTAGAATATACACGGATTTGCATCCACATCACATCTAGGATAGGTAACATATAAAGGACAAGTGTACAGATACCTATTCCGAAAGATTTGGTCTTCCAAACGTACGACGAATATTATTGTTATAGTTTTTCACAAAACACCAAAACCATATATTGCACTCAACGTGCGTTTTATGCTAACAATGTACTCTATTTATACATAATCTATTGTTACGGTTAGCTGAACCGTAACTAACTAACCAAGTGATCGGACTATATGGCATTATCTCTCTGTCAATATTCATACCAATTTTATACCTTGTATTTCCCAAGCTTTCAAATACGTCCAGCTATCTAGTCTTAAATTGCTACTATCTATTTTATAGCTGTTCTCAAAGGCATGTTGGACAACGCTAGACGTATCTGCTTTACCATATTTGAGATGAACCATATGTTCCTTGAATCTGGTTTGATCTGATCGTCATTTTGTCCAACATACATTTGATTACAATCCTCATAGCTAATTTCGTAAATTCCTGACATTTCTTTTGTTTCAATTTTGTTTTTTAGATTGCCTAAAAGTTGTTGTAGTTTATTTCCCGATGAATGAATCATTGTTATACCTATATTTTTAAAAATATTACCAATACCACGGGTGTATTAAGAATGTACGAAGGCGTAGAAGGGCCACCTTATTATTTTATTTGAAATTCCGACTTTAATCTCGGAATTCCGACTTTAATCTCGGAATTCCGACTTTAATCTCGGAATTCCGACTTTAAACTCGGAATTCCGAGATTAAAGTCGGAATTCCGACTTTCTTCAATGTAACAGTTCAGTTCAGTTTTCCCTTCAATTGTAGAAGAATATACTGCACATTATTAGTTGGTAGATACGTTGCTATGGGATTTTTTGATAATAAAATTTATATAAACAATAACTTAACAAAACCCATTATTAATTGTATCCAAGAACATGGTGGTCACATAGAACATTTGAATCGTCGACGTGAGATAAGTAGTTAAGAATTATTTTTTAAATGTATTTTTCTTCTCAAATTGTTCAAGATTTATGAAGTTAAATAGTTTTTAAATTATTATGGTTAACATTTTCATATGCTAATATATTAAATTCAATTACGCTTAAATATGTAATTTTTTGCTGGTTCCTCTTAAGGCAGGACTGCAAAAGTAACACCTAACTCAAAAATCAAAAAACCACTGAACGGGTTTGTAAGTAAATTTGGCCTTCTGATATTTTTCTATGGCATTTTAACTTTGCTTATGGTATGCAAAGTTAGCTCGTTTATAGCAATATGATTTCGAAATGGTTGGATTCGATATACAACATATATATATATATATATATATATATATATATATATATATATATATATATATATATATATATATATATATATATATATATATATATATATATATATATATATATATATATATATATATATATATATATATATATATATCACCGAAAGCGCAAGAAGTAGTAGATTTTGAAAATCTAACAATATACAGGATGTTCTAAAAAAAACACCCTTTATAAATTTGTGTTGCACGATTGAAAACCCCAAATCAGCTTGTATAACTTTTATTTGAAACTTTTTTTCTGAATTCAAAAATAATGGAGTTAGAAGGGGTGGCATTTATAACCAATCACCCTGTATAGCTTTCTTGTGTCTTGGATTTTGTTGATTGAATAAGAATTTTTAAGATAAAGCTGAAAATGCTGACACTAAGTCATGCTAAATAAAGAAATGAGAGCCCTTTCGAGCACCTTTTGAAATAAAGTTTTAATAAAATGTCTTATTTTAATTAATTTTATTTTAAGTTTTTTTTTGATCTTTCATTTATCAAAAAGAGCTGTTTATTTATTTTTGAATATTATTTACATAGATGCTCGAAATGGCTTCCATTTCATTATTTAGCATGCCATGGTTTCAGCTTTTTCAAGTTTATTTTAAGGATGGTTACTCAAATCAAAAAAACGTTATATACAAAAAAATTGTATAATTAAATTTCTTATAATATACATGTATCAAAAAAATCATGGGCGTACACTAAAAAAAAGGGGAGGTTAATGAGTATTGCTTACCCCTGAATGAGCCCTTTAGCACGCATGTTTTCAAAATGTTTGTTTTTAATGTGAACTATTGCTCTTCAACATATGTTTAGTGTACCGAAATTTAAAAAAAATATCTAGTCATTTGTGCAATATTTGTAAAAATAAGTTTTTCTATTTTCAACTTTAGAAGGCTGTGTCTCCATGGGGGGGCATTTTCGACTAGAGGTAAATTTGGTTAAAACTTCTTTTGATACCCCCCCCAATCTATGGTTAAGTGATTGACATACTTTTCAAAAACTCCCTGTATAACAAATTATTTAAAAAAAAATCTTTTCAATTTAACCACTGACCGAAATACCCAGGAATTTCAAGAAAGAGTTAATTATTTCCTAAAATACTTGTAACTGTTTTACAAAATTAGTTAAGTTTTGGCCTATTTAGTTTTATAATTCCGCCAATGTACGCCGGCCTGTTCACGACACAGCACGGTCGTCACACAGTCGTGTATGTGAGATACACCTTTATCCTGACTTTAATCTCGGAATTCCGACTTTAAATTCGGAATTCCGAGATTAAAGTCGGAATTCCGAGTTTAAAGTCGGAATTCCGAGATTTAAGTCGGAATTCCGATATTAAAGTCGGAATTCCGAGTTTAAAGTCGGAATTCTGAGACTAAAGTCGGAATTCCGAGATTAAAGTCGGAATTCCGAGATTAAAGTCGGAATTCCGAGATTAATGTCGGAATTCCGAGATTAATGGCGGAATCCCGAGATTAAAGTCGGAATTCCGAGATTAAAGTCGGAATTCCGAGATTAAAGTCGGAATTCCGAGATTAAAGTCGGAATTTCAAAAAAATAATTAGGTGGCCCTTCTACGCCTTCGTAAGAATGGTATGGAATCGATACAAATTTCGGATTTTCTCTTTCATTTTGAAAGGTCGAGGAATTTCGAAGTGTCTCTTGAAATTTAAGTTTCCTAATTTTTGTTTTATTAACTAAACACTCAGAATATCCATTACCCACAGCTATATCTTTAATTAATACTTTTTCTTTAAACCTAGTAGGCGAAGAACAGGAAAACTAAAACTCGCCATTTTGTGTTGAGCACAATGGTGAGATTCCTTAGGGATATATCTTAAAGTACCGATATGTCTTCTGTATATGTCAAATTCTAACTTATTTTCGCTATTTCTAATTATTACATCTATAGATGGTAGTTGTTCACAGTTTTCAATTTCATATGTGACGTTAACTGACGCGAAACGACTGTTTCATTTAGAAACGAAGTTGTCAATATCAGTATCAAACACTGCAAAAATATCATCCACATACCTAAGCCAAACCCTGGGGAAATACTCGAATTTTTGCTTTTATTTTGTTCATGAAGAGACTGGCAATGATGGTGACAAAAAGCTGTCCCTTTATATAGTTCAAAGAAGATTGAATTGAAAACAATTTTGTTTCATGCAAAATTTAGTGAGTTGAATATATCCTTTTACTACATCTTGGCTGAGATTGTTTGATTCGAGTAAATCCTCAAGATAATGGTATCTGAACACTTGGAAACAATGAATAAATTTCAAAGGCGATCAAAATTTCACCTTCTTGCAACTGGGTATTTTTCACTATATTAACGAAATCATTGGAATTATTCACAGAGAAACTAGGGGGTGCTGTGAGTAAACTTTCGAACTCCTCTGTTAACCATTTTGATAGGTGGTAAGTCGTGAACAATTACTTCTGATATCTTAATTCCTATTGTTGCGCTACCGGACTGTGTAGACTGATAGATGGGACTAGAGTTATACGGGAATGTTCAGGAATGTTTTAGACCATGCATGGATGTATATATAAGGCGCACGGTGGGTCGAGGTCAGTTTGAGCTTCTCCTAGTCAAAGCACTTATCAGACCACAGCTAATGTACGCCTCCGTAGCATGGGGATACCAAGCAAAGACCTACTTGAAGAAGATACCAGCCGTGGAAAACGTGGCCATCAGAACAGCGGTGGGCGCACCATGGTACGTTAGAAACGCTGACATCTTCAGGGACCTGGAGTACACACCAGTCACCGAAATCATCCGGGATAGAGCGAAGAAACTGTACAACTTAGCCGAGGAGCATAGGAACTCGCTGATCAGGGAGGCCACCAATTATGATCCGGCCGACGCTCCGAGGCAGAAGAGGCCGAAGGTACAGACACTGGACAACGGGTGAGTATAACTAATCCTTTCCTTACAGATGGACCAACCCACAGAAGAGACATGATGCAACCAACCACCTTCCCACAAACCTTGCGGGCACCGGTCAGTGAACCGACCAGTGCCCGTTGTACCCTGGCTCCGTGTAGGACAAAAGTGCTAAGAAAGCACTTAGGCCTTCACCTCCTAGAGCTACATAGTTCATCCTCACCTTGTCCGATGATCCAGATGACAATGTGTCAATTGACACTTTGTATACTGGCAGTCAATCCCAAGACAAGGAACATCCGCACAGTCCCTGACAGACCGACGACTACTCCCAGAGGTGACAAGCTGCGAAGAAAGAAGACGAAGTCAGAAGAGCACCAGAAGAGGCCATAGCCAGCAGCGTTCATCAGCCAGGACCCAGAGAGGTTGGCCGAAATTTCGGCACCGCTCATATTTGTGACTGGGGCCGTTCGTAAAGTAAGCTAACCCGCCCTGCACGAGGCCGGTCGAGGTCTACAGCGATGACTAGGGTAAAAAGGCAATAGCCCTGCCTGACCCTAGCATCCGAGACTGGCATCAAGCCAAATGGATATTGGCGCGTGCGAGGTCAGTTTGAATTTGGAATAGATCGAGTAAAGAAGAAATATGATAGAGACTTTATATGTGTTTAATTGTGATTACAGTTAAGCCAATCATTAATTTATTGTTGGTAATCCGTCACTTACCCTTCCATTGAGGTCATCAGACCTCAGTACCACTGAATGTATGTGGGATCTTATCCACAAACAATAAGAAACTTGAAAGCGACAGAGAAATTTTGTCCAATGAGGTTACATCGTTAATCTCATTGACAATATAGACGATGTCAAGTTGTAATTGATGCAAATGGTCGATATTTGTCTTATTGAAATTGAAGAACCGATTTGCAACTTCAAATGAAACTTTAATTTTTTAATTTTGGTTATTTTCTTGAAATTGAAAAATAGAATTATATGCGCTCGATTTAATGAAAAATGAATGGAAATTAACATATTGATAAAATGTACTATAGTTCCCAAACTATTTCGGTTTTTATAAATTTGCCTCAGAACAAAAACAAACGCAAATATTAAACATATTTTATTTTAAAACATTTATAAAATATTTTGGTCCCTTTTATTTTTACAATAGTAAAATTATTAGATTATTCAAAAAACTGGACTTTCCTATTGATAAATATAGCATACATAACATTATTGGTAATATATAAATAAACATAAACATATCCGTAAATAAATATGTATATAGAAAGTCCAGTTGTTTTCATATTTCCTACAATATTTCAAGGAAAATGGAATTTTTAATTTTTAAAATATTACAGTAGAAGGTTAAAATCTTGAAATAGAATATGTCAGATCCACCCTATATTTCCAGTGCTCCTAACCTTGTGTAATAATTATATCTTTATCAGTACTTGTACTTAAACATTAATAGACCTATTCTAAAAATAATATACTTTCTAGTCCAGTCAGAAACTTGAGACCCGTCAGCATTAAAGGACCGTTTTTTATTTTTACATCTTAATCTTTAGATAATTTGAAATAAATTTAGAGAGGGAGTCTCTCGTTTTTCAGTTCAGCCATCATCTTGAAAAATAGCGGTCATATTGAAATTTCTTGTTATTAGTTGAATGTCGTAAAGTAAAAGAAATAGGGGAAACTTTTTTTAGTTTCTATCATGTTTTGCTGTTTTTAAGACACATTAGAAATAATGCAGCCACTTTTAAATTTGTTATTAGCTTTATCTTCGAAATTAAAAGATAAAGACGAAAATATATTAAACAAAAAACTGCTCAATGTCACGAGTTCTATAATTTAAATTTTTTTTGAGAATAATGTAATTCAAACAAGTGAACTGACATTCCATTAGTAACTTTTTTAACGTTGTTCAACTAAGTTATGCACATGAATTTAACTCCAATAGTTTCTTCCTAATTGTGAGGGTTTTTGCCATTTTATGTTAGCTATTAAGCATATCTATAATTGATATTTCATTAACTGGCGAAATACTGCAAAAAGCAGAGAATGGATGGAAAACCGCTCGGTGGTGAAGTTGGCTAGAGCGTGCTATAGTAAGCGTGACTAGTAATACTTCTGTCGTAGTTGCGGGTTCGAATCCCGGCACCGGTACTGACAATGCCGGCGGGAATGGTGGTATATCCACGTTTTTCTATGTGTAACCCACTTCTAGATAGCTTCGGCTTTGGATTTCGATAATTGCCTAATATCTGTGCTGCTTATTTCTATTCTTATTAAAAAAAATTAAGGGAACATGCTACTACCTGTAACGTACTTGACTGAAGAAATATTTCTTTGGACATTCAGGGAGAATAAAATGATACTATAAAATATTGCAGGCGTTGAAGATAGTAAAGAGAAAATGACGATGATGCTCTTAGTTTGCAAATGGATAATTAATACAAAATTTAAAATGACAAATTAATTGCGATTAGATAGATGATCCAATTCTGTACTGTGGTTCCTCTTTTTTAACTATTGTTCTAATTAATATTGTATTGGAGAGTTGTTTTATTAAAATGAGTGATTTTTATAAGATAAAAGTTAAACATCAAACTATATCTTACAAGCAAAACAATAAAAATGTTTTTATTCGATTGTATAGAAAAGCCGTTTTTGGTTAGAAGATCTGGACGAATAGATCATCTTTTTATAATAGATATTACTTCTTGCTGTGGTTGCTTGGTGACTACTATTATTCATGGCTCGAAAGTAAACAATTATGAACAAAATAATGGATACCATAAACAAATGAAACAAACTGTCATGTTATTCTTATTAGATTATGTCAAAGTGACGTGAAGTAAGTTACAGACGAAAATGTTTCCGTACTCATATGGTTATTTTCAGTAGTAGTAAAGAATTATTAAATAATGAGTTTTATTATTTTTATACCTTTTTTCTTAATACTTCAAAAAACGGTAAAAGATACACCAAAAATAAGGAAAAATAAAATGACAGAACTGATAATAATGAGGTGAGAGTTATAACAAACATAATAAGAACTAAAATTGTAGAATCAACAATTTCGAGCATTTCATGTTGAAAAAAGTTTCCTCTATCTCTTTTACTTTTCGAGATACAGCTAATAAGAAATTTCAATATTGCCTTCATTTTCCAAGATGGGGGACAAACATTACCAAAAAAAAAGATAATCCCTGGCTAAATATCGTTAAAAGGATCTGAATTTTTGATTTCAATAATAGAAAAAAGGTTTCAGCAAATTGTGCACAGACCTCCATTTTCTGACTGGATTATATCGTAAAAAAAATCAATTAAGTACAAAAAAATCCTAAAAAAATTAATATCGTCCATTGCTACACCTCTTCTTTGTATAATTTGTGATTATCCTATATTGACTATCGTATACGTCAGGTATTTCCATTTGAACAAATTCATTAAAAACCATGTGAACACTGTTGGAACCAAAAAGTTGTTTTTCGTATTCAATCAGTTGTTTAAAAAATCCACAGTTAGGTTTTATTCTTGTTCTTCGTAATTTCACGAAATTATAGGCTTCTTGTAAGCAAAGTTGGTGGTATTTCATAAGGTAAGCTATGCAAATGGTGGCCGATCGACTCACTCCTGCCACGCAATAAACGAGGGTCCTTTTTCCAGAATTTGAAATCTAGAACAAGAAAATACAGTAAGTGGAGAAATTTAACAAGTAAAATTAAACAAATATTCGATACACGATTGCACAATAACGTTAATATAGATTTCCACAAAACGCCAAAACATCATATACTGCACTCTGGGCTCGTTTCGCCAACAAGTTGACATCATCTGGAGATGATTAAAACGCGTCGAATGTAATATATTGGTGTTTCAATATTCATAATCATAATTTCATATAATGCCAGAAAGTAATTATAAAAAGTATCGGTATCAGTCGATCAATTGATAATCTAGAATATAATAATACAAAAATAATGAATACTTTTTATCGAATACTTATTCGATACTTTATTCAAGTATCGATATTTATATCGATACAAAAAAGTATCGATACTGCCCATCACTACTGTCCGGTGTGCGCCTTTGTCCGCTAACAAAACACACTCCTCACCGCGCGCGACAGGTCTTCCTCGTAACCAACTTTTTCTCCCGCACAGTAACGGCGCACTAAGTAGCTAGTACAATAAGGTTTGGTACAATTATTTTATTCGAATTTTGAATCTAACTTATAATTCAAGCAATTTCCATAGAATTTATATGGAATAGTCCAAATTGTTTATTTTTAAAAAACGGACCGCTACAGTGCTCAGCACAAAATGGCGAGTTTTAATTTTCTAGTTCATCTCCTATTAGGCTTCCCCCAATAAGTGGAAGTTTGAAAAAGGATATAGCATGAGTAATTGATATTCTGTAAGTTAAATTGATAAAATAATTAGGAAACGAAAATTTAAAGAGACGATTCCGTATTATCCTCGATTCATCCGTGGTATTGGTAAGACTTACAAAAATATAGGTATGGCATTAGTATTCATCGGGAATAAACTACAACTTTTGGGCAACCCAAAAGACAAAATTGAAACAAACGAAAAGTCAGGGATTTACGATATTTACTGTAATAACTAATCAAAAGTATGCTGGACAAACTAGACGATCACATCAAACTAGATTCAAGGAACATAAGGTTCATCTTGAATATGGTATAACTAATAAGTCTCGTGTTGCCCAACATTCGTTTGACAGCAATTATAAAATAGATAGTAGCAATTTAAGATTAATTAGAATAAAAACAAATAATAGTGACAGAGGGCCAATCTCATATAGTTTCTCTATTGGTTTAGGTATAAATACATTGTTGACATAAGGTTAGTTTTAATCATCTCTAGATGATGCCAACTTGGTTGACCAAACGCTCTACGAGTGCAGTATTTTGGCGTTTTGTGGAAAACCACGTCAGTATTAAGTCATTCAGTGTTATCATTGATATTATATTATTTTTGACGTTACACATACTTCTTGAATTCAGTTACGTCTTTTTTAAAAGAGTGCATTATTCCTAATATACGATGCAAATATTTTACTGTCCTATCGCTTTTGCTGCGAATATCGTAAAAATGGCGTAGCAGAAAAAATTAAAAACTATGTATTCATTTATGAGTCCATTGTAAACCACTCAGTACATCGTATAGTAAGTAGTAGGATCCTATTTCCACATCCTCAGATATTTTGGAGGAAATACAAATAGATTAAGTTACAAAGAACCTAAGATTGAATGATATAAAATAAAGGATTAAAAATCCAATGTCCCTATTGCCTCTGCCCACTCATTAATTTTATTGGGCCAATTGCTAAACGGATGTTTATTTTTGAGGCACTAAAGAAAAATATGAGATTCATTGATTGTTATGTAGGTACTTATTAAGACATTTACATCCTGCCTATAGATAGATTGACTGACATGTAGGTGTTATGAGTCGTAAATGACTTGTTAAGCTTCTATAAAACAATCAATGAGTCAGCTTATTTTTCTCTTTAGTGCTTCGAAAATAAATACATGCGACTCATCTCATAGAAATAGTTGTGAAAAAATGTAGGTAGAGGTAGGCTGAATATTACTGACAGAGATATGCACACAATAGCTCGAAGTAGGTAACATCAATGCTTTGTTTGGGATCCTACATGTGTATTTTAATTCTCTATAAATAATAGGTATGTACGTATAGTATTTTCTTTTTTTTTTTCATTTCTAGAAAAAAGTAATCAAATAATTGTTGAGTATTATATAAGCATTATTTCAAACCTAACATGATAATAATAATAATAAATATCTACAGTTTTTTTATATTTTATGCTGTCCTTCTTATCTGAATTAGCTAGTATAAAAGTTTTAGGTATATGATAGGTCAAAAACAATATTTCCAATACATTTTATCATAGTAACTATTAAAACAACTATTCAATTTATAAGCAAGAATTGCATTGAATTAAATAACAGTATTCTTAGTATTAGAAGCAAAAAAATATTGATATTAAAAAAATATTGACACAAAAAAGAAAAATTGTTCGCACTGAAGAAATGATTTCCTCTAGATACAATACAAAAAATGAAGATCTCTAAATCGACATTTTTATTCTTCCTGAACTCTCAGGGCGCTGGTATTTATAAAAATATTTAAATTACATAATTTAAAATATGAACATTTGTCATATTTATTTTGACATTTTAAATTGAAAGACAGTAACCTAGATTGATTATTGTAATTTCGGTAATCATAATTACATTTATAACATTTAACCTAACCTAAATAATACCAATATTGCCATACATTTAAAAAAATTTGAACCCGCTGGATGAAAGTAAATATATATCGGATTAGGGATTTTCGTTTTTTGTATCTGAACTGGAGGAAATCATTTGTTGAGTGTGATATATTTTTTTTGCTTCTAATACTAAGAATACTATTATTTAATTCAATGTAATTCTTGCTTATAGATTAAGTAGGTGTTGTAATAGTTTCTATGATAAAATGTATTGGAAGTATTGTTTTTTTCTTATCATATATGTACCTAAAACTTTTATACTACAGCATTCAGGAAAGAATGACAGTATAAAATATAAAAAACTATAGTTATTTATTATTATTATCATATTAGATTTGAAAGGATGTTTATGCAATACCCAATAATTATTTTTCTTTTTCTAGAAATGCATAAATAGTGTGTCAGGTGTTTTTATAAAGCATATTCTTGTAAACGTATAAGCGTCAGAATTAATTGTCATATTCTTTGTAACATCTAAACACAGATAGGGAAAATGTAAGCTTGCCAGAAGCTTTATTGTCATCCAATACTGGAGATTTCAAAATACAATTTAATTTAAATTAGTTACAATATTTATTTTACTTTGACAACCAGTATCTTGGTTACTATTAATTTTTGGACTAAGGTCAGTTTGGCTAAATCACAACATTTTTACGTAAGGAATATGCTATTACTCTGTGTATGATTACATATGGGACACCCTATACAGGATGAGTCTTAAGTGCGTAGTTATATTTAAGCCACCGATTCTTGACATCTGTAGAAACCCACTGACATATTTTTTTCTCTTAATTCCCACTTAAAATTGAGATCGATTTTCAAACAAATAAGATGCAATTATTTTGGAACTGCTGATTACTAGAAACATTCCTCATTTTATCTGAAATATTGCATTGACTTGAAACAGTGTTGCCGCATTTCATATGCAATTTATGATCTAGCCAGTTCGTTCCCGAACATAATAATTTTGATTGAAATAATTACCTACTTATGCGATTAATTGCTCCATTTGAAATAATTTTTAAACATTTTAAAATACCTTTTAATGTAAGAAATGTACAAGTTTGCCTTTTTCTTGCATCAATTAACCTTTCTTTCAAGTGTTTCGTATGGAACATACAACTAAAACCAAATTTCGCGATGAACAGTAAACTTATAAAATGCTAGACAATTTTGATTTCATTTTTTCAAAGTTTATGAAAGACTCATTATTTTTTAACAAGTAGTAGTTACTTACTATGCGATTATAATAATTTGAAGTAATCCTGTAATTTACTAATAAATAAATTGTTTTCTAACAGTCACATGTTTGGCTGGTTCATTGACCTGATAGGTCAATGGGCGAGTTACACTGACCTATCTTTTACATTACATTACCAACCAATTCATGATTCACTTACACATTTCACAGACAGCAGGAGATTCTAATCACGTACATCCATCAAACATATTTGTATGAATTAAGATGGAAAAACGAATTCAGATCAGAACACGGTTCATTCACTAAATAAAAACAATTTCCTAACTTTATTTGTAAACAAAATCAAGCTTTGACAAGAACTATTCTAATAACAAAAAGTACTTTTAAAATATTGCAAAACTGAAATAAAAGTATAAAGAGAACAAACACGCACCTAAAAAATCGAAACCAAACATCCTCGATTTATCTAATACCTAATGTTAATACAATAGTATAATTATTTCCAAGAATAAGACATTTACGTATATTCACTCTGAACGATTTGCAAATATTATTCTCTCTATCTATTGCTATAAGAATAATAACGACAGCGATAGTGAATTGGCCACTCCCGTTATTATTTTCGTAAACCGCTATAGTGAATAAAAGACATACACGCATCTTGGAACAGGACAGGACCGGATTTAGAATTTCAATAATATTAAACCATTCGCTAGGTGGACTTAAGTCAACATTATTTCTTATTTCATCTGCAGTGTCGGTACTATACATTTTGTATCGTATTTTAAACAACTCTGACACAAAACAGTAGCAATTACGATAGACAAATAAAAATCAAATATACCAAATAACTGCTCGCTCTTATACACAACATGCCTGATTACAATTCTGTAAAATAGGCGGGGTTTGTCTTCCTCGATTTTATTGCCGGTAGACCAATAGGAAAACTAAGCATTCCGTGGTCCGATCTGATCACGTAAACATCACGCTCAGTTTTATGTTTTCGTCCAGTTTATTAGTGCTGCCACTGATTTATAGTACTCTTAAAATATGTCTTTCTGCTGTATTTTTTTGGATGTTCTGCCGGTCTTTGTCCCTTCTGTAACATAATTGTATTCTGCTTATCACCAGAATAATTAAGTTCAACTGTTAAAAATGTTTTACAGGAAAACAATACATTTTCTTCCAAGTTAGTTTCGCAAAAGTGGGTCTCGGTTCATACCGGTTTTTTTATTATTTCATAAAAGAGCGCTTCCAAAAAAGCATTCTAGTACAATTTTCTGATTTCTAGTAGAATTTTGTATCAAAAGTTGGTACGATTTACTCAGCCCGGTTTTGCACTCAAGATAATACAACTCCGAATGACAGACATCTACATTCCGCAAATCAACACGACCAAAACGCCGCCGACGGCAAATAACTAAACAACACATATTTGGATGAATCAAAGTTTTTCATTCATTGTGTTACTGTTATTTATTATTTATAATTTGTTCCTTCGATAAAAAGTAGTGATAACAATGGTGAATAGTTATTCTAATGCTGAGTGGGTGAATATATTAAAGGCATATTTTCAAGACGATGAAAATACTAGACAAGGAAAACGGCCTTACGTGGAACGCTATCTTGACGAAACCCTACTTGAAAATACATTTGTAGCAATTGTTCAACAATTACGAGATTTTAGAAGTTTTATGCCTCCAAATCACAATCGTGGATGACTAGTTACAAATAGGATTCTAGATGTCGAACCAGAACTTCTAGAGGCGGTTGAAGAAAATCCTGGTACAAGTATAAGAAGATTGGCCCATGAATTTGGCTTATCGTCACAGTCAATAGTTGTTTTGCTATGTTTGTGCGTGAAGTGCTAGTGCCAATTCGTCGATTGTTATATGTTATTGTTTATTAATTTTAAATTGTAATTCAAATGTTTAATGCAGTGCAGTGATAACAATGAATATTTCGTCCGTGGGAAGACATTGTAAGTGTAATATTTTTATTGTTGTCACAATTGTAACCAAGGAGTTAAACAGAATTCAAAACTGACCCATCTTTAAACAACTGGCCCTAAAGAAATTCTTGTATCGCTCTAGGTCCAATTTTTTCAGTAGGTACATCATTTTTACTTAAAAACAAAAATGGACGTAGTGGCAAAACGTGTTTGTTTTTTTGGTTATCAATTAAATTGATTAATTCATTTACAAGTCGTCATAAATTTGACCACGGTACTCAATCATTGTAACATTTATTGGCCTAGACAGATTCATAAAAACTAGGTAAATTTATTTCAGTGAATCATATGATTATCTGAAATTATGGGAAGCTAATGAGTACTGTCCAATATGTGCAAGAATGTTATATTGGTCTTGTACGAATCGACATTAACTCCCCTTTTCGCTAACCCAAACGATCTGATTTCTAGAAAATGGTTGAGTTTGTAGTCATGTTTATAAGGTCCATGGTTTTATTTTAATTTATTTTAATAAAAATGTATTTAAATGTATTCCCAGTTGGTAAGAACTAATTAATAAATACCTTTGATGTAGCATATATTCCATAAAGAACTGTAGCTTAAAGTTATCTTTGAATGTAATGTTGAAAAAAAAACACGGTTTATTAAAATTTGTCTCTGACGGTTTAAGAACCTAAATTTGATGTAAATAACTTTTGTTTATATAGGTCGCAAAGAAAATAACATGTGAAAATGATAAACATTAATTAACAAGCTCCACTAAAGAATAAATTTTCAACAGATGCCTAACGCATGTTTTTATTTAAATTTTTCGTGACATTTACAAAATAAAGACATATAACACGTATTCAACATGTCACCAAAAATGTTTCAAAAATAAAATTAGATCTCATCTCTTTGAAGGCAAGGGCAAGGAGTCACTTATAAAACCCATGGTTACGACCTCCGAGGCGCCAGAGTGCTTAAAAACAACACAAGTGTATTTCGTTGCAAAACACCAAAAACATCGCAAATCAAATGTGTGAGAAGAACCTTTGAATACAAAAATAAAGTAATATGATTCATATTGTGTATATTTTTAGGTCAGTGGAATGCAGCGTGCTGCATTCTTTTCGAGACGAAAATATTTGGGGAATTCGTATAACACAATTTAAATAAATATACCAAGGAGCTCATTTATTTTGATTGCCAAATGAAACTAAAATATTGATTTAAAGTTACGTTTATCTTTTATTTATTTACTTTATTTGAAGTTTCGAGCAAAATAGTTCTTTTACTTCATAAATAAGATACAAACAGTTATTCATTGTTTACCATCACATATGACTAGTAAGAGAATTTAGTTTCATTGAATTATTTCCAATTGAAGTAATAAAATAATTTTATAAATCAATCACATTAAACAAAATGAAAATAAATATCCATTTAGTTAGAAATAGAACTAGACGATAATGTAATGAATGTAATGATGAATTTCTTTCGTTTTTCTCATTCTTGGATAATACTAGATAACACGAATGAAACCAGAATTAATACAAAATATATTTAAATTCACATACCAGCATAAAAACATTAAAACAGAAAATATCTGTATGTTATAATAAATTCAAATTATGAAAATAAATTCAAATATTGTTTTACAATATTCCATGTGAATGTGGTAAATATAATGTCGGTGAGTCATCGAGACTTTTGAATGAATAAATTCATTATTTCTTAAACCAAAAATATTTAGAAAAAATCCTCGGACACGTCGATTTTAAATTTCAATTGAGCACCTTATCCTTTATTTTTTGTTACAACGTTATCACTGTTTCCGTTATAACGTCATCGATTTTTTTTAAATGAAACACCCTATATATTTCCTCATTTTTGGATTCTGCTTCAATAGTTGATTCCAAAAAATTTGAGGTATGGTAGAAGATTTACTCAAGACAGGTCGACCGGGTGTTGATGAGGATACAAAATTAAATATTTTACTGGCTGTTGAGGAAAATCCACATACCAACGTTCGCGATTATGATGTTACTAAAACGTCAGTACATACAGTATTAAAATTAGAAAAATGGCATCCCTTTGAGATTTAGCTTGTGCAAGAACTAAGTGATGATGATCTAGATCGGAGGATACGATTTTGTGAAATAATGATGAATATGTGCAATGGTGATCCTCTTCTGATAAAAAATATTATTTTCTCCGATGAATGCACTTTCAAATTAAATGGTGAAGTAATTTGTCGGAATTATAGATACTGCGGGAAAACACTCTATGAATGCGGGAGCAGCACACACAGTATCCACAAAAGGTAAATGTGTTTGGCGGGAGTTATAAGAAATAGAATCGTTGGACCCTATTGTTTCGATGGAAGTGTAAACGGACCGGCATATCTCTAATTTTTAATTTATTCCGCAGTAGAATTAATCCTGGAAATCTTGAGGAAAGCCTGTGGTATCAACAGAATGGTGCGCCTCCCCATTGTGCAACAGACGTTCGAAGGTATTTTGACCAACTATTTCTGAATTTCTGATTAGTAGACGTGAACCTATCGAATAGCCACCAAGGCCACCGGACCTCAATCTATTAGATTATTTTCTGTGGGGCTATCTAAAAAAGTTAGTTTATAAATCCAAACCGGAAATATTGTTAAATTAAAAGAGAGAATTAGAATAGAAATAAACAACATTTCTCAGGAAACTATAAACAAGGTTCAGCAACACTTTATTCATCGTTTCGAGTACTGTCAGCTCATCAAGGAATACAGGTCGAACATTTACTATAAATTGTTTTTATCATTAACCAACCGTTAGTTCTAGTGATTATTATTTGTTCAAATAAAACATGAAAAATTAATAAATTCTTATATTCAAAATGGCCGTATCTTTCAACTTATCAATTCTAGATCCTAAGTGTGACATTTTTGGAATCAGCTGTTAATTCAGAATCTAAAAATGGAGAAATATACAGTTCTATTTAAAAAATATATAGATGACGTCTCATAACGAAAACAGTGATGGCGACATGACCAAAAAAATAAAGGATAAGGTGCGCAATTGATTAAAAATCGACTTGTCCGAGGATTTTTTTCTAAATATTTTTGGTTTAAGAAATAATTAATTTATTCCATACTTTGCGCAAACACTCTGTAATCTGACGTTTTTCATAGAAATAGTATTTTCGTAAATTATATAGAGTAAAGAGAGGCAGATTCAATGGCCTGCATGCATATGAAATAATAATGTAATAATGAAGATGAAATAACTTGATTAAGGCTACCCCCCTGTATTTAAATAAATGATCCCTCAGTTTGTAAATACCAAATACCTGAAAAATGTTTCGTTTTACTCTACGGATTTTACGAAAATACTATAGATGTAATTGAATTGTCTTTTTTCTGCCGACATTTGATATTCACCGCTAATCCGTTCTTTACGGTATTCACTACAAAGAACAACACAAAGACATAAAGAACTAATGGGATTTAAAAATAAAACACAGCAGGAGCAACTGCCATATACCCCAAAAAAGAAAAACACGACGCCGCTATGAGCACATGTTATGACATTATTTTGCCTCGTGAACATAGTATAGATTAAAGAATTGCATGTAGAATGGGACAGATTAGGAACAAACACCAACAAAAGGTGGGAAAGGCAATATATAGTACCCAATTTGCAATTTCATATCCCTATATGCCACGTTTGGGACTTATGTTAGAGTTTTTTTCTGATCCAATCGATCTGTTCATCTACTGTCCTTATATAGACAAAAAATTATTGTCAGTTCCGTTCATAAAACTTAGATTTAATGAATGTCTTTATGATGTTTCTATGTGGATCTAAAATGTTTATAATTCCTGTATATAATATGGTCATCCAAATGATTTTCAAAATATGTTCGAAAATTCCGTTGGACGTTGTAACAGACGTTTGTTCATTAAATAAACCTAAAACAGACCTCTATCTGAGGTCGTTTGCTAATTATGGTCCGTCGAATAATTTGTAGGACGGAGACAGCAGAAAACAATATATGCTTAAATTTAAAAGCATATTAGATTCAATAGAGCAAATTCGGGTACATGGTAAATCATGATTACTTTTTAAATACTTACTTCTTGTATTAAATCAGCCGCTTCATCAAAATAGGAAAGTATTCTTGAGTTACTGGAGTCGATTACATCTATTTTATGGTAAATGAAATCATCCTCTTGAGGTATATCAGGCAACTCAGGAGCACACGATACAATACATGATATATTGAGAGTCTCGAGGATGTGTGGATTTACACTTGACGCAGAAGTTAAAATTAGGTTCTCTGTTAGTTCTGAAAGGTTTCCGAGAAATGGCGAGAGCAGTCTTGATATTGATTCTGTTGATTCCGAACTGAAAAAGAAATGAATAATTTAACTTGATGCAATGATGTACACTCAAATAAAAATATCTTGATAGTTACAAAATTGCAAATGGAAGGTATTATTGAAATTTGTCGAAATAACTGTTAAGGGGTTTTTGGTTTGGTTCTTAAATTTTTATAATATGAAGGTATTATTCTAAAGAAGTTGTTTAATATTAGTTCTTTATTGTAAGTATATAATATGATGATACATCATTTTAAAGGGTATAAAAATAGAAATCTTTTAACACTAAAATCTATAGGCAGATCCAGGAATTCCCTAAGGGAGGGAGCAATTGACACAGTAATTAATAGAAGAGAATACAGGCATTTTGAGAAAATTCACTTTTTATGGTAATTTTAAACTTGAATACGAATAAATTAAAAATCGCTTATAAGGTATATAAATAGATATGAGATCATGACCATCTTCAATGAGATTTTTTTTTGACGGCCCAAGAAGGAGGCAATTGCACCTATTCCTCCTCAGTACAATCATTCACGAGAAAAAAATTGTTCAATATTAATAATAATATTACGGTTACATTGCCTGTTTTTCGAAACCAGGCCACGGGCATTGGCAATGTCGGTGTGGGAATGCTAGTACTATTATAGTCTACGATTCCTGCTTGATAGTTGAGTTTGGATGCGCAGTGATATAAAACCCCGCAATTTCATTATAAAGAAGTGTCATCATTTATTTTTCACATTACAAATTACATGGTTTCTCCATACTACACTTGACGTGGGGATGTGGAACTGCTCCAAGATAGCATTACTCTTTCTAATAAAACAAAATGCCTTACAAATCACCTGGAGACATCTTCCCAGTTTTTCTACAGCAAGGAATCAAGGAGTTGCTACCAATCCTGGCTCAGTTTTTTTTAGAACCAATTGACATTTGTGGTATATTCCCTAAACTTAAGCAAAGGTAAAAATGGTATTCAGACAAAGTCAAAAAGGCGCCCAAGCGACCAAGCCAAAACTTATCGGCCTTTAAGGCTGACCTCATTTCTCCCGAAATCAGTGTAGAAAAACTTCGACTTGTACCTTATGAGAAAAGAAATTTTATTAAAACCACCGCCCCACAAAAAATCCTATCAAGCAGGAAAATCCACAGAAACCGCCTTACACAGCATTGCAAATAGACGTTTGTGACTAAAGACATAGCTCAATGTTCATTCATGGGTATAGAGGGAACTTCTAATAACACCTCCTATGAAATAAATCAAAAGGGCTTCATAAAGGAAAGGTTTTGAACTTTTAACGTAAGATGGATCAAATCCATGATTAATAGTCAAAAAATAATGGATACAATGGGAAGCTATTCAGGGCCGATCTTTTCATCTACCAATAAATTTATTTGATTACTAAATTACATGGATCAATTATTGATTCAATTGTATTCAAGGAAACTATCTACCGAATAAATTTAATAGGAGATGGAAAGATCGACCATTAGTAATAGTAACAGATATTAGAGGATGCCTACTAGAAGGGGTTCTAATGCCTTTATTGTGGTCTATAGTTGTTGACGAGCGTCTCAGAAAACTAGATAACTCTGAATTCCACGTCCTAAAGATCTCTCCAGGTCGCGGTGGGGGAGGCTACAGGAGCCTTAATAATCTACTCATAATCTATCAAATACCATTTTTTTAAATCCTTTGCTGCAGTAAGAAAGATCAACTGAAAAATTTTCAGAAATTTGTGAGTTCAAATTTTATTTTAAAAAATCTGACATTTTATTTGCCTCGTATTATGCAATTCTAGGTAGCTATTATATTACGTTTGAAAGGATACTTTCTTATATCCAAATGATTAATTTATTTTTTCTAAGCTTAATTCTAGGTGTTAATTTGTTTTAAGAATTTGGGTACGATAATATTAACTGTTAATTTCCTCATACTCGGGTAGGTACTACCTACCCGAATATATACAATATGGCACTGTACAGGGTGATCCAATTTGAGGTTTACAACTGGTATCTCGCTTATCTTAAGAGATAGAGGGCTGAATTTATCACTTTTGTGTGTTTCTGTAAAGAGCAGAAATTTCTAAATAAAAATTATCTATCTCAAACTGTTACTACAAAATAATAAAAAACTGAAATTCTAAAATTCCATTACGAGAAGAATGTAGGTAAAAATCTGATAAAAATAAGTGACTAAAACTAATGAGTGATAACATCTTCGATCTTCAACACTAATGGTACTTACTCAAAAAAAAATTCTTTTTAATATTGAATCCAAATTAAATTTGTTTTAGATTGTCTTGCAAACGTTAATGAAAATGCCTTGAGTTTGAGGACGTGCAAATTTTCAGTTATTAAGGAATAGAATACCAGGGTTACGACAATCCAGTGTTCTTTATCAGAAAATGGCCAATAGGATGATGCGATGAAGGAATGCATGGAATGAAGAGACATCAACGACGTGGAGGTACCGGGACAGTTCGAGGACCCACTGAACGTGAAGGACGCCTCTTAAAGATTAGAGCCCCAAGGTGTCGTTTCAGTATAACAAGGTCTATGTCAAATGAATGATTAGCTATTTTGGTTCAATTACTATACAGGTCCATTTTTTGAAGAATTCCCTTGGTCTTCTGAATTTCTAGAAGCAAATTTTAGTTCTAATTTGTTATAACATATAGCCGCACTAAATATGTAACATTTTTTATTAAATTTTGCATACTTCTATGTATGTCAAAGTCGTCCAGTTAAAAATAAAAATGTAAAATGATCAGACGGTCTTTTGATTTCGAGACACAGGATGCTTATTTAAAACTTGAATAGATCTAATATTATCAAGATTCCAACATAAGTATGTTACAGTTATCTGGTGAATTTAATAAAATTGATATATTAAATTTCAATCAACTCAAACGATAGAATTTAGACTATATTTCAATCAAAGCATATAAACCTGCAAAACAATTTATTAGTTGGCAAGGTTTCTGGGACAAATTTCATGCATACCTTTAGAGGAATTTATAACTCCACTCATAATATCTTTCCTGTTCATTTTTAGGTCCAAAATTGTGACATAAAATAATCAAATTTAAACGTAAATTCAAAATAATTACAACTCATTTCCACAATTTATGTACTCTTTGAAGTGCTCATTAAATTGAAATGATTTTCTTCTTTTGAAAATGACACATCATAATGTTTCACTGGCATATATTTAAGGAGGACAATCAATCTTACTCTGTTTAGAGATTCAGTAATTTTGAAATGGATCGCAACGAATTAGTACTAGTAAACTACTTAAAGCTCAATAAGGATGTTGCTGGTTCTACTACTGGTCTTTCATCTTGAATGGTGTTTTTTCGATAGTATTTTGATTTAGGTTGATTGATAATGGTCTTGTATGATACAATAGTATTAATACCAACACCATATTGGTAAAGTTTAGTCGCCACAACTCAAAAACATTCTTTAATACGTCTTCATGTTACTGTGTTTTTGTGAGTTATTCTAATATTTTTACAAAATAATTGGTGTTTTTTGAACACCATTTTGTAAAAATATGTCGATGAATCATCTTATAGAAGAACAAGTGAATTTGGCTATTCAGTTGTCCCAACATAACGGAGGGATCAAGTCAACGTCGCTAATTTGTTTCGAACGAACAAGAATGTGATTTCACAGAAGTTGGTCTCAATACAGAACCACCTCACGAGAAGATCGCATTCTCATTATTAATGTGAGAAGGAACCTTTCGCAACCGCTCGTCAGCATCAAACTAATCGCCAAAATGCTACAGGCAATGCAACATCGGTACCACAAAAACTCTTAGAAGAAATCCTCTAGAATGTTATTCTCTTTACCGACGGGTCAAGATATCGTCTCCATAACGATAGCAGACGTGTGTATCGAAATCCAGGAACTCGCATATTGGCATAGTTTATTCAATTAGTAGTTCCTTTTTGGAGGAGGTGGTGCAATAGTGTGGGGTGGCATTTCTCTTAGATGGACAAGAGACCTTAATATGTTCGATGGATCGGTAATCGGCCAAGTTTATAGGGAGGAAAACATCATGAGGCATGTTTTAAATCATCGCAACGAAGTTGGTGCTGAAAATTTATTTTTTTTGGACGATGATGCTCGTTCTTATAGAGCACATTGTGATTAATGCCTCCAATACCTGGAAATCGGCCGATTATCGCTTCCTCTACGTTCTCCGGACCTAAATTTCATAGAGCACGTGTGGGATTTCCTTCAAAGATATTTAAATAGCCACGTTATGCCCATAACCGTTTTGGAGCCTCGGGAGTTTTCTCCAGCTTTATGGACAGAAATATTACAGCAGCATATCGACATCTGAATTTTGAGCATGCCTAAAATGTGTCAGGCAGTAATTGATTCAAAGGATTCGTTACTAGGACCTAAATTAGGCACACAAGAAGCTCTTGCTCATTTTCTTTTCATTTTTTTCAAAAGATATCTTTACTTTAACGTTATTTGTTTAAACGAAATTCATAAAATAAATAAAGTTTTAGTTATTAATTAAGAATTATATGAAATACAGTATATTTTTTTCTCTGGTTAAAGTATATTTTATTGCGATATCCCTATTAAGTTTTGGGTAGATTATATTAAAAAATTAATATCTTCCTGGAACAACTGTTGTCTTTTATTTAGGTAGTAGAGGATATTAATTAATATTTTCTGTGGTGCGCATCGAAGCTCTCCAATTATTGCTAATTAAATGAAGCAGTCTCTGCAATCTTATGAACAATCAGATTTTGACGTATAGTTACATTACCTTATTTATTATAAAAAAAGGATGCCTATCATGTAAATAAATAATTGGTCAACCCCCCATGCTAACTAATAAATGGATGAAACGAAGAAGATTTCACATGTTACCTATTTCTAGATTTGCCGAAAGCATTTGATTGCTTCTATCCAAATACTATATGTAATTATTATACGGAATGATATGGAAATATAATAACGATAAAAATTTTTGCAACATTTTTTCCGGGTCAAACCAATTATATACACCATACCCCTGTAGTAAAATACTGAAGGGAAGAATATATCTTAGAGCTGTCAAAAGATGAATAGCATTTCAAGCAGGATAACTTATTGGAAAAACTAAGTTTAATTTATGCGTAAAGAAAGCAACAAATATGGCATGAAAGAAAATTTTAATTTAATTTTAATTCTTTGTGGTTATTTTTAATCGCAAAACAAACGAGATACATAATAATTTAAATTAACACAATCTACTACCATAGTTACTTTATAACAAAATTGTTTCATTTGCAATTTCATCTGCATCAAGCCCATTAGTTATTGATTTGTGTACATGATACACAGTAAGTTATTATTTACTGTGTAATATAGCTATTCAGCCTACTTTGCACCACGCTTATTCTTAGATAATTCATAAACCTCCTTAAATAATCTGGAAAAGGGGACAGAGAGAGTTAACAGAATTTTAAGAGCACTATCATGGAACCTGACCTAACTAAATATCAATTATGATAAAGCAAACAGAAAAATTCTCATAAAATTCCTTTTATTAGTGTGACCGGTTTCGTGAAAAAGTAAATTACTGCACATCTTCAGATGTAAGTAATTTACTTGTTCACGAAACCGGTCACACTAATAAAAGGAATTTTATGAGAATTTTTTTGTTTGCTTTATCATGAATAATTACTCATATAGGATTAACCTACCTACGTTACAAATATCAATTAGTTTTCAACGTGCCTTGGGTGCTATGCACCCAAGAAAATCCCTTCTTAGATACAACTGGCCAGTTGCACTCATAGTATTCGCCGCCCCGGTTATTTGAGTTAATCGCGTTCGTTACAAGAAGTTGTAAAAAAACTAACAAGTTTTAACAAAATATGATATATGAAGATGAAATAGTGAGTTTTTAATACTGCCATAGACTGATCACTGATCAGTGACCAGTAACAACCATGCATCAAGTAATTCCATTTATGTACAATGGTACACAAATAGACAACGGTCTACAATAGTTAATATTAAATTAAATAGACAGCAAAGATGTGTAATCTATTTTAAACAACTAAGTGCCTGACTGCCTGCGTATATCTTTTGAAGTGCCTTTTGTAACATTTTACAGTAATAAATCTCTGAAGAGGCTAATTCTACACCATATTCAAAAATAAAATATAACATTTAGCCAACTATAAACATTCATAAAATATCGACCCGCACAACGATTTACTTCCAAACATTTAAAAGTGGAATAACTATATTAAACTTATTTATTATGAAAATCATGTCTAAGTAAAATTATTGAGTAGTGAAACTTGAGCTGTCCTTTTTGTGGGAGTGTAAGGATGAATATAATTCAAATTTCAAATTATTATATTTTCTTCTTTTTTTATTATATTTTATAATAAAACAATTTTATATTCTTATATTTTCCTAAGAAGGATAAAGTATACAAATGAAGGTTATTTATAACAAAGTAGTGTTAGATAATATTGGACATTGTCAGGTAAAAATTTTTAATTTGCTGCAACAGGCAAAATTCGTAAAAGGTGAATGTTTGGTGTCGCATTTATTATGGGTGTCTAATACTGGACGGTCGTTTAAACGAATTCCATTGTAGTAGTAATAGTAGTAGTACCAATGATTAATGAATGAAGCAGTTTTGTAGCATTACATACATCACTACAATTTGAATGACATTACTATACTAACAAAGATATGAGGGTGATCGAACTTGAAGCGAGACACATTGTATATGTACATAAATACATTTATTTATTTGTTTTCTCAGGGAGCCACGAAATGGACATCCGTTAAGAGTAAATTTTAAATGCGAAAACGTGTCCTCTAATCTGACATGACCTAAAAAAATATTTTATTTATTCCAGTTGCCCTACTTTGAAACAGTGCGATAATAATTAATAAACTAGTTCTAGCCAGTGATCTAAAATTTTTAACATCATAACACGATGCTTTAAGGATGCGTTTGCATTAGGCTAATTGGTTTTACTTTTTAACACCTACGGAATAAATATAATGCTATAAGTATATGTGTATGTTTAATAAGATTATCTATATCGGTACACATACCGTTTGTCTTAGAACCTTTCTCAATATAGTGTAATATTATGTATACAATACAATAACAAGATTTCAAAGAATACATGCGGTGGTTGATACTGCTGTGCTGTTGGAATGCGGAACAAGTAATAACAATAATAATAATAAATGTTATGAATTAAAAAAAACAATTTTAAACATATATGTATGAAGGACAAAATAATAATATAACGAAGCCGGTGTACAAATATGGCAACTTAATGAACATTTTTAAAATTAACTAAAGTATAATGGATATAATGGTTAAACTAATGGTAACTTTTAAAGCCGTTAGAGATAGCCGTAGCCCGTAAGACTTATGCCGTATGACATAACATAAATGAAAACCACCATGTGTTTTTAAATGATCCGTTACACAACATATACATAAGACACAAGAGCTTGATAATTTCCGTATCGGTGAAAAGGAGGGGAAGAATTATTTATTGATTTAATGAAAATTTATCCTCATTTATTGCCGTAAAACGTAAACAAAGTATGGTGTAATATGATTTTTTTACGTCTTAAGTCTATGCCATGCGCCATACGTCTTAAGTCAAAAGGCCAGCTATGCTGTAACGGCTTTTATATTCATGACAGGTGTTGTATGAGAAGCTAAGCTAAGCTAAGTTAAGAGTAAATAGGGCACAGATGTGACGAGAGATTTTCAGAAGGTTTTTATTATGTGCATTGTCTCACGTGTACTAAAATTATCCGACTATGCAACTTTGCTTGTAATTACTAAAGCTGGCCGAGGTGGCTGGAGTACAGCCACGGTCTTGCGCTGGCGTCACACGTGCCGATTTAGAAGTGATTTACGCTGCAGTCTTATTTGAAAGGTTAATGCGTGAGGTTGTACCTATAAATTATACATAATGTCAAACGTGCCAAAGGGTAAAAAACGACCGTACGCGGACACAGTGAATAAATTTATCGGTGAATTTCCGGATTTATTCTATGACGGATGCAAAATAATTTGTAAAGTTTGCAATCAAGACTTAATGTGCTGGCACAAAACAGATTGTCGTCGTCATATCAATACCGTGCAACATCAAAATAAAAAAATGGCATGCCTTTGACAACTCAGTTTATGTTTGATTTATTGTTACCATTTCGGGAGTTTTGGAATAAATACAATCCCCAGGTGAACTTACTAAGTCGTACATCGTTACGTAGATATATTCCAGCTGTTCGTGAAAACATTGTAAATAGGATTAAATGTGGATTAAAAAAATACACGGCTCTGGTTATGTATTGACGAGACGACAGATTGTAAAAAAAATTCTATTTTAAATATTATAGTACGTGTACTGGACCCTCCTAAACCAACATTTCCACTTTTACTAGCTAGTAAAAGACTAACTGCGTGTACTGGCGAAATAATTACGCGTGTGGTGTTGGAGACATTCGAAAAATTTTAACTTTCAACAAGTCAAGTATTGATGTCTGTGACTGATGGTGCCGCGATAATGCGCGTGGTAGGCCGTTCTCTTCAAAGAGACAATTGTAGGTTTTTATATGTTACGTGTAAAGTGCATGCGTTACATCTTGTGGCAGAAACGATTCGAACATGTTTTCCAGAGGTAGATGCATTAATAGCAAATACAAAAAAAGTATTTCTCAAATCTCCTAAACGGCTTCGAGCATTTCACAGACAGTGTCCTGGTATCCCTGAACCACCAGAGCTGATTCTTACACGTTGGAGAATGTGGTTGAAAGCGGCTTTTTATTATGCTGAATATTTTCAACAAATAAAAGCTGTGATATTACAGTTAAACCCTAACGAGGCTGCAGCTATTAGGGAAAACCAGACAAGCTTTCAAGACGTTTCCCTTGAAACAGATTTAAAAACTATTAATAACAATTATAGAGGACTACACGACGCAACAGAAAAATTGCGTTGTCGTTAGTGGAATCGCTGCAAATAGTGGACGACGTAAATACACAGCTACAGGCTATAAATGACGCAAAAAATAATCGCGTTAGTGAAAAATTCGAGAGTGTATTACAGAAAGATCCTGATTTTAGCAAATTAAGACAAATTTGTGATGGTGCATCTACAACTTCGTTAAGTGAGTTCACAGATTGTTTTACTTATGCCTGTATTACATCCGTAGATGTCGAACTGTCATTTTCAAAATACAAACATATTTTTTCACCAAAGCGAACATCGCTGACGGAGACAGCTGCAGAAACATACCTGATGCTATTATACTATAGATCTTCCCCACTTTGTGATGACGACAACCAAACTACTTCATAAATTTGCTTAAAAGGGTGAGTTTTATATAAATATTTATAAAATGTAACATTATTGTTAACATTTATTTCCATTTATTATACTTATTCAAGTATTATGATATAATGTAAACATATGAGTCATATGACGGCTCTGTCGGCCAGGTGACCTCGGCCAGCTTTAGTAATTACTGTGGAGTTTTTTGTTTTTAAAATTATATGTTTAATTGAAAGTAAATATAACTTATGAAGTTTATCTAATATTAGTTGGGCAGTCTGTTGTATTTTATCACTTACAGCAGCCTCATATTTGCTAATTCCAAAGGAAGTTCTGTAACAGCAATTTTGTATTCTTTGAGGCCTCATTGTATCAGCATTTAAAAAGAGTTGGCCCTATAATGCTATCACAGTTCTAGGGTTTAGATATAATTAAGCTGGTACTTTGATGGAGTTTTTAAGTACTGTTCATTATATTTTATTGGAAAAAAATCTATTGAAAATCGAGTAGGAAGATTGGCATAAGTTACTAATATGTTTAGTAAATGTCAACCCTCCATCTAACCTGCTTAAGTTTTTGCAGCATTATGAAATACTAATTGGAACTCCATTAATAGGTACGGCATATATTGCTTCAGGTCGATTTTTGAGTCTTTTTGGACTAAAAACCTGTACTTTATTTCAGTTTCAATTTGTGAGATATTTGACAGTGATTCCAAGTCTTTGTTCAGACTGCCATTGGCTAAAACTAGATCGTTAGGGTGAAAACTAGTAGTAACCTGTGAATGATCAGCACAGTGGTGAATAGTTTTAGAACTGTGTGAAAATCTGATATGTAAATAGAAAGCAGCAGAGGTCCAAGAATAGATCCTTGTAGAACTTCCTATATAAGTCATTTACATATTGTTTCGTTGGACTAAATCCTATTTTTATTAGGTAATTCTTTGCAGTATTAATAATAATTGTAAAAAGTGATTTATTAAAACAGTTTCTATTCTATAAAGTAATGATGAAATTAAACAAATTTTTCTAAATAAAACATAAATAACGTATTTTTTAGAAAGTAAATAAATTTTTCTAACAGTAACCGTTCTGACGTATCTGTTACTAATTGGAGTGTTTGTGATTAATTAATTAAAATAGTAGGCTTAAATGTGGAAATTATTAATGATTATTACTTGTACATTTGGGAAAAATTAGAAATTGGTTTGGCAATTTCAGTTTATTGATAAGGTATGAAAATAATTTATTTTATACAATTTTGGAAAATGTGTATACTGAAAGAATAATTTTGTTATAATGACAAATAAAAATTGTCCTAACTAGTGCAAAGAAGTGGTACAGGGGAGTGCTTCACTATGTTGTTTGTGTATCTAAGGTAGTTGAATGATATGTCTGTGTATATGTCATGTTAAATGTACACACAAGACCAACCAGTATTCACCTATTGTAACTGTTATATTGCGAAAAGTCTGAGACAACAGGTATAAAAACATGGAAATAAATATGTAGGTAAGTGGAGCTTAGGAGTAATTTAAAATTTTAATATAAATGTTCTCTATTATTTATGTCTGATGATTGAGTAGCTAATTTAATGTAAGTAGTAAAATATTTTTAGGCCGGTCGATATATTGATCAATTAATAGTCTAGGTTGCTTATTTAATTATTTTTTAACTGAACTGAACTGAATTTGAATTATTATATCATGTTTCAGTTAAAAAGTTGATATTTTTCATCTTTGTTTTTTATCTTATACTGTTACGTTATGAGGTTGTGATAAAAAGTTTTTACATATCAAAGTTTTGGGATATTAACTGGAAATTATTTCCAAAATCCGTTTTTATATTACTACTAAATTATGCAAATAAAAGTTCATTGTACAGGGTTATTCATTATAAATTACCCACCCCTTATCATCGTTATTATTGCCTATATAAAAAAAAGATTTAAAAAAAAGTTGTGTGGTTATGACTCAATTTTGTTAAAATGCTATCAAAAGCACAGTAGCGTGCAGATTTCAAGGGATATAAAAAAATAATATTTTTTTTAAATAGGATACCCTGTATAATATTAAATTTTTGGAATGATCCTTTATTCCTGATTTCAAAAATATACCATCATATGTTACCCCTACCATATACAGTTTCTGAGTTATTAAACGTCGAATATCCTAATTAAACTAGTTACTGTAAATATGGAAAAGTTAACATTATTAAAGTGAGCTATGAAAGTGACAACTGTTATGTTTGATAAGTGACATTTCTTTAATGATATAATCAAAATGGTTTACAGTGAGGAAGAAAAAAAAAAATATTTATACAAAATAGATAACACAGATTTATTTAGGAAATTTAAATATAAATAAATGATAACTCATAAAAAATGTTTGACGTGTCCACCATTCTTGTCAATGTATAATTGATAACCTCTTCTTATATTTATAATTGCACTGGAAATGCTTCATTATTTACATTCAGTTTTTTTTGCGATTGTCTTTTGCTTGAATACTTGATTATTATTATTAACAATGTCTTTTAGAAATGCCCACAAAAATTAATCCATAGGGATCAAATCCGGACTATTAGATGGCCATTTAATAGGCCCATTATTCCCTATCCATATTAGGAATACATTACTCAAATGATTTCGAACGGGTAGGACACTATGCGGAGTTGCCCCATCCTGCATCCAAATTATATCATCAAGTTCAGCTTCCGGAAAATTCTGCAAACTAATATTTTCTGCTTCTGGGATAATTATTTCCAGATAGGTAACTCCAGTTAAAGTATAATCATAAAATATAGGCCAACAATATTGTTTCTGAAAATTCCACACCAAACACTAACAGTTTTTCTTCCTGATTTTTTTATTTGTTTTACCAATCTTTCTCTGTTGTGCTTGTTTTCCCACGACCTTCGATTTTTCCTATTAAAAACTCTCGTACAAAAGGATGACTCATAGTCCATTATATTTTAGTAAAAAAATCGGGATCCTTATCCAACTTTCGATTCATCTGGCGGCAAAAGTCCAGCCTTTTCCATTTATGAGCCTCTGTTAAAACTTGTATGGGTAAAATTTTACATGGTCTGTAGCAGTTATTTTTTTAACGTACGTTGTTTACGATTTTGGAATAGCTTTTACCTAATTGCTCGACTGCATTATTTATACTATATTCAGAATTTTCTAAAAAAATAATACAATGTTTCAAAAAAGTCTGTTCGCGAATAAATATGGATGGGCTTACCTTCCAAATAAAGCAGTAATCTGCTTTCTTCCTGGTTTGCTTGAACTACACGCTTTTTTCTACTAAAACTGGAAGTATTATTTACCTTTCGGTAAATATTTTTGAACGTATTTTCTGATCGTGTTGGAAGTTTTGGATATAACACCCTATATGCTCTTTTTGCTGCACATTTATTTTTGTTATTTTGTATATAACAAGTAAATATTTGGACTTTTTCTTCCTCATTGTATACCATTTTGATTATTTCATTAAAAAAATGTCACTTATCAAACATAATAGTTGCCATTTTCATAGCTCACTTTAATAATGTTAACTTTTCCAAATTTACAGTAACTAGTTTAACTAATTGTAAGATATTCGACGTTTAATAACTCAAAAAGTATTTGGTAGGGGTAACATATGGTATATTTTTATATATCAGGAACAAAGGATCATTTAAAAAATTTATATAATATACATGGCATCTCATTTAAATATATATGTATATTATTTTTTATATCCCCTGAAATCTGCACGTACTATAACTTTGATAGCATTTTAACAAAATTCAGTCATAACCACACAACTTTTATTTAAAACTTTTTTTAGACAATAATAACGATGATAAGGGGTGGGTAATTTATAATAATATAATAACCCTGTACTTTAATTGATAGGACTAACACCACAAAATTAGTTTTTTCTTCAAAAACTATTATAAGTCTTTGAATTAAAGTAATAAAAATGAGTTATTAACTATATTTTAAGAATATGGAGGCAAATTTTTGTTTTGGTTGTTGTAAACGATTAAAGTATAGTGAATAACCTAAAACATTCGTTGCACATTTTTTATAGTTTATTGCTTAGTACCCGCAACATACAAAAAACTTAATTTTTAAAAAGAAGCACTATATTTTAGGAGAAACAATGGAAACATGCCTGGCTGGTGACAGTGTAATCCTTGGATAGATCTTATATCTAAACAATGAAAATCTATTTCTGACAGCGATTTGACGAACAAAAATAAAATTAAATATATCACATATCTAACTAAATGATTTTGGAAAATAACTCATATAGTTTCAGGGTTACGCAACCTTGTAATTTATTTTCAGCATTAGTTTAATTTTTCTTAATGCTATAACTCTTGCTAATTGAGAAATAATAATAACATATTTCCGAATAATAATAATACATGTTATAGTTTATTTCTCCACTTTTATAGCAGATCTAATTATAATAATTTTATTCAGAAGTGTTTTAAATTATATTTGATACGAATCTCTTTGATATTTATCTAATTAACAATGTTTATTTATCCATAACAGATAATCTAGCTTAGCAGTATCGATATTGATATACAGGGTGGGCCACCCAAAATGAAACATGAGTATTTTTTTACATTTAAGCCCATTTTTCCGAGAAACGCTAAGGGTCATTTTCTAGAACACGCACTTCTGAGATACCACAAAACCAATTATACCGACACACTCTACACATCATCAGATGTTCATTGCACAGTGTCATATTTTGTGCAAACATCCCTAACTACCCTTAAATAAATCAATAAGATTGCAACACTTAACATTATCCACCCGGTATTCATTTATATGGCTGTCTATGTGTGTTGCATAAAAGCGCTGTCAGGTGTCGTACGACGTTCTCCGATTTTGCCAGATTGAGATAATTCAACCAAGTTAGGGGCAAATCCCTGACGTTTATTTTTTTAATAATGGCAGGTCAAATATTTATGTTTAAATTGTTACAATCTGGCAACGCTGTTGGCCGCGCATTTTATTAATTTCACCTGTTGAAATAAAGTACATCTATCGCGGGGATTCACGTGAGGCTCCGCGAGTACATTTCAGATAATTTTAACTTCATGTTGACAATTTTCTTTTTAATAAAGTCTTCGCGAAAAAGGTTTTCGGGTTAGTATAAACAAAAAGCTGAGAGCTGATTGGTTGAAGGCGTATAGGGACGCTTACTCAATGCTTAGAGGGCATTTTTCATGAAGACGCCATTTCAGTTCTTTGTTACTGCGTGACGATTGAACTTGGCGATCAATATATTTCATTATAATTTGCAATATAATTGTTTAAAAAATGTCGGAAACAGCGGACGCGTTAAGTTGCGTTAATAGAGATTCACCTGTGCCTCGTTGTGATAATTGTCGGGTACTTTTTTTCATCGACACGGCATCGTACCGTGTCATTACAGTTGTCCTAAGTGTTAAATAAGGTTAGTGCCAACGTCTAAGGATGATTTAAGTGCGTTTCAATTTCAAATAAAACAAAAAAATATCCCTTGCCCTACAAAAATAATTGACATTAAGTGAAATATCAGTCATTTTCGGCTCGTTATTACCCACCTAGCACCTCTATTCGCTCCACGATCCCATAAGTTTCTTAGCTTATTTATTATTTGCACAACATTTCTTATGTCACAAATTGTTACTACATCGTTTGTGAGTAAATTTATGCAAACAATTTCGAAAAGTGCGTGTTCGAGAAAATTACCACGCTAAGATCCGTCGATTTTATTTTCAAAGGAGACATTTTTCATTGGGTATTTTCGATCGCATTACTTCAACCCTTAAGCAGTGGTGGCACCCCTAACGCTAGAATTTTAAATGTAAAGGAGGTCAAGTAGCACATCATTTTAAAGTTCGTTAAATTATCTTTACAATTGTGTTTTACTTTTTAAAAAATGTGAGTTAATACTGTTAATAGTTTGCAAGAAATTGCCTTCTAACGGTATATAATTTAAAATTGTAATTAAAGAATATATTTATAACTTACTATATACATAATAATTAATAATTATTATAAAAAGTTATATTATAACTTATAATATATTTATAATTAAAGAATAGAAAACAGATATTTATTAAAAAAATGTGACAACCGTATTTTTTTTAATTAATCTTGTCAAATAATCTTTGAGGACAGCTGGCTTTTAAAATAGAAAAATGGTATGTTAAAAAATAAACGAAATTAATTTATGTTATGGACACGCCCTTTGCAAGTTGTCAGGGCTAAGATGTAAAAACCCGAATTTTTTTCGTTTATTTTTGTATGTGTGTATTTTTGTTTACACTTATTTCATTAAATCTAATAGGATATAATTATTTGCACAATTTTTACTTTTGTAAAATGAGGAAAAAAATAAAAGACTTTTATTATTATTATTATTACGACACTATTAAAAAAAAACGGTGCCCCACAATGTTTTTTTTTATTATAGATCAAATTCTATATATTTACGTCCTCTTTTTTTTTAAATCAAAACGGACAAAGATACAGACTTAATATATTAGTGAGTTTTACGTTAATAATAAGTAAATGCGAAATTTAATAGTCGTAAACTTGTAATTTAATGCATTCAGGTAGACTGTCAAAAACAAAGTTTTACAGTATGATGCCAGGTCAATATCGTAGCGTTCGCGATCACGTGGTTTTGCTTGCATAAAACTTTAAATTTTAAATTGAATTATTTACGAAATAAAATTGATTTTTTTTTTGTTATTTTCTCAACTTATATAATATTTATCGTGAAAATAAAACAAGTTAATGCATTTTGAAAATGCACGCATCTTGTCTATTGTTTTTTTATATTTTCGGAACCGATGAAATTTTGAAAAATTGTAAATATTTTATTGTACACCCTGTATACATCGTGGTTTATCGTAGTTTGACATCATGGTGAAGCCAATTTATTTTGGATGAAATTTACAAGAAAAGCCTCAGGACCGCATCTCGATATCTTTTATCGTTTTGAACCCTTCCTCAAAATTACACAAGAAAATTACATTAGTTTCATTTGACTAGCAGTTTATATTAGATCATGTTTAAGGCGATGTTTTCATCAGGTCACCAGGACAAATCTCTAAATTGTTTCTAAACTTATTCATTTCATGACAACAAAAAAATACTATTTGATTTTAAAATTTAAAAGCGATTTACAGATTTAGGCTGGCCACTTAAAAATGTAAGTTTCTGAAGTAAACTTTGCTAATAATGATATATTTTCCATAAAAAAACTGTCACCTACCTTTGACTAATTTCCACATCCACACTTTCTTTGAGTATATCCTGTACGGTGTTTTCTTTAAACTCCTGAAATCTTTCAGGATTTTCAATGATCCTCTCTATTTCCATTGTGATTCCAATAGGAAACTCCGAACGAATCAGATGCGAAACACCAACGCTAAGACCAGGCTGTTCCAGTGAAAGTGCTTCTCGGTTAAAAACCACCGAAATACTGAAACACTGCCAAATGCCAAACACAACTGAGTCATAGAATCCCGCGTTTTACCTGAGGTTTTAAACTCGGTTTAAATAAAACGAGCATGCGCTCGAGGCCACATTCCAGAGCCAAATATTTGTGTAAACACTGCATTCCTTTCTGTATTTTCAGCTGAAAGATTCCTGGCAGCGTAGATGCGTAACTTTTTATTCAGTTAGTACTGTACAATGGAACTATGGGGATATATTTATCAAACTGCGAATTTATAACTTGAAATCGAAATAATCCATATGTACTGAAATCTTGAATTAATTTTTTCATGTCCTTTTTGAAACACAAGGAAATAAACACGCCTTATTTCCATTTTCATTAAATTATTACAGTCATTTAAAGATTCACCGTGCATGACTATAAAATTTTATTGATCCACATTGTTATGGAGGTCGTTTTATATATGCATTGATTGAGAATATACCGGGAGGACCATAAAAAAACAGCAGATTGTATTCTTTCCTGGTTATCTATACCCTTCAGGTGAATCTTGTGATGCTGATTATACGATACAATTCTATTACCGGTCTCTGTGCTACTATTTCGGTCCGTTTTTTTTTCTCCAAACATATTTTGTCTTTTGCGGTCCAGCGCCTTGTATGGACAGAGTACACTTTGGCACTGGAAGTACTGGTTCCAGGCCAAGGAATTCTATAGCTGAATCTTGTTTGGCAAGTTCTTCAGCTTTGTAGTTTCTTAGTACCTCACTATGTTCTGGCACCCAGATTAGTTTCGCTGTATTCCTTTCTGCTAGTGACTGAGTTCTTCTAGGTTTCCCATACTAGTCTTGATGTCACTTTATGACATTTTAATGTCTTAAATACCGCTTGACTATTTGAGACAATGTGGATCTGCTTGTTTGTGTAAGCTCTCCTTAAGTTTTCATGAATGCACTGTATAATTGCATATATTTCGGCCTGAAATACTGTACTGTAATTCCCAAGTCCATAGCTAAGAGGGGGGGGGTTCCCCCCAAAAAAACACCAAGAGAAAGGGAAAATGTAGAGTGGCAGCTCCGGCTTAGTGTGTGTATACAGGATAAAAATAGCAAAGTCATGTATGGGACAGAAAGAGAATTATGCATCAATGTTGCCTCATTGTGCGTTGTGTTTGTGAAGTAAAGAGGGCACGCCCATCATATCCCTTCTTTCCACACAGAGTTTGTTGTACAGATATTAGGTTTTAGGAAAATTCTAGCGATTTGCAAATATTCTCTTTATTCAAAACTATAAGAAAAACGAAGATAGATTCACTCGGGGTAAATTCTCCTAAACCCCTCAAAAACTACAAAGTTGCGAGCACGACCATTGGTATGAGTAATTAGTAGCGGGGCATGTAGTAGCCAATAAATTATTCATCTTTAGGTCATGCGCTGCGATGACCCGCCCTTCGTCAGATCATAGCAGGTAGCCGATGACACTGTTGGAAGTGTTTTGGTTAGTACATTTCAAAATGTTGTGGGGTATACTTGTTATTTCTGTAAATAACTACGTATCCTTATATATTTCGAGAATTTCTAGTTATTTGTCCTGAAACCGTCTTGTGCTATGTTACGGAAGTGTGGTGTACCTCCATTCCATAATGTTCGATCTAGTATGATTACCTTGAAAAGATTGTGGATGGAGTATTTGGAAGCTAATGTGGTCTTACAACATCTCAAGGATAGGATCTGTCACAGCCTCTTTAATTCTCTCATGACTCGAGCGAAGGTTGTGATGCATCAGCTCCTCAGAATTTTGCAGTTTGAGAGACACAGTGTCGTCTGCATATAATATATACAGTGTGTCTGTAAAGTATGGAATAAGTTCATTATTCCTTAAACCAAAAATATGTAGAAAAAAATCGTTGGACACGTCGATTTTTAATTTAATCCCTTATCTTTTTTTTTTTTGTTTGACATCATCACTGTTTTCGTTAGGAATGTCATCGATATTTTTTTAAATAGAACACTGATTTCTAAAATGTATCACACTTTGGATCTAAAATTGATAAGTTGAAACATACAGTCATTTTGAATATAATAATTTACTAATTTTTCATGTTTTGTTTGAACAAATAATAGTCACTAGAACTAACGGTTAGTTAATAATAAAAACAATTTATCATAAATGTTCGAACTGTACTCCTTGTTGTAGTTGTACAACCCTAAACGATGAATAAAGTGTTGCTGAACCTTGTTTATAGTTTCCTGGGTAATGCTGTTTATTTCTGTTCTAATTCTCTCTTTTAATTCAATAATGTTTTTCGGCTTGTTTTTATAAACTAATTTTTTTAGTTGGCCACAGAAAATAATCTATTGGCTTGAGGTCTGGTGACCTTGTAACCATTATTTAATCACTTTCAAAATAAGTTTGTTCAAAGAAAATAATCTAATGGCTTGAGGTCCGGTGACCTTGGTGCCCATTCATTTATGGGTCCACCTGTTCTGAAATATTTGGTCCAGATACCTTCGAACGTCTGCTGCATAATTGGGAGGTGCACCATCCTCTTGATACCATAGGCTTTCATTAACATTTGGAGGATTATTCTACTGGAGAATAAATTTAGTAACATTGGGATGAGATAGCCCAGTTTCATCCAGAAAATAGGGTCGAATGATTCTACTTCTTACAATTCCCGCCCACACATTTACCTTTTCTGGATACTCTGTGTGCTGCTTCCGCATCCATCCTGGGTTTTCCCTTGCCCAGTATCTAAAATTCTGACGACGCAACTTTTCTAACCTGGCGAATACTGGTATGTACTGACTTTCTTCGTAACATCCAGTAAACACAACTAACCTGGCGTCAACGCCTGGTAGTTTGGATTTTCTTCACACGAGTACCAGTGTCTCTATATTTTATTTTGTATCCTCGTCAGTTCACCTGGTTGTTCTGGATATTTAGTATTGAAATAATTACATACTTCTTGTTGAGTTCGCATCCTATCACCATACCCAATCATAGTAATAATTTCAATTCTCTACTTTACATGGAAACATATATAGGGTGTTCCATTTAAAAAAATACCGATAATGTCATAACGGAAACAGTGATGACGTTATAACAAAAAAAAAAAAGAATGTGCGCAATTGAAATTCAAAATTGACATGTTCAAGGATTTTTTCCATAAAATTTTTAATTTAAGAAATAATGAATTTATTTCATACTTCACGGACACACTGTATATAGAACAGAAATCAATAAATCTGTTGTGAGGATAATTAATGATGTAAGCATTATTGTTTAAAATTATTTATTACAGGTTCTTTTTCGTATTGTAAGACCTAATTTTTAAGTAATAAAGTGATGATTGACACATTCTTTACTGTTTCGTTTTGAAAAAATCTGTTAAAATAAATCAAGATATATTTTATTTGGGCGCCTCCGCTACTTAAAAAACCTCTTTTAAAGAATCGGTATTGGCTGCATTTTTACAAAACGCGTTCATCATCATACAACTTCAAATTAGTCAAATAAATAACGAATAAAAATGCTAGTGAAGCATTAGTTAAAACATATTTTGCATAAGCAAATAAAATGTTCAAATTCGTCGTTATTTAAACTTTAATATTTCAATTTCTGACTGATAGTTGTCAAAATCATTCCAAATATGCTGTATTTTTTCTAGTCTAATCGATAACTCACTAACCTTATTAGAATCATTAACTTCGTTTAAAAAGTTTAAAAGCGAGTGATTTGGTCTGTTATTCTTGTCTATTTATTTACAATTTAACTAAATTTGTAGTTTAATCTATATTACAATATCTACAAAACGATTATTTCTGTTGTTTTGGTTAATAAATCGGTTGAATTGATTTAAAAAACGATTTTAATATTTGTTGATTACGCTTACTAGTACACATACAACTTCTGATATATTGCCTTGCTTTTATTCCAGTCAATGAATATGAGTCTTTAGTTTACAATTTCCATTGAATGTATAATAAATACTTCATTCGTTGCTAATTTTGGGGTGTCTCAATTAATCCGGATCGAAGGACCATATCTCATTTGTGATTTATTTATTTTCTCATTGATTGGTGTAATAAAAACTATCGAAAAAATATTCTCCTACATATATTTGCTAATAAAAAAGGTACATATAATAATTAACAAATTTTAAAAACATATTTTTCTTTCGATTGCTAAGCTACATGTTCCACATTTTAGCTAATTGATGTTGTATAGATTTCATAACACAAAGTAACTACCCAAATTTTTCCCAAAAAACTCATTTCAAAACAATCTGAACTCAAATACGGAAATGGTTTGTGTATGTGTGATGATATACGTATATTTGTTTGTTGACCCATTTTTGTAATGTGGACAACATTTATTAGACATTGAATGGTTTTTGAAAATTTCACTTTGACTATTGATACAAACAGCGCAATCCATTTTATACAGTACTGCTAGATTTAAATTAAATTTTTTTTATATTATGCCCAGCGCATTCATCATAATTTTGAAATATTTTTAAACGTTTAAATAACAAAAACAGAGATTTAAGTAAACTGTTAGGCAATTAGCATTTCCTAATGGAATTCCCGAGAAAAATTCCAGACCAGATTTCGCAAACAAAATTCCACCGGAACGAGAAATATTTGAAGAAGAACGAAATACCTTCATTATATTCAGCAAGCGCTATTTGAGAATATCTACTTTTAGACGGCGGAAATACTCGCCTCATTCATAACTTGAAAAACTGTTGTTACTGACTGACTCCACTGAACATTTACCACCTACTTATTGTGTTTTAATGAGTTATACGTCCATAGCTAAATTTGTATGACTAATATTTTCCATTCGCCTTTTCGACTCTTACTCTGAATTTACATATATAAAAACGAATTTTTTAAGATCTGGAATGCTGCCGCTAGTATAAACAATTTTATAAACAGGTCGACAATCTCACATTATATGTTATTTTTGAGGTGACGCATTTTTTAATAATATTTAGTTGCTAGACAAATTAAACGTTTCTTTCGAATTTACAATCAAAACAATTTTTTCACAAAGAATTACTGAAAGTATGTGTAATCTGGCAGTTTATTAACACCGTCAACATGCTGAAAAATAATAAATATTAGTAACTTGAATTGACTTGCCTAAAGTCTATTCATTTTCGGTGCGGCATTCATGGGCGTCTGAAGCCAGTTCTGAAAAAGGATAATTATTTTAAAAATTATTCGGTTGCAAAAAATATAGTCGAAAGAGAAATTTGGTGATTATTGAGATCTGAAGCTAAGTCTACCCGCAAGGGGAGTCCAGAGTCGTTTCTCAGACATTTAAAGTTAATCACGAATTTCTTAATATAATCTGGATCTCAAATTGTATTGCTCGACCTTGAGAAAATGCCCCTAGGGGCCCGCCATACTGTGGGCAATCTAGTTACAATTCATTATTGGTAAAAATTTGGGGTTTCGATTTGTCAATTGTCATCTTTGGACGATTGGTTTATGTGCTGTGACTGAATTTATTAATTATTATATTTTTTGCCTCATTTGTCAGTTTTATTAGATTTGTTCTTTATTTATTAGTTTCTGAGTGGCATTATGTGATTATTGTTTAGTGTAGAACTTCTCTGTGCGCTATTAAAAATGCATTGTTTGGTTCCTGGTTGCGAAAGTTCCACCAGAAAAAAAAAGAAAGATGTGTAACGTTTATTCGTAAGTCTAGTAGTATTCAAACACCAACAGGTTTTCTTTAAGAGCTGGATAGTTTCGTAATTTTTTATAATAAACCATTTTTAAATTGAGTTGTTTTTCTCTTCTCAAATGTGAAATATTTTTTCTTCAAATAGTGTTTAACTAATTTGTAATACACAACTGTAATAATAACACAACTTATCTGCTAGTTGCCAATAATAATCAGTAGTAATATTACAAGAGAGTGAGAATAAATTGAAAATATGTAATTCAACAATTTTTCGAAAACCTATTGCTTAGCAATAGACACGAGAGCCCGTTGCCGAATGGCAACAAGTTTGAGAAAAGAACCGGAGAATTATTTTCTAATTTATTTTCACTCTCAAATGGTATTCGAAAGATTATTTTTTAATGTTCAAACACAAAATATAAATATTGTTTCAACGTTATTTGTGGCATCCTGTAAGTTTTTCTTTCTCCTAGTTTTAGTACTTACTACCACATGAATCGTTATCTAAAAAATATAGTTAGTTACCCAGTATGTTACTGGAAAAATAAACCTCTGCACTTGTGACTTTACGTGAAAAGATTAGTCAGAGGGTGCTTTTTGACAACTAATATGAGACACAAAAATAAATATATTCCCTAACGTTTCGGAAAACGAATCTGTTTCCTTTTTCAAAGTTGTTTATCTTTTTTGGAATCATGTCAAGCGTGAAACTTGACACATATATTATTTGTTTATGTAATATCCAACGGCGGTTCTTCTATAGGGTCATTTGGTCAATGACCTCCCACATAAAAATAAAAAAATAGAGCTATTCATTTTCTGAAGTTTAAAAATATATAATATATATATTTTTAAGAATATTAAAAATATATATATATATTATATATTTTTAAAGCTTCAGAGTGTTGAAATGAATCCAGTTTTTATTTTTATGTCGGAGCCTTCTGGAAAGGACCCTATTATATGACGCGTCCGTTTAATAATATCCATAGATACTTCCATAACATATCGAATTATTACTTACCATAATAGATTACTCTCACTATAATAACAATATTATTGGAAAAAATTAAACACTTGATCAAAAATACTGCTAAACCCACGTCAACGGGGGCCGAGGACTTTTGAGCCTGGAGTGTACGCATGGCAGAGTAGTACTGAGTATGGCATGTAACATCCTTAGGAGCTCAGATCCCCTCTTATGATGTCGATTTGTAAAACATCACGAAACTGTAGGAGTGAGCGGGATTGTTCAAGGCGACAAAAAGAGCAGCAGATGAACTTGGTCTCGCATTTGACATCAGGCGAGGTGCTGATGTAGAGTCAGTCACTGAACTTCAGCCAAATCGTCTGAAAGCCCGAATTAGAGCTGCCGAATAGAAAAATCTGTTTCAGCAGCACGTTCATAAATCTCAGCATAGTGTCTTCTATAAGAACATGGAAACACTGAGTTTATCGACCAGGCTGACATTCGCCTTTGTAAGGTCAGCCGCGCTTAAGTCGGAGATCGAGTGATTCATTATGGCCTACCAAGATGGTGTTATCAACACCTTGGTCTACCGCAGCCGCGTGTGGCGTGTAGAGGTTCCTGACATCAACTGCAGGACCTACCGTCAGGCGCCGGAATCGCTTATGCACATATTATGTGCATGCCCCATATTACGCGATTTCGGCCTGCATCCACCGACATAATGCGGCATTACGGGTGCTATACTACCATCTAGGTACTCGTACGGGGTAGACCAGACACCAGTGCTGCCTTACATCCCCGGAGATATTGAGTCCGTGGTCGAGAACGAGAAATGCCGGATTTACTGGAACCGCGATCTCCGAAACGAGCTCCAAGTTCTGTACCCAGACTACTCGGTAAAAATGGTCGTTGTAATAATCGGTGTACTCGGAGGGATAAAGCCTACGCTGTTCTCGGAACTAAAGATCATATCGGCCTGCCAAGAATCTGCCGAGTGTGGGGAGTGACTGTAGTTAATGCACCTGCGCGACTCCCGTGAGGCGTCTGAGACCACGGGAGGACTTACCGGCATCGGATATTCCGAAAAAAAAAAAAAATAAATAACAATAATATCTTTATTGTCCATTAGACCAATAAATACATTGGTTTCGGACTCATCAAAATACGAAACACTTAATGTGAAATACATAACTGACACAACACTAAATAAAAACTGATATAATCTATAACAGTAAATTATCTATATATGTATAAACTAACAGAAACACATTAAAATCACGTCTACAGTATAAGATTTAGTTAAAATTCATGAACCCAGAAACGCACTAAAACGCGAATTCTAAATATTCATCGATACTGTAAAAGGCATGTTTTAATAGTAAAGTCCCTACTTAATTTTTAAATATTTTTGTGCTGTTAATATGCTTTAGATGATCAGGAAGCTTGTTGAAAATCTTTATTCCCATATAATGGGGGCTTTTCTCGTAAAGTTATAAAGAATGAGCAGGTGTTAATAAATTATCATGTCCTTTTGTTTCATGATAATGATTGTGGTTATTTCTCAAGACTTTGTCAAGATTTGATTTCACAAGTATGAGTTTCCAGAATATATAAAGACGTAAGTGTTAATATTTTCAGTTCTTTAACGTATCTTCTGCATGATGTCTGCTTAGTAACTCCTACTATATTCCATATCGCTTTTTTTGTAATTTAAATACTCTATTAGTATGATGAGAACTGCCCCAAAACATAATGACATAGGCTATCCTTGAATAGAACTGTACAAAGTAGTACGGCAATAAAACATTTCTATATGTAATAATTTTCAATCTGTACAGCGCGAAACAGACAGGTTATAATTTATTACATAAATTATTGATGTGATTTTCCCAAGTAAGGGATTATCCATGTAAATACCTAAGAATTTAGCTGATTTACTTGCTCTAAAAATTGACCATTAATTCGAACTAAATGACTTTCATAATAATTTAATATTCTAGGAGTAAATGAATGAAAACAGTTTTATTTTCATTTATCAGTAATTTATCATTGTTAAACTTGGTCACAAATGTATTGATTCTCGCTGTGTGTTTTCAGCTAACTTCTTGTAATTATCATTTGCAAGTAATAGTGAATTATCATCAGCAAACATAATTAAAATACATTCTTGGACAATGTTAGGTAAGTCATTTATGAAAAGTACAAATAGGAATGGCTTCAGTACCGATCCCAGTGGAACTCCACAGGATATTGACAAAACTATAGATTTAATCCCATCTACTTCAACGATTTGTTGATGATCGGACAGGTATGACTCTAGCCAGCTACCCAACTTACTTCGAAGACCATATTTACCTAATTTCTCTATAAGAAAAGCATGATTGACAAGATCGAAAGCTTTGCTCAGATTCATGAAGACACCGAAACATTTCATATTATTGTCTAATTTAATATACAATTCATTGAGGAAGTTAAGTATGGCCGAATGAGTAGATCTGCCTTTTTGAAAGCCATGTTGTTCATCACATAGAATGTTGTATTTGGTACAGAATGAAATAATTTTATTATATATTATTCCTTAAAAACTTTTTTGAAATAGATGATAATAGTGACATTGGCCTGCAAATATTATCAATAGACGAGATGTCTCCTTTTTTAAATGGATTGCAATGAGTTTAACTATTTTTTTGGATCGTCAGGAAATACACGTTGCTTTAAATTTTTATAGACCTTAGTTTTTATGTAATCCCATAGGAAATAATCCAGTGGGTTGACCCCGCTGGATATCTGTCTCACAATTCAATTGGTCTTAGTCAACCAATTCATTAGGAAAAACCTGGTTCAAATTTCGCCCTATATCAATAACATAATATGGCTGGGTTCCATCTTAATAATATTGCAAATTATTTCTGGAAAGATCAGGGTTGTCTTTACTGGGAAACAGAACAACTAAAATAGGAATCAGTTCTTCCAGAAGAAACTGCAGGTACCGTGGTGCAGTCAGTTTGTTCTCAAAAAAAGAAAACGCCTAAAATTCTATCACCAATAATTCCTGACCCACGTTGATTTTTTTAGGATACCGTATATGTGTTAACTGTGTCAAGTGAAACTTCTCAGCCGTCCAGTACCTACAGTTTTGCCAACTAAGGCTTGCATAGTGAATATAGAAGTACTTACAGTTATGAAATATTGATACATTTTTCCTAGACAGGAATCGAATGTCATTTCCCTGTAATAATTATAGTCAAACATGAACCTTAATAAGCTGATAGACTAATATTAACGTCAATGATTGAAATTTGGTAGGTATACTGAGGTTATATTGGACTAGTTTCATCTTTCATTTCATTTCGTTTTGACGTCACCTCTCATATGTTACAGGACAGATAATAGAAATTAAAATTACCGCAAGATGTAACAGTAAATTTTAATTTTGTCGCATTAATACATATGTTTATAATAAAAATTAATTTATTACAAGGTGAGAAACAAACACAAAATCATTAAATATTTTTATGTAAAGAAACATGAAAATATTTTCATATATTATAAATATGCTTCCAAAGTTAAGACCGTTGCCAAAAAATTTAATTCTCTCTACCGAACCGAACAAAGTTTTATAGGCATCTGTGTTTCTTTAGCTCATGTTTGCTTAATTTGATCTAATTATTGAAACATTATAATAATCAGGCACTAGTGGATAATATATAGCCCGGAAAGTCTTACTTGATAGAACTTCCCTGTAAAGAAGAATTTTCCGGAGTAGTCCTGTAAAAAAGTACGTTCCGAACTAAGAATTGTCCAGTAATGCATGATTTTCAGGACGAGTGCCTAAAATAGCCACGTAACAATACCTACTCCAAAGGATCGCTGGCGCTAGCTCTGGAAATTGCCAGCTCGTCTAGTAATGACACTTTCCGGATATGTTGCGTACCTACATTACATTTTCTGCAACTGTTTCAATAGTTATTTACGTAACAAGACCGGAAACTGATTCTTTAATGGGCGAGCTGGCAATTTCCAGGACCTTGAGAGTCAGTGAGCCCAGTAAAGTCACCTTCCGGGTGTGCTACGTACTTCAAAAACTTTTTTTAAATTAAAAGAATTCATAAAATTCAACTGACAGATATCAGTAAGGCTGAATTAATCATTTTTAAATGTAATCAGATACTGTTTTGTCAACCAAAACTGATATAAGGAATTAGTAAAATATTTACCGATCCCTTATGTCACTTTACCGGGCTGGATCAGTAAATATGTATTTTCCACTCAAAAAATAACCAAAAACAGCTAACTTTCTAGACGGTTGCGGAGAAACACTTTTATCTTACTCGCTAAACTGAAAGTAAGTGACAAATCACGAGTCATTAACAAATGTGAGGTAAGGATTATTAAAAAAGAACACAGTAATATACATAGAATATTTATAGGTATAACAAGAAATCTGCAATCGCTGAGGATCTTAAGATCTTTTGTGAAGTGGAATCTTTCTTTTGACCCCAAACTTTCTTTTACGGATCATATTAATAATGATGTAGCATTTACTTGGCTTGGCTTCTTAATTCGGAACATGAATCTCTTGAGACAGTGCGATTGCTGTTCGTAATTTTTGTTAGATCTAAATTGGAATATGTATCCTGTCATTTGAAGTCCAATTTATTCCATACACATTTAAGCTATTAAAGATTTTCAATTCATTATTATATGCAGTTCACTTTATGAAACATAATTACGTTTAATCTGATATGTAATTACAATTGCCGTGTTAACTACATTATAGTCAATAACCAAAAGGATACGTTTCTCCCTTTTTTGACTTATTCTAACCTCTAACTGTCAATTTCGAAATTTTTATCGCTCTCGAAAGACTTGTTTTAAAATATAGACAATGATAAACTTTATTTATTTAAATGTTCACAACGTTGTGTTTTAATTAATCATATACATCCTCTATTGTATGTAACTATAAATATCAAATTATGTATACATAACTATTACGTCTATTTATAACACATTGTATACATATGCATACGTGAAAAAAATATTTAGATGCACATAAAATTGTTGGAAGTATTTCAAAATTGTTTAGAAATTACTAGCTGCAATAAATTTTTTAAGAAGTTAAAAATATGTAAATTTTGTTTATTACATAGACGAATAAATGAAAACAGTAGTTATTTATAAACACTTTTTTGTGAAAAACATTATTTTGATTCTATGATAGGAGCTGAAAAAATACGTATATTAACTACAGAGCAAATTCCATGACATTACGTTACATGCAAGATAAATAATGTACCAAACAAACTTCCTGCCAAATCAAACCCAAGGTACAATTTAATCTGGTTGTATATTTTTTAAATAAAAAGCTCAGATGGTTATCTGGTCGGGGTAATATATCCATTGTCAAGATCTGGCTCTGAAGAGACTCCGAGGATTTTAGGTTCGAAATATGCCAATTGTTAGTTTTTGATTATTATAACTTACATTTTTATATTATTAATAATAGATAAACAAATATTGACAAATATTATTACATCTAATTTCCTATAACAGAAGTGACAGAAGGAACGAACATGAAAGATTATGTGATCAGTTAATTAGTGATCGCACGGTGTAATAATACGCACGAATCTTGCCGAACGTCAACGGTTGAGTCTAGCGAGCAAGCGGCTACATTCTACAGTAGTGATGGGCAGAATCGTATTATTTTAAGAATCGAGAACCCGGTATTCGAATACTTTTAAGAATCGAATGAGTATCCGAGAACCGAGAATAATATCATGAATAATAGAATAATATGATATTTTCTGCACCGCGTCAATGGCCAAATAATACGTACTCTGCAACTCTACTACCGATTATTATACCGATTCCACTCGATTCTCGGTTCTCGAGTTCTCATAGGTAAGTAAGTACGTACATTACATTTATTTGCGTCGAGCAAATCCGTCAATTCTTTAGTCTTCTTACGAGAACTCGGTATTCGAATACTTTCAAAAAAGATATCGAGTACACCGAGAACTTTATGAGAATCGGATACTTCTCGATTCTAGTATTCGAATACTCCCATCACTATTCTACAGACCAGATTGCAGTATAGCATCAGTAGTGGTAAGGATGCACAGTTTTTTACATCTAGTCGAAATTTGATTTAGTAGTTCTGTAGAAACTTTCCGAAAATTTCCTAATTACAATATTTCAACCTAAATAAGGTTAAATACTGAAATATTGAGAAAAATATCAAAACATTCATACGATTTAAATTTGTTCCGTAGTTTTACTTTCTTATACCTAATATAAGGAAATATAGTAATCGTGATTTTTTCGGCTACGAGATTTTGATTGATATCTACGTTTTGAACCCTCCTGGAATCCATTCAGACTATTTTCCGAATGATGTCTGTCGGTGCATGTGTGTGTGTGTGTGTGTGTGTGGTGATGTGTGTTGGTCGACTTTAAATGTAAATGTAAATTCCCCCGGCTTGTAAAACCTAGAGTTGGTTGTGTTGCGTATCGCACGAGAGAAACTTCCTTCGCGAATCCCGCAGGTAACTTTAGATGTAGAATCAGACTTTGACACCACTCCTTCGGCCTCCTATATCGCAGCCAAACCTCCTTTCCATCCGGGGTATGTTTCAGCCATATTCATCTCCAGTCCAGTCAATAACTTGTGTTTTCGATCAAGATTAACTTTCAAACTATCTGTTACTTTCTCTAGTACTCCGATTTACTAACTACCACAAACTTTCAATATCAATCTCGCAGGATCCCTCAGACAATATGTTCCACGACGAGACCCTTGCTGACTTGTACGACGCGACATTGCCGCTCGATGTTGTTTCTCCGCTCCCAGGAGCGCCGCGGTCAACCACAGCCCACGGCGCGCCTTTGGCGTCCACTACCGCCGGAGCCATCGTTATCATCCCAGAAGCCGTGGCAAACTTTTGTGGACATATCTGTAACCTCATTAAAACGAGATTAACGGCAAAAGCGACGCTAGAAAACAACGCTCGTGTCTGAAATTATTACTTACATGGTCTTTTACTCCTGTCTAGTAATTTTTCTATTTACTCTGTTTCCTATATACAACTGATATCTTTAGAATCTTTATAGCCGAAATGAAGGAATGGATTATTTTTGATTTTATTGACTAATTAAGTTTTGTCTTTACTACACACCAAAGTTATGAATTTTTGTGACACTAGAAAGAAACAGAAGTATTTAAAAATATTTATTGACTTTATTTGGTTGTATTAATTTAATGCAATGATAAATTTTATCTATATATTTATTAATTAGTCCGTCGCGATACTCAGCGTCGGTCTAGTTATTTCAATTGAATTTTTTGATAAAATTGCATTTGGACGGCTTTTGTTTTTAAAAATCGAGGAATCGTTCAAAAATATTCTGTTTGAAGTTTTCTCTGCACTGTAGCTCCAGAATGTTGGCGAATGCCTCGGCCTTTTGCTGTTTGGTATGGACTATGTCGTTTGCTCTGTGGATAGGCGGCACCGATTTCCTGGAGGTCCTCAGAACCATCTGAGTGTTCCATAGGCTTCTGTCCTCTGGCTTGAGCGACTCCGAATGGTTTTGTCATCTTGCTTGTCGGTGCGTTTCGAGTGCCAATTTGACTCTCCCGGAGAGTTGATTGTACTCCCGCTTTTCCTCTCGGAGTCTGGGCTCTGCGCTCGCCTCTTAGCTCTACGACGGTCCCTTATTAGTTGCTTCGTCTCCTCTGACCGTTCACTCTCAATTCTGGGGATGGGGGGGCATGCTCCTTTGCATTTCTGTCCGAAACTGCTCCCAGTTCGTCTTTTTCTTGATTAATGTTTCGTCCGCATCCTCTCTCTCCCCTAGTTGGAGGAGTATTGGATTGTGGTCCGAGGAGCCGTCCAAGGTTTGAAGCGTGAAGCCCATCCTTATGTTTTGCGGCATAGCGATGTCGAGCACGTCAGGTACGCCTATCCCCTCGTAGTGCATAGGTTCCTCTGATCCTACTGCCAGTATGTCGTCCCTCGTGCCTAGGTATCTCTGCTGCTCCACTCTGGCGAATTGGCGTTGAAGTCTCCGATGATCACGTTTTGCTCTCCTATTGGAATTAGTGTAGCTAGGTCGCCTTCCACCATCGATCTTCTTGGTAGCTCGAAGCAAGTTGTGATTCTGAGTTTGCTGTGTCCATGTGTTTGCACTTCCAGGCCTTCCTCCAGTTCTGGGGTCACTAAGGGGGTGGTGGTCTATATTCTTCTTGACGAGCAAGACTATTCCTCTCCTGTTGCCTGCTCTGTCTTGTCTATAGACGTCGTCGCCTAGGAACTTCACCGATGTTTCAATAGTGAGCTTCGTCACTTGCAGTGCCATAACGTCAATGCCGTATCTCGCTAGTACCTCCTCTAGCTCATACGGTTATTTGCTTCTCTCAAATAATAAACTATTGAAAATTCTGAATAAGATAAAAAATTTAAATCAATATTCGATGAAACCATGCGCTTCTTTGATCATGTTACGCAAATGATTAAAAAATCGTATATTGCATTGAAATTACTTTCTTGTAATATTAGCTTAATAAACTATAAACTACGTAAAAAACTTTGTGAGACTAGTTTTGCCAATATTAAACTATTATAACTTATGTTACATTCCTTGTTTAGACAAACTAAAGTATCGTTTGTAAAAAATTCAAAATAGTTGTTGCCGGTATGTCTCTCGTTTAAGAAAGTTTCTAACAAAATCAAAAAATTTAAATGGCACAATATTGGAAATTTGTTCAAATATTCTGACAGTATTCGTTCATCGTCCACGTGAAGAACTAAATTTGAGATATATAATTTTCATAATGTAAATGTAAGACACGTCCAAAAACTATCATTTCCTAAATTTCAAACGACCACGTTTCACAGATCTTTTTGCTTCAATGTTGTCAAAATTTATAACTTTGTTAACGATCAATACAAGATATTATCCGTAAAGAGTTTTTCTTTTATCTAAATTGTTCGAATAAAATTATTTTCATTAATAAATAACGTAACGTCTACCGTATGGTTAATTTTATTTTCTGTTTTGCCAGTTTATAAATTTAGATTTTGTATTATGTCCAATATATGATATATAGTAATATTATTTAGTATTATTTGTATATATTTTTTTGTGTATATATTTCCATATAATAAGGTTAAGTGGAGTAGACGTGACTAGACTTCGCCTTGTATTGTTAATTGTAAAATTATATTTACTTTTAATAAAGACATTATTAATATTATTATTTTTATTATTATACAAAATTTCAATCAACCAGGTTGGTCACGTATTTAGTAACATGAATATTTTAAGTTTTGTTTGTTCATTTTATTTAACTCTGTCAGTCGCGTCGTAGAAATATCAGTCACCTAATCCATACTTTAGATTCAGTAGCAACACTAATCCATCGTCCCACAAAGAAAATTCTTAAAACATATTTCTTAGAAAACTGTTTAATGAGCATAAAAAAAAATTTCAGGATATAATATCCACCGAATTTCAAAAGACTTTCATAGCAATTTAAAATACTACACTATAAATTTTCATGATGTAGGTCAGCAATTGCCTGAAGTCATTTTTTAAATTTTATTTTTAAATTAACTTTTTTTGCCAAATAAATAAATTATCGTCTCATCTAGTAACAAGAGAATCACATGTTCCAAACCACTGCTTCTATTTTGATATTTCAAGATTTTATGTGAGAAAACGGCTATGAGTCCTATGAGCAATGCTTTGGGTATTCTGCCAATTTAATTTCATATTCCAAGGAACAGGTAACAAAAATATGAACCTAATAAAATATTTTTAGTGGAGTTTTAAACGTACTAAAGTCATAAGTATGTATTTTCACTTCTGATCTTGGCAATGAAAATAAGAAAAGTACAATTTTTCGTATGAGGTCATTTGTTTGCTCTGTTGAAGATAATAAATTAGAAATGATCTATCATCACTTCATTTGCTATGAATTCATTGCCAACTTACTAAACGCTGTTTAAGTGCCAAAAGGTATTTATTTTATTATAAGTCGATTGGAAATATGTCATAAAACGATAATCTATATAAAATAATTAAAAATTCTGGAGTTTTGATCTGGTATATATACACAAACATATATACATTGTATAGAAAGTTATTTCATATTTTCGTGACAGGATTAGACTAAAAAAAAAAACGTTTTTTCGTTATGAAAAATCAAAGAAAAACAATTTTAGTATAAGAAGTATTTAACCGTGGAAAACCAACATTGTTCCTTCTCACTTCCTTTGGGTATTGAGCCACTGTATTTTTAATTGGTAAATAAACCTCTGTGCCAAAAGAATCAGTCTTAGGTTGTTTTTTTGGAGAAAATGCTTTTTTCCTGTTCAAAAAATGTCTCACACCTAAATAAAAAAAGAGACATTTTTTGGATAGGAAAAAAGCATTTTTTTCAAAACACAGGCTCTGACTGATCCTTTTTGGCGCAGAGGTTTATTTATCAATTTTTGAAAATAATTTTTGACAGTGGCTTAATACCCAAATAAGGTAAAAAGGAAACATTATAGGATGCTACATATAAATAACTACAAACAATAAACCAACAATGTCTAAAATCTATCATCAATACCTCATATTGTGGCTCCTCATTCTAATAACTTCAAGTATACGCCTTGGCGTATGATGTGGTTTTCATATTTTGTGGGATTTATGTCTTAAAATGGGATGAATATGTAGTAGTTGCCTAATGTTCTCTGGAGTTGGTTGTTGGTATTGAATTGCCCTACGCAATAAATCCCACATATATTCAATGGAATTAAAGTCAGGAGAACGCGGTGGAAGGGGGATCGTGACTAACTACGTGAGTTTCAAGGACGTTGAATACTTGCTGAGTCGATGGGGCGAGTATTATCATCAATAAAAAAAAATTTCACCAATAGCAGCTTGAAAAGTTGTCACAATGTTACTGACAATATCATTGTCTTACATTGTCCAGTCATGGTCCTCCTGCAGATGTAAAGATGGGTGCGTCCTCTAACTTATATTCATCCTCATACCATAACACTGCCTCCTCTAAAGCTATTATGGGTTGGATTAATCTTTGACTGTATCTCTACCCTATCATCCTCCAAACTCGCAGACGTCTGCTATTGCTGTGTAAACTGAAACGACTCTTCACTGAATAAAACTGAACTCCATTCCTTTTCCCAGTTTTGATGATCCATTGTCCACCTTAAATAGGCTATATGGTTAGCTGGACTTAACCAAGGGCTCCATATAAAATATAACTGATGACTTGATAGGTCAAACTCCCCGAATCTATTGCGTATTGATTGGAAATTTAATGTAATCCCATGTGCCGCACGTAAAGTGCTTCTTACTTGAAGCATAATGAGTAGGATTCCTTATTATTTTTAAGTCGAAGATAATTATCATGTCGGATGTTGCAAACCTGGGTCGAACCACTTCTGGGTCATTATTGTACAAAATCAGTTTCCAAAAACCGTTTCCAAAGTTAATGACGCGTTAGCTTACTTCTAATTCTGTAGCAAACATCGACTTGACGCAAGCCAGCTTGGAGCATACCAATGGCCCTATTAGTATCAGGTTATGGTAAATGACACCTTACCTCCATATCTATCCAAAAACTCCACAGAATAGGTTTAAAACACACTTGAAGGCAATTAACTACAGAATAAGAATTAATTGTATCTATTCGAAAATTAGAAAAAATAAGAATGCGATGAAAAAAGACATAACTTGTTTATTCTGGACATCTAAAAACCATGCAAAAGCATACCCGTACCTTATAGTTCACGCATCGCTTCTAATGGAATTAACTTCAACAAATTGTGTTCTTTCTGTAAGATAAATTTTGATTAAGTCGACATGCATAAGATTGAACTTTTTTACATATACGTCTATTCTCAGTTTCGAAACTTTTAAAAAAAATTTTGGTAATTTTGTTATTAGGGATACTGGTCTATAATTTGTTATCTCGGTTTTGTCACCGTTAAGAGTGGTTTGACAATACTAAATTTAAATGCTGTTGGACATATATTAGTTGTGAATATTTTATTAATTAAATATGCTAAAGGCTCTGAAATATATTGCATTATTTCCTTTAATGTTTCAGCTCGAATTCCATCAATACTCGGAGCTTTACAAGTTTTTAGAGTTTTAATGATGTCACAGATTTCATTTTTATTTGTTGGTTTTAGGAAAAATGAAGAAGATGTTGGATTCTTCGTTTCTTTAAACTGCGTTTTTTTATTTTGCTAGCAAGATTTGCGCCAATTTCTGTGAAGAATGAATTAAATATATTAGATATTTTCAAATTATCTGTAACTGTTTCACCATCAGCACCGTTAACCCCTTGTACTATAGTTTTGGTTCTTAATTTATTGTTAAAATCTTTTACAATATTCCAGATATTTTTCGCGTTACTTTATTTTTTTCTATTTGTCTTTTATAGTAATTACTTTTGGTAGTTTTAATTAATTCATTTAATCTATTTCTGTAATTGACATACTCATTTTTAATTGTAAATTGTTAGGGTCTTTTTTTCAGGTACTTTTATTTATTGATGTTTCAAGACCTTTTGTAATCCAGGATTTTAATTTTCGGTTTTTGTGCTTGTCTATAATCACTTTAGTACATTTATCTATGCAATTTGTTACAGTATTAATCAGCCAGTCGGTTGCCTCATTTATATCCTCAATATTATAAAACATATCCCAATCAATTTGTTCAGCGATATTTATAAGTTTTTTGTGATCAGTAATTTTAAAAGTATTTCTTTGCAAAACATTCTTCACCTTAGATCTATTTAATTGCAAATTAAGAACAATGGGATAGTGATATGTTAAATTTGTTTCAATAACCACAGGAGTAAAATTTTCAATATCTTGAGTTGTTCTAATAAAAAAATGATCAATACATGAACGGCTATTTCCCTGTACATGAGGAAATGTATTAATAGCAGATCTGAAATTATATTCACTCATTACTAAGGTACTCATCAGTGTCCTCATTATTGCTTAAAATATTTATATCATCAATACATATATAAATAATATAATTCTCGACCGCCAATATAATTTTAGATATTAATGTTAAAACATATTGTAATCATTTAAAATTTAGCATATATCGAAAACCCACTACCACAGACACAGTCATTCATTACAATTCACAACAATCGTGGCAAATTAAACTCTTTCCCTTTCATAGTTTAATACATAGACTTACAAATTAACCCTTAGATGAAGATGATTTTAATAAGGAATTAAATATAATCAAACAAATTGCAAGAAATAATGGATATAATGAGTCCATAATAGATAATATGGTTAAAAACAAACAGCGAAAAATGATTTGAAGGGAATTTTTTTACTGTACCTAACAAAACGACAAAGTACAATTTCATTAATTATATTCCGAAGTATAGTGATAAAATTAGTAAAAAATTAAATAATTTAAGTATCTCCACAATAAGTGTAAACAAATCAAACTTAGGAAACATTTTGGTCAACAATAAAAAAAAAATAAGTAAACTTAACAAATCGGGTGTATATGAAATGTAATGATTGCAATGCGGTCTATATTGGCCAGAGTGGTAGAAGTAGGTATATAGATAATAGAGTAAATGAACACAAAAAAAATCTATTTTAAATAACAATAAAAATACAGGAATGTCAACTCATTGCATTGAAAATAGTCATTTTATCGACACAGAGAATATAAATTTAATTCATACAGAAAGGAAAGGAGAACTATTAAACCTTCTTGAACAACTAGAAATAAAAAAATTCCTTAAAAACAATCCTTGTACCACCCATGACCAACTAAATTTCATAAACACACCTATAATAAATAAGGTATTAAGAATTACCCATTGAATTATATTCCGAGTAGGTAGGTATTTAGTTTTATTACCCTGGAGATACCCGTAATTTAACCTGATTAGGTGTTATTGCATAAATATTAGAATAATCGCCCTCATAGCTTTAGTATTCATCTGTAATGCTCTTGAGAAAGGCCTAACAAGCCGAAACATATATAGAGTGTATCGAAATATATTTTTGAAACATCTAGAAACAGTGTTTTTTCTTCAAAATAATTATTTTCAAGATGTTTCACAAGGACCTACCACATATTCAATCCAATGTAGTCCTAGTATACGCGGATATTGGGAGTGTGTCCGTAGTCTCTAAATATGAAGCCCCCTCCAGCACAATGCAGCTCAAGGTACCTTCATGAATACAGAAGGTTGTATTACCTGCGATATTACCTGTGATGTTCATTTGTTGAAGTAGCTGAAATTAGGAGTGTTTAAATAAAGAAATAAATTTTGAATGAACAGAGTTCTCATTTTAAAATAATGCGATTGTGTTGATGAAGTGATATCACTTTTATTGTATTAGGAATGAAAAGACGCTATACATTTGAGGCAACATTAATATAAGCAAAATCAACGTTTACCTTCATAAATTTTAACTTTTGCGTCAGAGTTAAAAATTATCATTTAATGCGTAGATGGTTAGTATTTAATATAAATTTGGCAAACAAATTTTCCTTTTCGACATGCTTTTCACTGCCAAATTACCCATTTTAGTGGTATATAATGATTTATGAGATTTTAATGAGATTAATTTCATATAATTAAGAGCAGTTATGGGGTCTAGTCGGGAAAAAGCTTCGGATAGCTGTGTCACTCTCTAGAAAGTTTTTATACATGCGCCGCTGAATAATTTTGCTCTTAACTATACCTTCACTTGACGTTTTATTCACCGACTTCATTGAGGTGCGATTCCCGATAGAGGTAACACTTCCTTGCTCCATTTGTAGTGACAAAGATACTTATTTAAAAAATTCTTTTTAACCAAACAGTACGGAATAAAAAGTTTGAAACTTGCTGAGCATAATTATGAAGATTCATTCTAGACGACATGTATGAATTTTACCTCGAATTTTATCGATTGATATTGTCAAGTAGCAAGATATTAATTAATTTAATACCAGTATTGGCAATTTTAGAAACTTGGTGAAACATCCTGTATATGAATTTTATTTAAACATAATATATTTGTAAAGAGAATAATGTAAAATACATAGTTCACAATTATGATTTTAAAGTCAGCATTAATTATTCAATAACCCAGGCAATGACCTGGATAGCTACTGTCAAATGCTGACTAATGAAAAACCATAGAAATGGTAAATGGAAATGTATGTGGCAGTTAGTTGATTTTTGAGGCTGCTCCAATGTAGAGCAAGAAACACATCTCCCTCCCAGGCAAGTTGGCCTGGTAGGTTTTATTCCTATTATGTGTTATGAATTTTTTTGTAAGTATGACTTTTGGATTGTTTAATAAATTTGTGTATTGAAATTGTTATATCTTACCACTCTCTTATTTTGTTCCCTTCACATACGTGACAATATCATAATTCAGGAGCTAATCACGTCCAAATTTCACTTATATTTACAGTATAAATTTTCCCTACATAAAGTGAAAATTAATTAAAATAGATATACATGTACCCTCTAGTACACTTTCAACTACTGATCCTCTAAATTTTGAGTAATTTGACCAAACCGTATGGAAGAAATAAATTTTGAAAAATTACCTTACAAACACTGGTTCGATTAGCCCTCTTAAAGCAAAAAAATAACATAACATTATCAGTATGTGCCTGTCAATTTATAGAGCATTTTCGTTTATTGTAACACTGTTTCCAATGCCTATTCGCTATACGCTATTCTATTTGGAAGATTTTTAATAATCTTTACTTTAACTTCGATATAATTTTCATAAGTAAGGCAAAGATGTGGTTCAGATTCCACAATAAATTGTAAATCTTATCTATACTTAGTCAACACAAAATTTTCACGATGTACTTTGGCCATTAGAAGGGCGGTTAAAAGAAACAATTTTTACGTCCTCACCCCTCAAAGTGAGGAAGTTATGTATTTGTGAAAAAAATTTTGAAAAATTTTATTGTATTTCTGGACGAATCTCGACGAATTATGACGATACACAAAATTTGTCTGTGTCTGTCTGTCTGGTTTGAGATAGCAGCTACAGTTTTTGAGATAAAGCTTTCAAATTTGGTACACACATTCTAGAGGTCAAGGAAGAGATTTTGTTCGTTGATGAGCAAAATCGGTCCCAATGTCTAAAAAAAATATTAGTGACATTCCACCAATGTGACTTTTTGAAACGTCAAAATGTGACTTTTTTGAAACGTCAAAAAATATGACTTTTTTGAAACGTCAAAGTGATTTTTTTGAAACGTCAAAATGTGACTTTTGAAACATCAAAAATTATTTTTTATTATGAACTCCACTACACGTCGAGTTTTACTACGGTGAGGAAGTTCTGATCCCCAAGTAATTGGCAGCGGTTTTTATTACATAACTAACTTTATTTTGTAACTAGACTCTAATCGTGGTTTCTTATCTCCCAGATTTCAATATAAATCTTACTTGGACAGCTTCTTGTAGAAACCTGTGTGCACTATCCATATTTACATGGCAAACATATTTGCATTATAGGCTATATAAATGAATTTCTAAAGATGATTCCCAAATCGTCGAGGCCATTTCCAACGATTTTAAAGACTGCTTGTGAGCCACCATTATTTTTACAGAATTTCTGACTATTATCAACTGCTGACAATATGAAGAATTGAGATCCTAAATTCATACTAGACTTGATAAAGAAACGCATCTAGATGGAGAAAGTGAGGTATAAAACAAGTCACTATCTATTTATCTATACGGAAGGGGAAATCATTAAACTAAGAATAAGCAAAATAACATAGAATAACAAATAAACTAAATTCATGAAACGGACGGTGCTACTCGAATTCCAGCTATATTTTAGTGTTGCGCGTCATGGTTCGTCGTTTCAAAAGAAGCTCATTTTATGGTATATAATCAAATTTAATTTTATAGGACTTAATTTGTCATCAAATGGAACCACTTTGGGGGAACGCTGACCAAATTTCAAATTTTCTTTTTCACGTCTATAAGGACCATTAACTAGTAGAAATAGAAAATATCTGATGTGGCCAGCACATAACTTTCTTATACCAGTATATATTGTCCTGATGTAAAAAAATATTCTATTTAATTCTTCACTTACCTCAATTAAGTTTTAATAGCGTACCTTGAAACGTTTCATTAAAATTTTTAAATAATTAATTATCAGCGTCATTCGATATTGTCAATAATAATTCATGTCCATATATTTTAATAATTTCTTCTTATTGACACTGACATATTTGTAACTAAATCGCACTGCGTTAGTCAAATTCATGCTTGTTGACATGACGTCCAGATATAAACAAACTTTACTCACTGACAGGTGAAAAAGTAAAAACATAATCTACAATTTGTCCGCTAAAAGTCAGAATAATTTAACGATTTCGGCAGTCTCTAAATTTGAACTAATTTTATGTTTTTATATAATTTGGCAAAATGTAGATTGCTTGTAGATATTAATAATTACATTTAAATTAATTTATCATTAAAAATAAAAAACTGTCTGATGGCGTTCTAGAAAAAGGATTTTGTATCTATTTTTATGAATTATTATTATTACACATTGAAACAAACCTTTTGTATTGAAGATTAACTATCGTTAGTTCTGAAAAGATTTGTTTTTCATATACAAAAATCAATAAAATGAATAAAACGGTAACAATCAAACTAAAAAATAAATAAATTCATATTTGACAGCTGACGTGCAGAAACAGGAATCCATGAAACATGTGACAACGAGGCTGGTCAAAAGCGTCCGATCAGACTAATCGATATTATTCTCGCTTGTTACTGAGACGTAAGAAATCAGGGCCTTAATAATTAATTAATAGTTTATTAATTATTATTAAATTTACTATCGTTATATTTACCTTTAGCAGGTAAAAAATCAACTTTTTTTATTTGAAAATTTTTTTTTTAAATTTTAAAATTTTAAAACGGATTTCCATAATGTTATGGAAGACCATTAGAAAGACATGTCTTACAAATTTTAGATTAAAATATTATTTACTAATTATTTTATAATGGTTTTAAGACGTTGCAGTTGCGCGCTCCCGTAATAGCCTTATAGTTTTTTTTGGTTAAAAAAAACTTTCGAAAATTTTTTTTGGCAACCTTTAGAATTTCATTCTTTATATCTTTCTGAATGTAAATCATCAACTGGAATGAATCCTACGGATTTTTTTAAACGAAATATTTATTGGTGCCCAGTCTATATGTAATAAATACGTGGTTCTATGTAACAATGGAGAAACTAGTGGATGAGTTAAATGAGTTACAGTTTGTGTGGGAAAAATCTTAATATCAGAGTCCAGGGTAGGTTAAAGCTATTTTAAAATCAAAAAAGAAAATATTGCGATGACGCACTTTCTTTGTATTTTAGATATTTAATATTTTTTCTAGGAAAGATTGAAGTTCAAGTCAAAATTAAAATTGGCACAAATGTTCAAAATTTGTTACTAGCATAATTCAGTCATGAAACAGTTTTTGTCCCAATATTTCATACAATGGCAAATGTTCATTTTTTTTATTATTATTTTAAATTTATAATAGACAATTCAGTTTTACTGATAAAGAACTGTGTTTGAAGATATAAAATTGAATATTACAAGAATTAAGCGTTCGTTCAACGTATGCCCAAATTGTTAAAAATAAAATTATATAAAATTGTACCTGAAGATAAATATTCTATGACGCTTTTGTTTTATTTTTATCAGATTCTAAAAGGGAGTGGTTGTACGTCATTATTTTACGTATGTATTTGAGTTGGCTATAAAAATCAAATTATTTTTATATCTTGTTTATCTTCTAGTCCTACCTCATCAGTATCAAATATATTCTCATCCAATGTTACGTATTATAAAAAGTTATTTGTCATATACCTACTTTCGTTCAGAAATCTAAATTTAAATGGCGCTTTCGATTTGTATTGTATTTTGATTTTTTATTTTGTTAACATATGTGTGGGCGGGAATTGTAAGAAATGGAATCATTCGACCCTATTTTTTCGATGGAACTGTAAACGGTCCGGCATATCTCCAATTTTTAATGGGCTATCTCATCCCAGCGTGCAGCACACGTTCGAAGGTGTCTTGACCAAATATTTCTGAACAGGTGGATTGGTAGATGTGGACCCATCGAATGGCCACAAAGGTCACCGGACCTTAATCCATTAGATTATTTTCTGTGGGGGCCATCTAAAAAACTCAGTTTATAAAACCAACCCGAAAAACATTGTTGAATTAAAAGTGAGAATTAGAACAGAAATAAACAACATTTCTCAGGAGACTATAAACAAGGTTCAGCAACACTTTATTCATCGTTTAGGGTACTGTCAGCTATAACAAAGAGTATGGTTCAAACATTTACTATAAATTATTTTTATTATTAACTAACTCTTAGTTCTAGTGACCATTATTCGTTTAAATAAAACATGAAAAATTAGTAAATTCTTATATTTAAAACGGCCGTATCTTTCAACTTATCAAATTAAGATGCTAAGTATGATATATACATTTTTGGAATCATCTATTGAAGCAGAACGAAAAAATGGAGAAATATATACGGTATTCCATTTAAAAAAATATCGATGACGTCATAACGGAAACAGTGATGACCTCATAACTAAAAAATAAAGAATAAGGTGCGTAATTAAAATAAAAAATCGACGTGTCCGAGCATTTTTTTCTAAATATTTTTGGTTTAAGAAATAATAAATTTATTCCATACTTAACGGACAGACTGTATACCTTTTAATGCGTACATGTATTGATTTATCTTACACAAGGGAGCATAATGCTCGATTTACTATAAAACATAAACTTCCGTACCAGGCGTTGCCTATCTTTCGGCAACCATTTTAGGCTCAACCCAACTTAACAATAATCCAAATTTATTCTTTTCTTCTTTTCTTTTTGTTGTTTTTTTTTCACAAAACTTATTTATTTTTATTTGTTTATTTTTTTAGTTGTTTATTATCGAAAACGTTCTTGAAAATTTTAAAAATTTTCTGGCAACTACAACAAAATTAATAATAAGAATAAACAAAGCGGTCTGACATAGCCGCCTAATTTCACAATTACCTTTAGCGGGTTTTTGCGTATAGATATTTTCCCGTTTACCCAAGAAACAAAATTTTATATAGTGTCTTGCCTACAATAATTTTAAGTTTTAAATTGTTAATTTCATTATTTTAAGCAAAATATTTTCATTTAGCAGAGTAGTAATTTTAAGTTCAAATAAGCCGATAAATCGGCAGGAGTTGATATTGTTAAACACTTTTTTTTAATCCACCAGACTCCGCCGCGCCCAACCCGTCAATTGCCACGACGCCCTGTCGCGTGGATGCCCGGTTGGCACCGCGCACGGTTGCTCTGCGTGGATGCTTTCTTGTATAAATATAAAATAAAGTTGTTTGGAATTGAATTGAATTGGTGTTGATTTATCTATGCTTAATTCGGCTTGCTGATTACATGATCTGCATGTTGATATTGTGTGATTTAAAATACTTTGAAGCTTAATTTCTGCTGAAATTTCTGTGAGTTCATTGTTTCCGGCTAACACTTTTTTTTTGCAATAAGAAGTTTGTCATAACTAGGATAGATATCATCATTATGTTTTTTGTCTCATGTTGAATTATATATACTGATATTTCGTCACTTTTTTTCCCACATGACGCTAAAGCTTCCTCCACAGTTAATTTGACATTTTCGTTTCGGATGAAACATATTTTTTTTAATATATTCACTCGCTCGGGAAGTTCCACAACAGTTTCAATTAATTCTGCTACGCTACGCTGTCCTTTTGACCGAAGACTCATCTGGGTGGTATATACTACCTCTATACTTTTTTCCAAAAGAGGTTGTACTTTTGTTCTCTTTGCTTTTGCAGAGATTTCGTCAAACTATTTTTTGGGTCGACCTGTGTGCGAGCTAGTGGAAGGCTCATCTTCAGGCCTCTTGAAACTGAAGACTTACTCTAAATCGAAGTACTATTCGGCCAAATTGAATTTTTGTATAGGAAATTTCTTAAACGTGAATGGCTTTCCTTCCATTTATTGCGAATTGTTTTGAAACTTTTCTCTTCAAATTTTCTAATTTTCCCCTCTGTCTTCTAGGTTTAATTTTGTTACTAAATATGAATATATAATAGGAATGCATTTAGTTTTGTCCACAACTTCGAACCACACATCAAATAATTCCTGTTTGGAAACAAGAACCCTCGATTCTAAAATAGAGATTACCACATTTTATGACACAATTTACATATTTAGGAAGTCAAAGTATAGATATTTTCACACTATACAAATTCGATTTGTTCTATTTTGTTCCAAAGAATATTAGTTTAGTAAAACCTAAACTAATTATAAATTCTGCAATTTAAAGTACAATTTAAATAACGGGTGATTATAAAGTAAGGGATATATTTCAACTTATTATATATTCTTACAAATCAAATTAATAACAAAAAGTAAATGAAATCTAGTTGCTTACATAATGGGATTTCTGATGTCAAACACTAGTTACCGCAAATGCTCGATATGACCTCCATTTTATTGTTGTAAAATTACCAACCGTTCCTCCAAATTGTATACAGCACTATTCAACATTTCTGGTTGAATTGCACGAATTTGCTCTCTAACATTGTTCTTTAATTCCTCCAGCGTTGTTCTAAATACCAAATTTTTTAAATAATCCCACTGCCAGTAATCCGCTAGGTTAATATCAGGCGATCTTGATGGCCATGAATTTGCAAAATGCACCATCTTGAAAAACCGCAGTTAACAATTCTTTAACTGGTCGGTAAATGTACGGAGGTGCTTCATCCTGCATAAAAATCATGTTTACAATTCCTTCGTGCTCGTTTTGCAACTGTGGAATTGGATAATCTCTTAACATTTGCAGGTATCGTTCACCAGTAAAAGTTACAGATACGGCCTCCCCATTCTGTATTTCCTCGAAAAAGTATGGACCAATGATGACATTAGCTCTGAAAAGCTCACCAAACGGTGACTTTTTTGCCATGAAGGCCTTGCTGAACGATTTCATGTGGATTTTCTGTTGACCATATTCGACAGTTTTGAGTATTAATTCCACCATTAAGAGAGAAATGGGCCTCATCTGTCCATAAAATACGGGATAACCATTCGGGTTCAATTTTCATCTGAGCCAATACGTGTAATGAAAAATCGTACCTGAGAGCAAAATATGCGTCCTTTAATTCAAACAGCAGTTTCAGTTTATAGGGATACATTTTTAGGATTTTCCGTAAAATCTTCCAAATTCCAAACCGTGGTGTATGGCATTTGTAATCGTTTTGATATCGCATTGACACTACTGATTGCTAGCGGATTAGTATTGGCTACGTTTTGATTTTCCTGAAGAACTTCTGCAACTTGGACATCACTAATCCTAGGTCTTCCTGACCTCGGAAGGTCTTTTACAGACCCTGTTCTTTCAAATTTGCTAATCAAATTACGATACGCATTCATTTTGCACGGCCCTGTTCTCAAACCCATTTTCGTACGAAATCTTCGTAATCTAGCAGTGTAATTTTTACCCCCTTCATAATAACATTGCCCTAACCCAATTCTTGTTTGCAAATCCATATTGAAATTTTTACAATTTACGTTACACGAGTTTTATTTTGAGAACAATTCTCTAAATTACGATTATTTCGTTTGACACTTGTATCAATAGTTGTCACGACAATTCTTTTGTTTTCCATAGATACACTAAAATCCAATTATTGAGGCAATTAGATACAATTTTATTACTTTCTGCTACTAGCATAATTTCTTAAAATTATATAAGAATTTAAAATAGACCCCTTACTTTATGATAACATAATCCCATATATTCTCGTACAAATAAATGATGTATTAAAAAGTGTTTGTAAACCACATAAAGTACTTTCCTTCGACTACAATATCAATCACATTTATCTTTAATTATTATTGTTAAACAGTAATAACTTGCTGTTGAAAGTACGGAATGCGAATAGTATATAATATCTCCAACGTATTTATAACCTATTCTACGCCAGGACTATGCAAGTTAGTGCATGTTATTGAGGACATGTGCAAGCAAGTGTTACTAATACATTTTTTTGACATTAGAGAAGCTGAAAACTAATAAATTATCTCATTCTGTGACGTCGTCTATGATGACTTGTGTTCCCCTAATTTTGGTTTTTCGACCACTGTGATCATTCTGAATTGACGCTAACTATGTTTCCAATGTTGTCTTCGAAGAAATAAGGACCTAAAATGAAAACAGAACATATACCGCATCAAACTTTAAACTTTTATAGTGCAGTGTTTTTTCACAAACAATTTGAGAATTTTGCGCAGTCTAAAAACGAGTTTTTCGACAATACCTCTTTATTGCTATTTTTTGTCAAGTAAATAGTTTCAGCGTACGAGCGCCAAAAACTACTCCATCACGTCAATTAGTGCATGCACGAGCTCGTCCAGGTGCTTAGAAACCAGAATACTAACCCAGAGACCATTACTGGAGAACGCTACCTCCTCATATTGTATAATTACAGTGGAGAGGAAATTATGTCGTTCGTTGAACAATTATATAAATGCTTTATGGAATCAGAAAAATAAAAATGAATTTAATATTATATCGCTGCCACTGATAAAAGCAGCAGCACGACATAATTCGTTCTAGCAGTGGTGTGGAATTGAAAAACATGCAGAGGAATGAAGATGAAAAAAAAAAACAAGAAAGTTCTCATTCCTATCACTACACTCCACCTGCTCCGGAAACACTACTAAAACTTATTTCTTGTAAATGCAAGAAGGGATGTTGGTGAGCATATGGATGTAGAAAGGCTGTTCCTTTATTTGCACAAATTCCAATGGTACCTGTGATAATATATAAAATTGATTAGAAGACAGTGATGAAGAGGAAGAATCGGAAACCGTCCTTGACCACTTGATGACGAAATCGAGGTAGAAGATAATTCCATGGAAGAGTTTATTCCTATCTGTGAAGTTTTGCTCGATTCTAAGGACGAAAAACTCGTAAAACCTGGTCCATCAGAGACATTAAAGAGAAGGAGACTACACTAAATTACATCATATGGATAGGCCTACTGAGGATATTGCAAAAAAAGTTCGCCACATGATCAATCAGACGGTGGTGTGGAAATTAGTATTTTTCGCCAATACACATGATGGATTGCACTTTTTGGCGCTCTCATAAGAACTGTCATCCCTAGTGCACAGGTTTTACTAACATTTAATAGAACTCTACTTTGGACATTTTAGAAATTGTACAGATTTTCTTGAAAACAACTGCATGGACAACAAAATGTGTGGTCAGCCGTTGTTCATACATTTCCAAGACACCCTGTATGTATGTAGAGTTTCAAATTTACACGTTTTTGAGAAAAACGATTCACGCCATAGACCAAAGTCGTCAATATTTTGGCGTAATTCGATAAAGCAACATAAGTTTTTTCTAGTCGCCAAAAATTAATATGCATTCTGTTAAAAAAAATATCAAGCACACAGCAAAAATAATATATACCTATCTTGCAGTACCTAATTAATCTAATAATACTGGGCATCGATTTAATAGATAGTACACGCGCCAAAAGTAGAAATTAAAATAACTTGGAACAAACAAATTTTATAGTGCCATATTTATGATGACCTATGCTATATAAACGGAATAGGTACCTTATGTAATTCAGGCATAATAACACTACGAACAAACACGTGTGTTTATTTATAAAGTTTAATTATGTGTGTATTTTTCCTAGGATGCAGTATTAAATTGGGCAATAAAGTTAATATTTAAACAATGGCAATTAATTAAAATTTTCATTACTATTTAATACGTAAAATAAATGTTTTAAAACAAAGCAAAATATATTTAGGCAAGTAAATATTGCGCAAGTTATGTTTTGGAGTTGAATAGATTAAAAGACATTTTAAATATTTGGCTTGTTCTATTCCATCCCTGCCTGGAAAAGGGAATGATTGATTATGTTCAGTTAGACTAACTAATTAGACAATCTCCCACCCGTATATCAGGGCTTTTTAAATTTACACTTGTGTGAAAAATATGCAATGACGAAATCTATTCGTCTTTATTATTTCTTTGATGTTTTTTTAAAGCAGAAAATTAAATTAGTTTCTAAAGCACAGCACAGAACAGAAAAAAGAAAGCACAGACTTAGTAGAAAATGATTCTGTACTATAGAAACTATTGTCTAATTATGAAATTAATTGTGCCTCCATCTAGCGGTCGGGAGCGAAATTATAATTAGATCCCGAACGGATACAGCTTTTCATTAAAGTAATCTACTTCACATAGAAGGGATAATTTAGAATTTATACGCTATACTAAGATTTCAATGTTTAATTTACTAAACCCTTCACATACTGCTGGTCAAACAATCTAAAAAATCTATAGAAACATGTTTGTAATATTTCTTTTCTATTTCGCCAAGATCCATGCATCATTTGTAATACCTTCAACTCTAGGCAACCACATATACATATGCGTGTATTGAAATAATACATTTGGTATTTATTTTCTACCTTGCTGCATGGCATAAATAGTGTTGGTATATTGTTATGTTATTAACAACTATTAACTTCAGCAGAACTAAATATTTATAAAATATTATTACCATTAGTCTTAAATATAGAACATGGGTTATAACAATAACCTAAAACATATCTAAGTAATGAGGTAATTTCTCAGTAAAAATAAGATTAATATAGGATTAATAGGTGTAATTGTGATTTCAGGGTGACACCCGCAGACAAAATTCAGATTTATCGAAAAATCGGAATTCTACTGCCACTAACACTTGCTGTAGTAGGCAATGAGACTGGAGTTACAATATGTCAAGAAAAAAACAGCAAACAATATACAATCAAGTTTTTTCTATATTATGATTTTATTCGCTTTTAAAATTTCTCCACATTGCCTCAAAATTTTAATAATTCAATTGTTAAACGTTATTTGGATGACCTTTTTCCACTGTCCTGATCTAAAAGGCATGCTAAAGGAGTTCTAATAAGAAAGCCGTTTTTAGCTAGCTGGGAAAGATATTTTCTTTGGTTACCACAGTGATCTCCTATAAATAAACACTAAATGGTTACTGTGATTGCAATGATAATAATGATAGTAATCAGCTGAGTCCGAAGAATTAACAGTATCGTCAGAAGTTATAGTGATTTTGCATCAGAAGATTCCAAAATAAAATCAACAGGAGTATTGTCCGCAAAAAAGTTGAGACTTTTGTGTTGATTATTTTAAAGAGGGCAAAATAAATCAAATAATTTTTGTATTATCCAATCGGAAGTTGACTCCAATAATGAATTAGAAGTTATGGGTTTAAAAAGTATAGGTGACAATAAAGCCATCTTTGTAACAGCTAAAAAAAAGAAAAGCCTGATATTTCGACCAATCAACTTGATAAAATGTTAGAGGAACTCGACCTTTCAACCCAAGGCGTACGAATAAGATATGTTTTTTCTGTCCTCGTAGAACATTTTGAACCTTTGCATTATTATCTTTAAATTATATGAGGGGTTCTTTTTTTGTTGTATTTTAATGATAAACTATATTTATATAAAAAGTATTATTACACTAGCTCACTAGTGGTGGGATTATTGTGAAAGCGGACAGCGAAAAATAAAAAAAAAACAATCATTTTAGAGATAACCCAGCATAAAAGATGGAACAGAACATTCCTAAGATTACCCAATCAAAAATTCATTTCGATATTTAAAGTATGCGTGTAATCTGAGTTAAGCGTAAGAGTAGTCTTCTACTAAACTTCGCCTAATAAAGTCATTTTATTATTATTATTATTCTTATCTAAGGACAAACATGAACTTTTGGGGTTTCCCTGTCACAATTACCCCAATTGACACTACGCACTATGGGCCGATGGTGGAGGCGCCGTCTCAAAAATCTGTAACTTTTTTATTTGTTACTATAGACACATGAAATTCGGTATACAGATATAAAGTAAGGTCTGACGTTCAGTAGTGACGGTAAATAATTTTTATTTAGTTTTTATACATTTCATTTTTGTATGATGATAACATACAGCGTGTAATTTATGTACATAATTATATGTACATAAATATTTATTGTAATAGTTGCAAGGCTTCTTCAAGTTCCACAATCGCGTGACACAGATTGTCTTAAGCTCGTTATATAAGGGTCTGATGTATACAATAAAGTATGAAAGACATCTTCGTTAGTAGCTTTTCGGGAACATTTGCGACAATAATGTAACCTGAAACGTTTATAATCCTTATTTCTGGATTCCTGTGCATCTTCGGACAACTGGCCAAGTGGTAAAAGTGCATTATATCGAATTATGTTTTCTTCATGAATGAGTACTTTATGTACAGAGGAGGGCATATAGTACCATGGATATTTGCTCACATATAATTCGGCTGTTCTAAAAGCATATTCACCAAACTTTTTAACATTGATTGCCATACCACTTGACATTGTCTGAAGTAGTATGCAAAATCTCATAATTAATTCTTCATCAACTCCAGTAATTTGTGCAGTGCAAGCAGAATTGGCAAATAACCTTCGAACGGTATTTCCGCCATTACTAGTTCCGCTGATTTGTCGAGGTTTATCAATTAGTAATCTTAATTCTTTCCGAAACTGCTCCTGTACATAAGGTTTTTTAGGTTGTTTTTGCTTATTCATGTCCTCTGAGGTTACTGACCATTTTTTAAATGATAAATTATATGAAACATGAAGTACTAACTCCATAAATCGATTCCATGTATGTAAAGATGAGAGTCCAAATCTCTAATGCTCTTCATTCTCAGGTCTCTGTTTAACACGTTCCAAATTGTTCATTTCTGTTGGTATTGCAAGACATATATGGCATGTGGCACTTGATGGAGTATTTGTTACTACTTGTGTAACCTTACCATCTATCATTGTAATGAACAGTTCATGTTTAATAGACATTTGCTGTTCATTCTTCACTACAAGAGAAGGCAAGAGTGCTTATTTGAGTTTCCACTTCATTGACAACAGATCTTGTTTTCTCTGGAGTCTCTTTTGAGAATTCTATTAAAATGGACCTACAGTATCGAACAGAGGACGAGGTTGGATTTTTCCAAACGACGTTTTTTGTGGCTTCAACTACAATTTGTAGTGGAACCAAGGATGTTACAAACAAGTTAGTATCGGATATTCGTCACTTTCACCAGACAGTATTTGCTTGTACTCACTTTGTCCCGAAGATCCATCACAGCCCTATTTACTGTATAATATTAATTGTGAAAAGTTGGCCACATTCACAGAATCAATTTTGATTATTCTCTTACATGTGTGATCTAGAAGAGACTGCAAACTTATTTTAGTACCAATTTCAGTTACTTGCATGTGCTCTGGATAACATTCTCGCTTTGCTTCTGTAAGTTTGGTATATGATGGTAGTACAGTAACAGTCTTTGTCTTGTAAACAGGTTCTAAGGTATGTATATTCGTTTTTCGTTAAATCTAAATCAATGAAAGAGCCACGGCCTCTTGATTTGTGAAAGGCTCAACAACAGTATTACGTCTTAATAATGTGCGGATAAAAGTCTTCCATTCTTGTGATGCAGAACGTAGTTCCTGTATAATTTCTGATTCCCATGTCTCACCAATTGAACGTAATCCCTGAGTACATGAATGATAAATCTGATCAAGTCCAGAGTCTCGAAATAGTTTTATTGCTTTTCGTTTTTGTGTCTTCTCCGCGGATTCGTTAAATGACTTACATGGTCTCTCTCGTGGGTTTTCAGATAAGGACGTCGATGGTTCTTCGTCTTCTTGGGATGGTACAAAAAATTCGCCATCTAACCATTTCTCGTTGCTGCGTAAGAACACATCCCTTTTTCTTCCGGCTTTATTCCAGCGTATCTTAAATTCGGGCAATAAGTGTTTCTGAATTTTGATGATAACACATTGCAACTGCTCTTCAGAAAGATCGAAATTCTCTTTAATATACCGTTCTGCTGTTGATATATGTTTTCCGTGTTCTATAAAAGCGTCACATATGTTACGTTTAGTAATTTTGAAATTGTTCATTGTTTACAGTCGTAGGTACAGCTGACAGCGGCAAATTATTGATTACTATTAATTAATGCTGCTTGTATACATTAATAATAACCTAAAATTTTAACAAACCCAAGTTTATATACTTTCCTAAGGACAATGGTAACCGCAGAATACACATCCCGCGTATTGGTGAAGAAAAAAATATTTTCTCGGGAGGGAAATATTATGACATTATTTCATAAACTGGTCCATAGGCTTTTTAAAAGTTTACTAACATTTACCAAAAAATAATATACAGTGTGATGTTAACGACCCTAAGAGCCATATTAACAAAATGGAGGTCAGTCCTGGAATTTTTCCAAAATTACTTAAGCTGTTTATTAACCTAAAAGAGTATAATATGAATACCAAATTTTATCTAAAATTATGTGCATTCGTTTCAAAAATATGGCGGACTAAAGTTCTGGTCAAAGACCATAGAACTCAAAAACGGTTCACAATCAACAGTAAGTATAGGGGTGTTTTGAACTCAGCTGAGTGTGCTCTACCTTCCACTAGAGTATGTCCGTTTAAATCTGAGACACCCTGTATATTACAAAATAAATAGAAGTGTGAAAATTAGAAGTAAAAATTACAAGATAGATAACAATTAAAATAAATTAGTGTTTTTTAAGTTAATCCTAAAAAACTCATATGATTGGACTACGATTACCGGCCACTGCAAGTTACTCTTTGACCCACGTTACATATGCAGACCCTCCTAAGGGATTGAAACAATACAATGATTTACTCTTTCTCAAAAGGAAACAGACTATAATAAATGGAAGTTATCTACAATCTAAGGAGCTTACTGTGTGATTTGATTACGTTTAGGGAGACACTAAGTGCTTAGATTGTGTGTGTTCAGAAGATAGGATAGGGGAGAAGAAAAACATTACGGTTAGACCATTGGATAACTTGTGTTTACTGGAATCAACACCACAGCTGTTCCCACTTAAGCTTCGACAGATAGAAAGTCCCAGTGGGAACACATTGTTGTTTAAACGTTTATATAACGTTAATTAATGTTTGCGTAACGTTAATTAATGTTATATAAACGTTCAAACAACAGTGTGTTCCCACTGGGTAGAGCTTAATCTTCTGTGTTTTATTGTGATGTTTTAGTAGATTTTAGGAGCTTTCTGGTACCATAATTTTTCAACGAGGACTAGTTCATGGTAAAATATTGATATTGTATGCAAGAAAGTCAAGCGCATCCCCACACTGATGAATTTTTAAAAAACATTTCTCTTTACTTTTATTGTGTGTGTTCAGAAGATAGGATAGGGGAGAAGAAAAACATTACGGTTAGACCATTGGATAACTTGTGTTTACTGGAATCAACACCACAGCTGTTCCCACTTAAACTTCGAGAGATAGAAAGTCCCAGTGGGAACACATTGTTGTTTAAACGTTTATATAACGTTAATTAATGTTTGCGTAACGTTAATTAATGTTATATAAACGTTCAAACAACAATGTGTTCCCATTGGGTAGAGCTTAATCTTCTGTGTTTTATTGTAATGTTTTAGTAGATTTTAGGAGATGTCTTGTACCAAAATTTTTCAACGCTAATCAGTTCATGGTGAAATATTGATACTGTAGGCAAAAAAGTCAAGCGCATCCCCACACTGATCAATTTTTAAAAAATATTTCTTTTTACTTTCATCTTGTTTACACAAATTTGAGTGATGTACCTGTAAACACACAGAGCAATGATTACTTAGTGGTTTTAAACATAAAGTAGCTACATTAAATTGTCCAACATCTTCTAAATTTGCATTTTTTTCACTTTATTTGTCAACATTACAATGGCGAAAAATAGTACATAATTTTATCCTTGAGCTAGTCCTCAAAAAATGAAGTTGTGTAAAGCAACCTTGGCCATGTTCATGTATGAATTCTTCTAAAATATGCATAATACGATTGCTTACTTGCAAAAAGTGGTTGAATATTTTAATGACCGGTCTCTTTCTTCAGTTTTAATTCATACCGAATAGGAAACCCGACAAAGAAAATCACTAGAATAATAGAATAACACAACAAAAATAAATAGGTTATGCTGCTTGCTTTAGTTCTTCATCTTCCATCTTTATCAGCACACCACAATGCGTCGTCCATAAAATGTTAAATAATGACTTTAATCTAACGTTGTTAATTCAGTCTTATGATGAAGTTTCCGCAACATCAAAAATAAACCAAAGACACCAAGATTCACAGTCCTAGTATTGTAGTCAGCCAGGCGTTTTTAAAACGTGTCTATTTTTTTAGTAACAACAACTGATAAATGATGTCGTCTAGTCGACTAGAGGTCGTGGATGACATGATGACGACTTTCTACACTTTCTACGTTAATTTTTGTGCAAATGTGGTCGTAAGTCGCAAAACTGCTGATTGGGTTACAACTACTATCCCCCCTAAATAAGCCCCCCTCTTAGCCAAATCTTAAATCCAATAATGGTTTCTAAATTTTATTTCGACATTTTAAAATAAAAAAATTAATTGTAACCTAACCTAAATACGTCCATTCTTGCATACATTTTCAAAAATTTTTACATTTTATATGCTGCGTAATTATGAATTTTTAGAAAAAAAAAGAATAAAATAATTATTGAGTATTACATAGGCATCCTTTTAAACATAACTGATAACAATAATAAGTACCAATAGTTTTTTATATTTTATACTCTCATTTTTATCTGATTGCGCTAGTATAACAGTTTTAGGTAGATAGTGAATCAAACACAACACTTCCAGTACATTTTGTCGTAGAAACTGTTAAAACAACTACTCAATCTAGAAGCAAGAATTGCATTGAATTATTTAACAATATTCTTAGTATTAGAAGCCAAAAAATATTGATTTTAAAAAAACCAAAAAGAAAAATTTTTACACATAAGAAATGGTTCCTTCCAGTTACAACACAAAAAAACGAAAACCCCTAGTCAGACATATATCGTCTTTCATTCTTACGGAATTCCTCAGGAGGCTGGTACACGCGAACATATTATAAAAATATTTGAATTACATAATTCAAAATGCATAAATACGAAGCAAATAAAATGTCAGATTTTTTAATAGTAGTTTGTGTAATACGCAAAATAAGGCTTTAGGGAGACGAATCGTAATGTTTCCGTACGAGGCGCCAGCCGTGTCCGTAACTTAAAGATTAGCCCGCCAAAGCCATTTACGTACGTATTGCATGCAATGTTTTCTTATATTAGCTTTTCAAAAAAAGAGTTCTAGCATTATAATATTCATTTTCAATTGCCATCAATACGGTAGTGTATTAAAAGTCATGCGAAAATGTCCATGGAAACCGCTTGTTTATTAACAACGCGTTTGCAGGCGAGAGTTTCAAATATGCTATAAACTGCCATTTTTATTTTCATATTTCTAAATAGTGTTTCTTTTTCATTTATATTTGCCATATAAAATGATTAAATAAATGAAAAAACATACAAAATTTAAAAAAATTAATTATCAGTTTTCTGAATAACCAAATTTGAATCCGCTATACTGTTGCCACGACGATTTTAAGTCCATCCGCTAAAATAGCATTTTGCGGATTCTAAACAATTTCCAAAGTTACCATTTTGGAGCGTATACAAAAAAATATATTAAGAAAGGCAAATAAAATAGAAATTAGGACGACTTAATCACTTTATCTTAACTGGGGAATAGAAACGAAACAATAGGACACTATGGTTGGCCCATCCATTTGCGTAACACAGGACTTCAATAGCCATTAGAAGGCATCGAAGGCATTGTTTTAAGAATAAATTTAGCCGCTCACAATAAATTCCTGGTATTTCTGTGAACGATTGTATTTGAGAGTAAATAATTTGACACCAAAAATTATCGCCTATTACTTTCAGAGGTTAGGATGGAGGGTATCTATCAATTTTTTATCAAAAATTGTATCGGAGATTTTGCAAACATTTGTAAAAAACATGAAAGAGTATTCAAATTTATTTAGAAAAAAGAACTTTATCAGAGCTCGACAGAATGCAACATTTTCAATAAAAAACAAAAATACTGATTAGAAGTTAAATCACGATTTCATATTATGTGATAATTATAAATTTAATGGTCTAAAAACTCAGTCAATAGTAGAGGATCCGAATTAAAGACGACCTTCACCCATCCGTTTAATGGATGAAAATTATTTTATATTAATTTTAATATGTTATAAAATATATGGCGAGTGGGTTGGCTAAAACATTCCTGGCAAGACTACGATTAATTAAAAATTCAAAAACAACTTTTTTTTAAAACATTGCACTCATTTGTTTAGGGAACAAATTTTATTCCAATCGAAACTCTGAAGCCTATAGAATATGCAAACGTTAGGTTGTCTATTTTTTTCCTGGCGTAACCATTGGGTTGGCAGGTATAAACAGGTAATTCGATACTAGTAATTTAGATTCATATGTTTAATGAATAAAGCTTATATCAAAATAAAGGTAATTAAATTGCGAACAGAATGATATAGGGTTGTCTGCGAAAAATCTGGTTAAAATTCCAGTTGGCGAGCTTTAAAAAGCGAAATATTGGTGAGAACGAAAATGTGCGACAAAGAGGTCCGAGCAAACTACCCGGTGCGATAGAAGAGGACGCAACATTGCAGCTGCGCGCGGCTCGTCCATCGGATGAAAGAGAGTGCGCATACTATTTGTTCTTGCAATTTTGAAGGGTAGCGATAGACTAGTAAATCATTTTTTTTATTTATCGACAAAAACGTAAAAAGCAAATTACTGTTTTTACTCTTACTGAGACAAATTACTTAAAACAATCAGCCGATGTTTCATAGATACTGTGTAAAAATATGGTTAATGAAAATGAAAAAAAAATATGTTTTTTTCCTACAAATTAAATATTATATAAATATATTTCACTACTAAGTAAAAGTACTCTCCGTGGGGTTACTTTTTATTATTCTTATAAGTGCTAGGAATGCTTTGTCATTATTATTGCCTTAATCCTGACGAACTATATAAATAAAAAATGATGATATACCTATTATGTATACCTATGTGCTGTTTATAAAATTATTAGTGTCCAGCATATTGCTAAAAAACTAAAGTAATTATCTGTAAAAATACAATGTATGTTTTGTTTTGTAAAATTGAGTGAAAATTGGATGTAATTGGAGAAAATTGTAATTCTGAGAGTAACTTTAAAATTAAACAGGAAATAAAAATGTTGGAAATATGACCATCGCTTAAAAAAAGTTTTAAATATATCGATCTGTTGAAAAAATTTGGACTTCTTTGTAACTAGATAACCAACTTTTGACCACTTGAGCAATACTAGCGGCTAAAAAGATGTCAAAAAGCATCTATTGCCAGTACAGATAAATATTTCAAAGTTCGCAATATCGATAAAAGCAATATTTTGTTATTTAAAAAATACCAATTTTCTTAAGAATTTTATTTCTCGATATCGACAATTTTGGACTAGCGTAAATTGGGTTCAATCGTTTTATTTTGGTGGTAGCTTTTTGTACAGACCCTTAAGAGACACCTTGTAAAATCACCAAATAGAAATACTAAATACCTCCAATAGTAATTGCATTATGCCATAAGTAATTGCAAAGACAAATAATAATAGCAAACCAGGCTAGCCTAAAGTAGACTCAGCAAGACAGACATAGTGAGTGATAAGTGTATCCCTCTGGTGGTCAGTGCTACTACCCATCAGATATCATTAATGTCTTAGTGACTGAGAGCGACCTGCAAAGCAGGTATCAAGAGCTGTGATCTCTAACCCTGGTGTATCCTCCGATATGGATCATCATTACTTAGTTCTTGCACAAGCTGAATCTTAAAGGGATGCCATTTTCCTAATTTTAATACTGTATGTACTGACGTTTTAGTAACATCATAATCACAATTAACCTGGCGAACGCTGATATGTGGATTTTCTTCAACAGCCAATAAAATATTTAATTTCGTATCCTTGTCAACACTTGGGCGACCTGTTTTAGGTAAATCTTCCACCGTATCAGTCTCTCTATTTTTTTTTCCAATTTTATTTACTGTCATTCTGGATATTTAGTATTAAATAATTTACATATTTCTTGTTGAGGTCGCATCCTATCGCCATACCCAATCATCCTAAGAATTTCAGTTCTCTGCGTACAGATACACTCACGTTATAAATTAAAATAAATCGACAACAATTATTGAGAAACCACTGCTGGTGTAAAGTATTATTAAATGATTTACTGTCAGAGAGATAATGATAAAAAAAAACAAACAAAAATTAGCCTACCTCAAAAATTAATAAAAAAACGTGACGACTTCATAACGGAAACGTCATGACAACAAAAAATAATGGACAAGGACAAATAATGAATTCATTCCATATTTTACGGACACACTGTATGTTGTGTGGCTTTGTGGTCGAGATATAAGCACACTTGTCTTACACCCCGGAGTTCTCATGATCGGTCAAGGAGCTGGGATTTAGAGCAGAAATTAATCCTAGCATACTTGGATGTTGGATGTATGTCCGTTGTCTCTAAATGATAGAAGAAAACATAATTTAAAAATAAAGTACCAAAATCAATGACAAGTAATATTAAGAAACTATTAACAATTACAAAAAAATCACTGAGAGCATGCACCAACCATGCGACAAACTGAAGCAACCAGGCGCGGATCCAGTTCTTTATTTTGGGGGGGTCATCCCATAAACTATAATATCAAAAAGGGACAATATACAAAAATGCGCCGCAGGCGAAAATTCGGTATTTTTCAAGGTCAAACGCTCTAAAATGAAGAAAAGTTGCAAATATGAGTTACATAAACAGTTTCTTCGAAAAATAGGTTTCATCAAATAAATTTTCTTTTTTTCATGTATGTAATTGCAAAAATTATTTTTTTTAATTTTTTGTTTTTTTTTTGTCATGAACAAAGCTCTGCCTTCGCAGGAAAAATGTATCACAGACGAAAATTGGAAACTGAAGTTTCGTCAAAACAAATTTAATTTTTCAGATCAGGATAGGATTTTGTTAAAGTTAAACAAAAACAAAATAAATGTACTTTTTTAATTAATAAAACGGCATTTAACGAAACAAAATAACAAAATACAAAAAAAATATAAAAAATAGAAACCTAATAACAAATTCATATTGCACATTGCAATTGCACATAACTTAGTGTAGTAGCATTGGCGCATGCCACATGCCACAGACAACCAAGGAACAGGAACAGGGAGCGCTTCGCAAATTCACAAGAGTGATGATATGTGCGATATAACGTGAATGTTTTTGCATTTTTGTAATACATGGTATACGTTATACTTAGCGTTGATTTCGCTAGTTAATCGGCAATAAAATATTAGAATATTTTATACACTCTTGATGTTCTGGGGGGGTCATGACCCCCATGACCCTCCCCCTGGATCCACGCTTGGAAGCAACATAACAGAAGTAAAAAATGAACCGCAGAAAAAGCATTAATTTTGTGGCACTACCTTCTAAAATTAATTAGGTATCTGATATACCATTCTATAAAGTTACATGTTTTCGGATACTACTTCTTCATTTCTTACTTTTCAGTATTTTCTCTGGACATTTTTCAGAAGTTGTTTCAGCACCAGGGCAACTTTGTTTGTATCGTGTCAGTAATAAAAGGTAATGGTTAATAAAAATCATTCCTTAACCACTTACAGTGGCTATTATTTACAATTTAGTTTAGGGGTGAACGATGGGTATACAAGCTGAACCCCGTGCGTGGTTTAGGAGGCGACACCTCTCGGGGGGTTAAATATATTTTTTGAAAACGAAATCATCAAATCATTAATTTATAACTTATTTTTAAATTAGTTCTGTCAAATCATAGTTGCCAGTTTTACAGTGAATAATTAGAATTAAAAAAAAAATGTTTTTTCTTTTTGTCTGAAAATACGATTCATTTAATTATTTTATATCATTTACACTAAATTAGTTTCAGCAAATATCAAACTCTCCGTATTGTACTCGATGCTCGTTTAAACAATCAACAAGGTAAGAGTGTGCGAGGATGATTAAAAACTAAACTTAGTATACTAACAATACAGTCTATTTGAACTGGCTCCTGCCAGTATGCGACGAACAGAAAACAATTAGTCAATATCCGATCTTATCATTTCTTTCCCCATGTATAAACAGCTGTCATCAATGTCTTTGAAAATTCTGGATTAAACCGTGGTTCAGATGGAATCGATGCAAATTTTTTGTTTTTTTGAATTTGAAAGTGCGAAGTGTCTTTTTAGCTACTAAGCATACATAATAAATATTACTCATATACCTAGTTATATCGTTAACACTTTTCCCTTTTTAAACCTCTTTACAATGTTACGGAGGCTTAACAAGCGTTGAACTAGAAAATTGAGTTCGCTGCTTTGTGCTAATGGCAAGAGTACCTAGTTAGGGATATGTGTAAGAGTGTTGGCATATATTTTATTTTATTAACTAATTAATTATAAATTATTATTCTTATTTTCAACAATATCATAAAGCTTGGACTGTGGCACATAAATACTTATCTCCGCCACTGGTATATAGAATCATTTGTAGCTAATTTAAAAGAATATACATTGATTTCCATTGTTTAATAAAGAATATGTTATTGTTTTCTTTCCATTGCCTATACAAGTCCCAAAAATCAGTCCTAGAATTTAAAAAATTACATTCGTTTACTGTACCACTGAAAAAAAAAGTAATTTTTGAAAATACCGAAATAAGCGAAAAAATCTTAAAAATTGCGACAAAAAGTGAGTCACAGTATAATACATATTATGCGCCCGGTATATAAATGTTAGATAACTAAAACATAAATTTTCATATAAATAAATTTAAGGGGAATAACGTTAAGAACAACAAAATAAATATATGTATACTGAATCAAATTAATATCATTAAATCATTAGAGACTTTCCTCGGACACTAAATTCAGGAATAATATAAACTCAATAAAAATAATTAAAGTGCATGGCAAAGTAATGAAGAGTCCAAGACCGAATCACTCAACTAAAGTCATTTCGTATGGCTTCCATAACCCCTTTGTAACTATTATTTGATATAAAACCAGCTTACGCGGTCAACATACCAAGCTAAACGCTGCTAAAACATTGGCCTGAACAGTTTTCAGCTGAAATCGTATTGGCTCCCTTTCAAGGAATGTTATAATCACTACAATAGGGCGTAGCTCGTCCTGGCTCTTGGAAGGGGGATTCTGGGCGGAGCCTGCCGGATTACAGGGGTAAGGAATTTTTATTCCTGATCCTGAGTTAGTCTGATACCGGTTTGGAGTTGAATATGTGCTGTGATTTTACTATCGTGACGTAACGCGATAACAGACAAATATTTCGACCAGGATGCTGGAATAGTTTCGGTGAAAAATGCTAGACATGCCTTGAACGACGTACCGTTATATTTTAGTGACAATGCTTTTTAAGCGGCTTTATTAGTGTCTGTGATAGTTTCCGACGGATTACGCACTTGACAGAATAAGTGGATTCAAATCAGTAGTGCGTGTAGGATGTTTTGACATGTGTATATGTATATAATGAGTTGTTCTGAAGTTATGTACCAAGCATATTATCCGTACTTATATCAAAGGGCTGGAGCAGCACCCCCAGTGTCGGCCCACCCAGTGCCCAGAACTGGACCCTTTAGTTCACCTTTTGGTGCAGCGCATCAGTATGACAGGGTGAGAAAATACATTTTTGCCGGAATTTTGGATGAAAACCTCATCTGAAAGTTTGGGATTAAATTTATTTTTCAATTTTCAATAAAAATTATACCTACTAATTATTTTATACTGTAACTAGATAAAAAAATACTAGAGCAACTCTTTCAATAACTACAGAAATTCATTTTTAACGAGCTTTTTAATATAAAAAAAGAATCATTTTCAACAATTGCTTTTTCTAATAATCAAAGAATTCGAACGTCTTTCCTTATACATTATACAGAGACTTTTCTATACATTAAATTGCTAGGAAAAATATAAAATGTCACACATCTAAATATAAAACAACTTCGACGTTGCCAATGTAAATATTCGTTTAAAAAACTCAGGATAAGTAAATACATCACAAAATTTAATTACCCTGTAAAAGTGGGTTTTACCCTAGGAATCATATTTTATATTATATAGTGTTAAAATCTCAGTCAAAATATTGTATATCGTATTATGATTGTATGCCGTAGTTCTATAAAATATAATGTATCTAAAATATGTGTATAGTGTATATGCGCCAATTCTAATATGAAGATTCCACTGTATTAAATTTTACCTATCTAGTAAATTTTAAGTAAATATTTTACGTCTATAAAAAAAAGACATCGTACTAACAATAAGCAGCGACAGACATACATGAAGTCACAAAACCATTTCTTGCGATAATCGAGTTCGGTGTGTTCAAAACAAATTCCATAGTGCGTATTTCTTCCGGCGCTTAATATTTTTTTATGCGGATATAATATTCTCACCTGACCGAAGATAAATAAATAACTAACTATATATGATATTATTTAGAGTCGGGTCGTGCCGATGTTATTACTATACTCTGATATAGCAAAATTTACCTCAATTTTAAAAATTTTATCGACCTTCGGATGGTGCTTTGGGGTTTGATTTTTGAATATATATCATGATCGTACAGGAAATTTTTCGTCTGAAAATAGAACTTGTAATTTTCAACAAAGTGCAAATTTATTTTTTTGTGCGAGATGAACAATGTGGCAACATTGTAGTTAAATAAAATTCCTACTTTAATAATAAAACTGTTGCAGTAACTATGCAAATCATAAATATGTTACAACTTCATTTTATTCTGGTTGTCATTTTCATTTTTGATCTAAAATTTGACGCTGTTATCAGCAATTCAATATGCTATTTAACATATTAAACATTTTTAACAATAATTATTGTGCTTACAAGAAACAGACAAGAGACACTTATACAGACAGGCCGTGTTGTAATATTCAAGTTCAGAGTGTTGTGAGCTAAACTTGCACTTTTATAACTCGAATTTTTTCAATTTTACATTTGTTTTGGAAGTGGTTATAGCAACAAATATTTTATGCATAAGTTAGCTTTTAGTTGAACTGGCTTGTATTTGAATCTCATCGACTTTTATGAAAATATAGTGCTACTTAACCTCCAACTCATAGTTAACTCACGATAATAAAACCGGACCTTTGTTGTTTGATGGCCGTCGATACGTGTTGGTGATCGATAAGTTTCCCTGAATTGCGGACTAGCACTTTGTCACTATTGATACAATTTTTACACTATAATTTCCAAGCTTTCAAATGTATCCAGCTGTGTAGTATTTGTTACATTCCTAATTAATCTTAAATTGCTACTATCTATTTTATGGTTGTTCTCAAATTAACTGTATTTGAAATGAGCCATATGTTCCTTGAATCTAATTTGAACTGATCGTATAGTTTGTCCAACATACTTTTGGTTACTGTCCTTACAGCTAATTTCGTAAATCTTCGACTTTTCGGTTGTTTCAATTTTGTCTTTCGGATTGCCTAAAAGTTGTAGTTTATTTCTCGGTGAATGAACCACTGTCATACCTACATCTTTAAAAATCTTACCAATACCACGGTGAATCGAGGATCGAATGGAATCGATACAAATTTCGGAATTTCTCTATCTATTTAAAAGGTCGAAGAATTTCGTGTGTCTCTTTAAATTTATTTTTCCTAACTCTGCAATTTTTACACCATATCATTATTTTAGCGGTTGTACTACACTTATTTCTGCATCTACACTTTGATCTACACCAAAGGATATGCACATACAATTATTGTTGCAGTAAAATCCTACATCAAAGATGGACTGCGTTCGTAAAATATGCTCTAGTCTAAAACAACCACTCTGGTTTGATTTTGAAAATATGTGAGTTCTAGAAGAAGAATAGTAGTACCACAGAAGAATGATGTATGAAATGTTACAAATAAAATAATAATGAGAGAGGCTGTCAAAAAGTTACATTATAAGTGTTAAAAGGACGTAATTTTTCTGGAGGAATCGCCTTTTGAATAAGCCATCTATCTTTTAAATTGAAGATCGTCTGGCCTCAAAGCACAGCTGCAATAGAAATTAAACTTCGTACCTATCAAACTCACAAATTTTTCATGAGGGAAAATTGGTTTGATATTAGCAATAGATTTTCCGACCACAAAGGAACATAAGTGGTTAACTCGACTATTTCATATATTTCAATGCCCAGTGTGTTTTTTATGAACATATTCGAAGCAGACGGAAAAGAGAATTTTGCTGTTTTTCTTAGGTTTGGGTAAAGTATGTGAATGATTGCAGGGTTTCATACAAAACTTACTAATTAGAAAACTTTGTATCAAAATTAAATGATCGATTTGCTTTAGTAAAATTCACTTACAAACTGTAAATGGTAAAGTGTTATCGTAAATTCTGTAGAGTAAAGGAATTCGGATTCAGTAACCTGTATTCGTATGAAATAATAATTTGATAATTAAGATGAAATAATTTGATTAAGAATGCCCCCCTGTATTTAAAAAAAAAAAGCTGCCCTGATTTTAAATAAATGCTCTTTCACTGTGATAAATAACCGAAACATGTTTTATTTTACTCTAGAGATTTTACGAAAACACTATAGTAGATAACACTAATTTTTGTTGTACTAAGTAGTAATTAGAAATAATGAAAATAAGTTACAATTTAATATACAGAGTGCGGAAAAATAATTGAATAATGGATTCTAACTTTAAATATACTGGCTAAATCAAAAATGATCTGAATACTAGTTGTTTGGCTAATTGCAGCGCATATTTATGTGACCTTGCTTTTTTCAGGGTTTGATTTTATTGCCATGTATTTTTTGTTTTTGTGTCCCATTTGACAGTTAATAGTTTCTGACAGATAGGAGATATTAACTTTTAATTTTGCCCAGTTACAGACAAAATAATGAAAAACAAGTGTTTCAAACGAGAAACGTTTATTGATTAAAACAGTTGAACAATTGAAAGTAAAAAGCGGATAACAAAAAAATATTTTTCGTTAAGTAATTTTAGGAGTTTTCAAGTCGCTGTTTAAGAATATATTAGACTGACCTGCCAATTGGAAAAAATTAAATTAAAAAATGTTAGAATTTCTTATTGCGGACTTAAAGTGCAGAATGGCCCTTCTAATTAAATTTACAAAAATGTCTGGCCACACATGCTCTACTCTATCCCGAAGTTCACGTAGGGTTTTAAAACGATTCCCTTCATCCTTCATAAACTTTTTGTTGGAGAGCATTCCATATTGAATGATTCAAAGAGTTGCAAACTGGAGGGTTTGGTGGCCACTTAATTCTCCTAATAAACAAATCCACATTTTCTGCTAAAAGAAATTGAGTTCGGGCAGCTCTATTGGATGGTGCACTGTCTTACATTGAAACGTAGGTATTATCTAGATGTGCTTCGAAGGAAGCAAATCGTTTTGCAAATGAGTTAATTATGTTATTATCTGCGTTGGTTTTCGTAAGTTGAGAATAATTTGTTTTTTTCGATACCAAAAAATAACCATCAGTTTTCTTTTTTGAAAAATTAGACCTTTTGTGGTACAAGAGATCTGAGAGAATTTGGTGTTTCCTTGTTACTGAGTTGTTTTGCTTGTTTCGCGGAATTTGAAGATTAAAGTCTTTTTTATCTTGAAATATCAAACGAGCCATGTCAGCATTAGAAAGTCTTCTGTATATCCAAGAAGCTCGTAGCTTTGCTTCAGTTGTAATTGCTGGAGTTTGCAAACGTTTATAGCATTTGATAAACAAACGTATTTGCCTTACTTGAACTGATCTCTGATCTGCGATAGATTCCTAACGTGCGAGCTATTTTTCGTTGAGACAAATGCGTACCAGAATTATTTTCATATAATGATAATTCGTTACTTGCTCTAAATTGACATTAACTAAAACAGTTCTTGCTCATCCAATGCCAGCTATTCTAGTACAGAAAAAAATACCTTAACAGTAAACCGGCATAATTGCTGATATTAAGGTCGAGAAATAATTCACACTAGATTGAACAGGTACACACGCAGCACCCGCAGAAGATAAATGTTTGGGGCAGTAGTTTGGTCGTCATATCATTGGGCTGTCTTTAAAGATGAAATTTAACTGCTTAAAAATATATAAAATCTTGATATGTCTAGAGCCTTTGACATGGTAAACCACGAGTTGTTGCTTAATAAAATGTTTGATTATGGTATAGGAGGAGTATCTAATTCTCGGATTAGATCCTATCTGAGTAATAGAACGCAGAGCGTTACACTAAATGTAGGTGGCAAAGTGTATCAGTCAGATGCTAAGTTGGTATCAACTGGAGTTCCTCAAGGTAGCACCTTGGGACCTCTTCTTTTTTAATTTTCATAAATGATCTGCAAAGTCATTTAAAAGTAACAGAGGACCTCCATGTTACACAATTTGCCGATGATGTGGCAGTTGCTTCGATGGCAAATAATATACATGAGCTGTCAAGTAAGGCTAACATGTGTACTTCGCTAATGACAAATTACTGCAGCAAATTTGGATTGAAACTTATTGGGACTTAAACGCAAATGTTGATGTTTACTAACAACACTCCCGATCTCAGTTTATTTGTAATGATTGATAACTCATCAATAAGAAATAGTCAGTCTACAAAATTGTTAGGGTTAATTGTTGACAGTAAATTAAATTGGTTTGAACACATTGAAGACTTGACAAAAAAAATGTCTGCTAGATGCTACGTTGTCTGGCAACTTCGTTCTTGTGTTAGCCTAGGAGTACTTAAAATGTATTACTTTGCATATGTACAGTCACTGTTAAATGATGGTATTCTCTGCTGGGGAAACTCTAGAAAAATCAATGATCTTTTATTATGCAAAAAAAAAATTAGGACTATACAGTTCAAACATTCAACTCATTCATGTAGAGAATTGTTTGTTGTACTTGGAATACTTACAGTGCCTGCATTATACATTTTATGTTGCCTGTTTGTCAAAACCAACATACCAAACCAACAATTTACCCAGTTCTCTGATCGCAATATACACTATAGCTTAAGATATACGAACAAAGTTTTGGTACCAAAACATAAACTCTCCGTTGTCAGTAATGGAGTCACGGTTATACCCATTAAGATATACAATCATCTCCCTCGTTGCCTTAAAGAAGTTACTAGCTTAAAATTGTTCAAAATAAAATTAAAAGAAATATTGCTACAAGAAGCTATTTATTCTTTGCAAGAATTTTTTGACATGACCTTTTGAGTTTAGTGTAAATATAGTATTATGTTTGTATTTGTGTTTTTTTTTTATCTTTTATATATAACTACGTGTTTTATTAATCTGTTTTTCGTTGAACTTACACTTTATGTTGACTTGGTTATCAAATCATCATTTGTTTGATAGCTCTTTATATCTGTATATTGACGACTTTTATATGTAATGCATGTCTACTTAAATAAAGAATATATATTATTTTTTTATTTTTTTTTTTTTTTTTTTCGGTTTCCCGATGCCGGTCAGTCCTCCCGTGGCCTCCGACGCCTCACGGGAGTCGCGCCGGCGCATCAACTACAGCCACTCCCCACATCCTGCAGGGTTAATGACTGTAGATACCAGAATCGTGTGCCCTAAGCAGACGGAGAGAACCCAGAATGACCGCCTTCTGCATTTGGCCTGCCAGCCACTCGGCTGGTTTTCGGCAGGCCGGTATGATCTTCAGTTCCGAGAGCAGCGTAGGCTTTATCCCTCCGAGTACACCGATAATAAGGACGACCATTTTGACCGAGTAGCCAGGGTACAGCACTTGGAGCTCGTACCGGAGATCGCGATATTTGGTCCGTTTCTCCTCCTCCTTCAAGGTGATGTTTTTCTCCGCAGGTGCCGAGAACTCGATGACATACATCACCTTGAGTTGATGGTCGAGGAGGACTATGTCAGGCTTGTTGGCTTGGATTAGCCTGACAGTCGGGAACGAGTAGTTCCAGTAAATCCGGCATTTCTCGTTCTCGACAACGGACTCAATATCTCCGGGGACGTAAGGCAGCACTGGTGTCTGGTCTACCCCGTACGAGTGCCTTAGATGGTAGTATAGCACTCGTAACGCCGCATTATTATTATTATTATTATTATAAAACAACGTGATATCTATAAGCGCTGTCTTTTCCCTAATGTGAATACCTAATTTGATTTAAAATGGGTTGTAGTTTCAGCAAGGCGGTGCCCCCAGGCGCTATGGGTTTCAAGTTAGGGAATATTTTAATCGCGCATTTCTCGATAGATGAATCGGTGATGGGATCCATGAAATGGCCTGCTAGGTCTCCCGATCTAACGCCTTTCGATTTGTTTTTATGAGATCATCTCAAAAGTAAGGTGTAGAAGAGGAGATCAAAAAATTTGGAGCATATGTAAGCGCGAATAAGAACCGGGATTGAGCAAATACCCTACACAGCCTTGGATAATTACTTAAAGAGTTTTTGAGATTGATGAGCACATTGCCAGGTTGTGAATTGACCTATTTTGAGTAATGTTTTTATATTTAAGTTACCCTATGTATTTTGTAGAATAACGAATAATTTTAAAATATCACCTATAAAACGTTATCTTTGTTAGTTAATAAATTTTAAATTGATTTTTCTCAACAATTTTTCAATACAATAATACAGAATATCTAGTGAATCGTAAAAGAGAAGAATTCTCTAGATAACCTTAACAACCAATGTTTCCTCACTGGTTTTTTTCTTTCATGGTTTATTAACTGCCCAGCCCGCGAAAGAAGGCCCGCGCTGCAAAGGAGAGTATTGCGAAACCATATACTAGGAATATAATATCTCTCCCAATGAGTATATGCGGATGCACATGATAACAAACAACATTTGCCATGCACTTATTCATTCATTTCATTACGTTTAATGGAATGCAGAAATCACATTCTTTCCGCGGGTTTTTTTTCCCCGACCAGACAGTAAACTTTCTGCTTACTACAAAGTCATTTGATAAACAAAAAGCATTAAATAAGGATGTAGCTATGGCCAAGGCTACGACTAACAGTTACACTGAAGCTTAGTTGATAAAATAATTAGAAGACATTCCAATACTATTCCTCCACCATATTTACTTCTCACACTGAAAGAGAAAATTAAAACTGTATCATTTTCATGTCAACCTCGTTTTATTGGTGGCATTAGAAGATTTTTTAAAGATTGATAGTTATCCGGAAATAAATTACAACTTTTAGATAATTCAAAGGAAAAAATAGGAATAAAAGGAAGATTGAGATTTACGATATTATGTAAAGATTGGAACCAAAAGCTTGTTGGGCAAACAAGATGGTCAATTCAAGATAGTGTTAAAGATCATATGAAGAATTAGTGGTTCTTAAATATGGATTCCAAGCGTTTGTGTAGTCGGGTAATTTATTGCTCATTTGCGAAGATAAAATTTTTTATATTCAAATGTAAATAAATGACACTGAACAACGACAAAGCTGTACATATTTAAAAAGCTTTATCAGGTTTTATAAAATTTAGAGCGATAATAGAGAACCATAAGCGTGAATTATCTAAGGTAATCTATGTATATTGCTGACCGAGGAAAACTCATTTTTTTGTTAATGTAATTCATTTTTTGTCTATTGTTCTCCTTTTGCTTATTGTTATTATAGTTTTGCGCTATTGATTTACTTATATTAATATCGATTTTCTATTAGAATTTGACCTCGAATTTGACAATAGAAAATTTATTTATTTTATGCTACATATTTATATTTCATTCAAACACGTTTTTTGTCTAAGCTTTTAATATTTGTTAAAATGGCTATTTTAATCTGCATATAATGAATGGCATTACTTTTGTTTTTACTCCTAAAGTCATGAAACATTAAACAACTACGATTATGATAGGTACAATTTCATTTATGTCGTGTTGAGAATGGTGAATGAATGTATTTAACGATAATATCGGTCATGCAATAAATTGTTTAAATATTTATTTTTATTTTAGCGTCCCATGTGTTTCTTCTATGGTTTATTTGTATTTGTTGACTTATAAAGAGTTGTGTTCCAAGTATTCTAAAGTGTATAATATTTCAATGTGTTTGTAATTTTTCATATGCCAACCAAATTTTTGTTTCTAAATTATAAAATCCTTTACAATTTACCGTGTCATTTAGTATTGTTGTTAAAAAAAAAAAGGATTTGCTATGGGCGTTTCACGAAAATCTATCGTTCTTTCATTATGAGGACTTCAAGCAAACTAATGAATTCAGAACTGTATAATTGTCAAAATAATTTCTTAAAAAATTTTCACAAAAAATCACTCGTTTTATTAGTTCACCATCAGTCGACGGTCACAAAGCTCGCGTTTGGCAATAAATATATACAAATATAAAATATAATTATGTTGTATCGGGATGAAACCTAAATTCTCGACGTTTTACATCTTATTTTATAGAAATCTAAAGACAGCCTTAAATGAGGAGAAATTTTTGTTTCAGAAAAAAGCAAAATACCTACCAGAAAAATATTATTGTACCTACCTTAATTCATAAGAAAGTGACAGAGAGAGTTTACGCTGTTGTTGCGCTTTTGTTTTTACTTACGTTTTTTTCAATAAATACAATTTGTTTTATTAAATTTGAATTTTTCTTTCAAAAAACTATTGAATTTTTTAACGGCAATTTCCTCGAAAACGGTTGTAGTTATCAGGTTCACCAAATGGCACTTTTTTTACGTGGAAATGACGCCCTCTTTAGATTTTCCAGTCAGAAGTACCACAACGTTTCGTCAAAAGAAAAATGAAAAAAATTCTTTTTCAGATACAGCTCCTGCGGCGCCCACTATGGTCTAACGTGATGTGATACATAAATTATTGTTTCTTAGATTAAAAAATGTTTCTTTACCAAATTTAATGAAGATCGGTCAAGAGGTTGCAAAAAAACGAAAAAAATAATTTCAACTTTGACACCCTGTATCTTTTTCCACAGCAACATTTGGTTATATAATAATAATAATAATAATACAAATATTTATTGTTGATCACAAAAGGACAAGATAACATTTAGAAATGATATTTATAACCCTGCCCAGGTAAGTATAACTATAATACAAAATATTACAAATACACTAGTAAATAGAAAATAAAATATGTAAAAAGCAAAACATTAAAAATTATGCAAACAGTAAAACATTAAAATTTGTTAATATCCAGAGTTAAGTTTCCATCAATAATAGCCACTTTTAGATTGGTCTTGGTGCAACTTAGCCAATAGTCAGAAGAAAGGTTATTTAGCACATACGGAACCAGATAAGAAAACGACGACTCAAATGCGGTGGAGCTGTGTATAGGAAATGTCACGTTATTACGTTGTCTGAGGTCTCTATCATGAGCAAACTCTCTTAATTCAGTTTTCGAAGCCAAATAGGAGGGAGTTTTGGTTTTTATTATGCTGACGATTAAAACGACGAAATGCATAAATCGCCTCTCGGCCGGCAAGATTTAACATTTTTAGCCTTCTTAGGTACGGAGTGACATGGTCACGTCTCGGTACATAACGAATAAATCTAATACAAGAGTTTTGAATGACCTGTTATGTTTATCTCTTTGGTTGAGGCTGGGACCGTACACACAGTCACAATAATTTAAAATAGATAACACCAGTGCCTCGGTTAATAAGATTTTAGCAGATTCATTTAGGTAATCGCGGTATTGATAGCTGTTTTAGCCTGAAATAGGTTGATTTACAAAGTAAGCCCACATGTTGGTGGAAAGAGAGGTTTTCATCAAATATAACCCCCAGATTTTTTACATGATTAGCATTTCGAATTATAGAATTCCCAAGTTTAACTTGAAGATTCTGGTCTTTGATAGTTTCTATTCGATGAGGGGTTCCTATATACATGTAAGAACATTTTTCAGGATTCAATTCTAATGAAATATTTTTTGACCAAACAGATATGAGTTCCAGATCATGGTTCAGAAGGTCCACATTTTCTGCTGCACCGTCAGAGTTCAAAAAAGTGTACATCTGAATATCATCCGCATATACATGCACCTTTGATTGCAATAATAAACTTTGAAGATCTGCAATATAAAGACTGAAAAGTGTAGGCCCAAGGACAGATTCTTGTGGTACACCCGATTTCACAACTTTAGGAAGAGAAATATTATTTTGATCTAAAATGACTATTTGTTTTCTATGTACTAAGTACATCTCAAACCAATGAATTAAGTTATCTGAAAAACCATAAAATCTTAATTTAGCAATAAGGCAATTGAAGTCGACACAATCGAATGCTTTCGACATATCAAGTAGTGTAAGTAAAGTAACATTGCCATCATCTTGGACTTTATGAATATTATCAGTAACAGTTAAGAGAGCTGTCATGGAACTATGTTGCTTACGAAAACCTGATTGATTAACCGGGAGAATATTGTTTTCATTAAGATATTCAGTTAATTGAACATGGAGTGTTACTTCAGCTATTTTAGATGATACACACAATAAGCTTATATTTCTGTAATCCGAATAAGAGGAGGGAACAGGTTTCTTTGGAATTGGTTTACTCAGACAAATTTTCCATTGATCAGGAAAAGTACCAGTTTCGAAGGAATAGTTTATAATATGGGTTAAGGGATCAACACAAAAGTTAACTGAAAGTTGCAACATTTTAGCCGATATCTGATCAGCTCCCATACAATGAGGCTTTTGTTTGGATATTAAATCCCTGATATCAGAGCTACCTATTGGTCGGTAATTGAAATTTAAAGAGTCATTGAAACAGTTTTCACTAAAGTAATGAAAAGTATCTAAGTTAACGCTAGGTACAGAGACTGCCTCCGCAAAATAGCTGTTAAAGTTATCGGCATTACAAAGGTCAGGCGGTATTTCTGAAACACCATTTGAGTTGACTGGGGCCCCCTTTTTTAGATGTGCCCAAGGAGCTTTGTAATGCCTTTGTAATATCCTCATATTTTGGTCCTAAGAACCTACTCTTGAATTATGGCCCATTATTAATGGACCATTGCGCTGGATAGTCCAACAAAAGATATAAGAAACAAAATACCCATCTATAAATTTAAACTGCTTTTTGATATCGAAAGAAATCTTTACTTGTGTTAATTGTAATTAAGGTATTTGCCTATTTCCTTTGTCAGTATGCCGCTATCAATAAAGTCAATTGTTGTTTGACGTCAACAGGCAATTTAAATTTGTCTGCCTCTTATGACTTCTGTTGTACTATGATAAAAAGTATAAAAAGCAAATTGATGATTATTATTTGGAAGTGAGTTTAATTTTAAGTAAATTGTTTTTCTTACATAATTTCGCCATTTATTTCAGTAAATAAATTAATATTGATGATATAGCAGTAAAAATACTACTACGAAAATACTATTATAAATCAATATATTGTTTGTTACATCTGCATAAATGTCTCTATCGTATTATCAAAAGTATACATTTTTCTGTTTACAATCATACTTTCAACAGTGACTTATTACAATCGTCATTACATGCTGATGTTTCAATGACATTTTATTGCAATTGATAAATAGAAAATTACCACACAGTGCATACATTATCTGTATTAAAGAATTTTAATTGTTTTTCTGGTCTTGTTAACAGCTAATAAATATTATAAGCGGTACCTACTGGAATATTTACGATAAAAATGTTCATTGCAGAACATGGTTGAATAAAACTGAGAAACTGACAGTCTACATCATTATTTTGTTTTGTAATTAAAAGGGATTTTTACTGTCAATTTCTCGAGTTAAATTGCTAAAAAACAAGACTGAATATTTTTAAAAACAGTTTTCCTTCTAATCCCAAAGTGAGCTGGAAATTGATGTGACACAGACAAGGAGATGATTCAACAAAGACTAAACCACTAAATACTGTATTTAATGTGATTAAAAGTCAAAAATTTTAATCATTATCTGACGACTATAAGGACTGACAATTTTGGTTCAATCGAGGTGCGCACGGCGTACGTTTTCAGTTCTTAAGCTAGGAAATTTCAGCGATACGCATCTTGACTGGACCAAAATTGTCAGTCCTTACAATGACTGATGACTAAGCCTGGCCAAGGTCATTAATCCTACAGAGACGTACTGGGTATGCATCATATCATAATACTTGAATAAGTACAATAATAAAAACAAAAATATTTTATATATTGTGATGTATGTTTTTGTACTATTTCGTTCGCTTTAAATTCTTTTTTATATATTTCCTTATATTTTGTAAGCTTAGTGCTGCATATTATTATTAAACTGTTAAATGACGTTCACACATGTACATTGTATATCTAAGTGATAACTAATAATAAATAAATAAATAAATAAAATAAATGGAAATAAATTTTATTAATACTGGTATACTTTATAAAAATATGTACAAAACTCACCTTCTTAAGCAGATTTATGAAGTAGCTTGGTTGTCGTTATCACAAACTGGAGCACTTCTATAATAACTGTGTAGCATCAGATATGTTACTACAGTTGTCTCAGTAAGCGATGTTCGCTGCGGTGAAAAAATATGTTCGTATTTTGAAAAAGACCGTTCGACATCTACGGAAGTAATACAGGCATAAGTAAAACACTCTCTGAACTCACTTAACGCAACTGTAGATGCACCATCACAAATTTGTCTTAATTTGGTAAAATCAGGATCTTTCCGTAATACACTCTCGAATTTTTCAATAACGGGCTTATTTTTTGCGTCATTTATAGTCTGTAGCTGTGTATTTACGTCGTCCACTATTTGCAGCGATTCCACTAACGACAACGAAGTATTTTGCAATTTTTCTATTACGTCGTGTAGTCGTCTATAATTGTTATAAATAGTTTTTAAATCTGTTTCAAGGGAAACATCTTGAAAGCTTGTCAGGCTTTCCTTAATAGCTGCAGCCTCGTTAGGGTTGAACTGTAGTATCACAGCTTTCATTTGTTGAAAATATTCAGCATAATAAAAAGCTGCCTTCAACCACGTTCTCCAACGTGTAAGAATCGGCTCTGGTGGTTCCGGAATACCAGGACACAGTGTGTGAAATGCTCGAACCCGTTTAGGAGATTTGAGAAATACTTTTTTTGTATTTGCTATTAATGCAACCTACCTCTGGAAAACATTTTCGAATCATTTCTGCTACAAGATGGAACGCATGCACTTTACACGTATCATGTAAAAACCAACAATCGTCTCTTTGAAGAAAACGGCCCACCAAACGCATTGTCGCAGCACCGGTGCGCGGCGGTTGCAAACATCAACACTTAACTTGTTGACAGTTCAAATTTTTCGAAAGTCTCCAACACCACCCGCGTAATTGTTTCGCCAGTACACGCAGTTAGTCTTTTGCTAGCTAGTAAAAGTGGAAATGTTGGTTTAACAGGGTCGAGTACACGTACTATAACATTTAAAATAGAATGTTTTTTACAATCTGTCGTCTCGTAACCATAGCCGTGTATTTTTTAATGCACATTTAATCCTATTTACAATGTCTTCACGAACACTTAGTACATATCTACTTAACGGTGAACGACTTGGTATATTCACCTGGGGATTGTATTTATTCCAGAACTCCCGAAATGCTCGTTTATCCAATCTGCGCAGGGGAACATCACAGACAATCAGCATTAACACTAAATCAAACATAAACTGAGGTTCCAAAGAAGACACGCCATTTTTTTTATTTTTATGCCGGTTACTATTGACATGAATTTTGCAGCCGTATTTATTCCAGCACATTAAGTCTTGATCACAAACTTTAAAAATTATTTTACATCCATCATAGAATAAATCCGGAAATCACCGATAAATTTATTCACTTTATCAGCGTACGGTCGTTTTCTACTATTTACGCTCAACATTATTTATTATTTATTAGTACTCTATGCATCGACCGACAGATAACAACTGAAGTGTGTCGTGTCATCGTCATCGTAAACAAGCGCGCGATGGCATTGGTATTACGCCCTGAATCTACCATCGCTTGGCCAGGCTTACTGATGACTTTGTGGCACCTGCACTGAGAAAAAGAGGCCGTTATGTCACAAAATTTTGCAATTTTTTTAAATGTTAATCCAAATGTGTATTATTAGAATAATTTGGAAATTTTAGGTCAACATACTCCGTCATAATAATAATAATAATAATAATTATCATCTAAGACACTTACTTTAGATGTAAATAATGTTATTATGATATTCATATTACCACCTAAGGCAGTTGTACGGGTTAGACCAGACAACAGTGGTGCCTTACGTCCCCGGAGATATTTAACACGTTTTCGAGATAGAGAAATGTATTTATTGGAACTATTCATTCCCGACTGTCAATAAATCTGACAGTGTTCCTCGACCATAAGCCCAAGGTGATGTATGTCATTGAATATTCGGCTCCTGTCGAGAATAACATCACCTTGAATTAGGAGAAAAGCGGACAAAATATTGCGATCTTCGGTTTGAGTTCCAAGTTACACGGTCAAGATGGCTGTTCTAATACTTAATCGGTGTACTCATAGGGACAAAGCCTACGGAACTGAAGACAATACCGGCCTGCCATAAATTAGCCGAGTGGCTGGGAGAACAAATGTGGAAGGGTATTTTCGTCTGCTTAGAGCACATGATTCTGGTATCTACCGCCACTAACCCTGCAGGATGTAGGGAGTGGCTGTGGTTAATTTGCCGGCGGTACTTCCGTGAGGTGTTGATAAATAATAACAAGAATACTCGTAATAGTCCAATACATAGAACTAAACTTTATATGATTATAACAAAACAACATATAATAATATTTGGTTAACACTGACGCAGTTTTCCACGAAACACCAAAACACTATATACTGCACTCGACGCGTGTTTCGGATATGATTAAAACTAGTTTTAATCATCTTCAGATGATGCCAACTTGGTAGGTGAAACGCGCGTCGAGTGCAGTATATGTTGTTTTGGTGTTTTGTGGAAAACTATATCAGTATTATCTTCACATCAAAGGTTCCAACCCACTCCAGGACATATTTGGTTAATTTAACACCTTCCTGATCTTAAAATAAACCAAAATTTAAGTCAACCATGTTGTTTGTTTACTTCACAACATTTAATTTGGTCCACGTTTTTACAATATTAATTCTAGTTTGTTCTTTTTACTTTCTTATACCTAATGTAAGGAAGTATAGTAATCGTGATTTTTTCCACCTCGAGATTTTGATTGATATATACGTTTTGAACACTCCTGAATCCATTTTGACTATTTTCCGAATGATGTCTGTCGGTGCGTGTGTGTGAATGTATGTGTGTATCCGCGATAACTCAAAAAATACTAATGGGAGACTCCCCAAATTTGGCAAGCAAGATCGTCAACAATACTTTAGATGACACATTAAATTTGGTGAATGTGGTACCACCAGAAGAGTCATAATGAATGAAAGAAGAAAAAAGGTACAATTTGTGGAAAAAAAATTAAAAATTTTTCGACGAATTATAATGAAAAAAATCTGCCTGGATGTCTGTAGTATCGCGTGAGCAACCACAGTTTCTGAGATAATGCTTTCAAATTTAGTACACATGTTCTAAAGGCCAAAGAGAATGAAAAAGTCGATGATGAGCAAATTTGGCCAACAATTTGACATTTGAAACGTCTAATTTAATTAGAAAAATGTCAATGTCAATAAGAAGAAATTATTAAAATATATGACATCAATTATTATTGACAGTATCGAATGACGCTGATAATTAATTATTTAAAAATTTTAATGAAACATTTCAAGGTACGCTATTAAAATTTAATTGAGGTAAGTGAAGGATTAAATATAATGATTTTTTTTACATCAGGATGATATATACTGGTATAAGAAAGTTATGTGTACTAATCTTAAAAATAATGGTGTTATTCTGTAATTGTATGCAGCACATGTAAGCGATATCCTCGGCGATATCAAACAATAACCTTGATAAGTTACACTCAGATAGATATGGTTAAACACAGATCAAATAAAGGAAGTACATCGACGTAAGCTTATAGCACTATACCGCCGATTTACAGAATAGCACCATTTTTTGTTTTACTAAACCTGAACATCAAAAATAGTAAATTTAACTTCAAAAAAATAGATTTATTGGAGAAAACATATTCTTTGTTACAAAAAAAAAAAATTAAAGATCTGCTGTGAATTAGAAATTGCGATCAGGTGCAGCTCGAAACCATATGAGCCAATATGGCAGATTTTCTAATATGGGGTCATTAATTATCACTGACTAAAGACGTGTAGTGCGTTATTTGTGAGCCTGAATAAAAGTATGTTACCAATTTAAAGCAGCTGATCCGCTTTTTACACATATCTTTATAAAAATGTGGTAAGGTGAATAGAAAACATAGTATTTAATTGTACCTCTATAGTTAGAAAAACAGATGTGGTCGTCAAAATTTCAAAATCGAGATTTTAATAGTTTTTGATGATTTAAAGTGGTCATCAAACTTTCAAAATCGAAATTTTAATAGTTTTTGATGATTTAAAGTGAATCCTGGAGAAGTATTTGGGATAATTCTTTTTAAATGTTTATAAATTGTGTAATAGATGTTTTTACAAATGATAATTTTAGTAATGAAAGAACTTGTTTAATCTAACATCAAAAAATTCTATATAACTCTTTTAGCCAAATATTTGGTAGAAATTAAAAATGCTGCTTTAAGAATGATCCCAAGAAACTGCAATATCAATGGACACGTCATTAGGAAACCTGCCCTACATATCGTCGCACGAGAACCATAGAGTCTAAGCAACATTTTACTCAAAACGGAAATTTTTATTACAACCTACTGTAAATATTTTCCTGCATCTTTCTGGCTATGACATTTCGTTATTAAATGAACCGCCATAACCTCATTTCCATAATGTCATCCTAAGTACCTATTTAATAGTAATAATAATATGTCTTTATTTAGCTCAAGCTATTTATATACAATTGACATATAAATTAACGAAATTAATTATTATAAACAAAAAATGGCACATTTACATGTCTTAAAAGCAATTTTTTACATATTCACAAAGAAGTCTTTTGAACGTTGTTACACATTTTTAGATGTCTTGGCATATCATTAAATATTTTTAAACCTTTAGAGAAAAGAGAGTTATTAGTTTTGCTCCTATTAAATGTTTAAACGAAATAATCTGTAGCATTTCTAATTGGATAATTGTGAATATCATGATTATACTTTAATATATTGTATTTGCTATAATTTTTATTTTTCGTTACTCTTAAAAATTACAAAATGAAGATTATTTATTTTTATGCGTTTTCTATCATCTATTTAATGAACAAAAGTATTTTATAATATATTTGCATTTGTTATACTAAAGTATACTTTACAGAGGCATATGGTTCTAAGTATAAATACAAAAGTTAATTAATTCTCCTACAATTCTTACAATTTTGGGTAAATTTAAACCATTCTACATATTTTTTTTACTGTAAGCAATAAACAGAATAACAAATGACTTAAACCGAATATTAGATCCGGTGCTATCAAATCTACAATGCACAGCTCAACGCAGCCCAATTTGTATATTAGATGAGGATGTATATCATCCAACTTTGCATATATAAATTTACTTAAAAACAAATAAACTAACCCAATTATCTTCTCCTTTAGCATCTACCTATAACTATAAAAAAAGCAAACTTTAATCTCTTATATGAACTATTTATGAATACAGACTGGGCTGATATTGAAAAGTTTTCTAATGTCAATGAGGCTGTTGAATATTTCTATACTATTATACACAATATTTTTGCTATCTATATACCAAAAACAAAAAAATGCAAGAAATATCCAGTTTGGTTTAACAAACAAATTATAAATGATCTCAAAAAAAAAAATAAAATTCGTAAAAAGCATAACTTTTCTAATTCAAGCGATCTAAAAAATGAATATAGTAATCTAAGAGCTAAACTAAAAAATGATATTGATCAAGCATACAAAAACTATATAAATAGAATACAACAAGACATTAGTAATGATTCAGTCATTCTGGCAATTCATGAATAATAATAAATATAGTTTAAAAAAACTAAAAAACACGCTTTTAAAGCACATCAAACTAAAAAAGTGAAAAATAATTATTAACATAAACTGAAAACAATAATGAACGAAAAATACTAGTATTATTGTGAAAAAAGCGTGGGTTGCTCTATATACGAAAAATATGGCACAAAGCGCCCCACGCTTTTTTCACAATAATACTAGTATTTTTCGTTCATTATTGTTTTCAGTTTATATTAATAATTATTTTTCACTTTTTAGTTTGATGTGCTTTAAAAGCGTGTTTTTTAGTTTTTTTAAACTATATTTATTTTTCACTTTTTAGTTTGATGTGCTATGAAAGCGTGTTTTGTAGTTTTTTTTAAACTATATTTATATTGCTTATTGATACACAGATATTTCTGAAAAAAAAATATTTTTTTATTTCAGCCATGGGATTTGAACTCACGCCCGAGGAGTCCGTCGTTTCGCGTCGACTAAGACTTGCCCGCTCGGCTAACGACCGAATTGAGAATCACGGAATATACTTACAATATTAAGCCTCTTGCTCTCACGCAGAGGATACGTGAGGAAAGGACTGGCGATCCTGATCAGGATAATGATATAAACTTATCAAATTATTGTATTGTTATCGGTTCTTCGTAAGTGCACAAAGTTTCAATTAAATCTGTCCGTTTAAAGTGGGTCAAAATCGATTCCAAAGAGTCGGTTACAAACAAACAAGCAAACAAACAAGCAAGCAAACAAACATACAAGTGAAGCTAATAAAAGCGTGTTAAAAAGGGGTCAGTTTCTATTCCAAATGTAATGCATTTGGATAATCTGGAATGTAAAGTGGGAGAGGCAATTGCAAATGCATTTGCCAGTCACTTTAATAGTGTATATAATGTTGATTTCGATGAAAATGACTCGCATATAAAATTTAACCCGCAAGTAGATCAAATAGTTATATAATCTATTACACAAGATGAGGTGCGTGATGCTGTAAAAAGATTAAAGGCAAATAAAGCTGTTGGTCCTGATATGTTACCTTCGTACATCTTTAAAGGCTGCATTGACTTTCTTGTGTACCCTGTTCATTTCTTATATAATCTAAATTTAAAAACTAATGTATTTCCGGAAATCTGGAAAGAACTTCTTATTTGTTGAAAGGTGATAAAGCTAACATACAAAATTTTAAGCCTATTGCTATACTGTCAGTGCCAGCGAAACTTTATGAATCTGTAATATATAATATTTTTTACAATTCAGTTTGCAATAGAATATCCATACACCAACACGGTTTTATGAGACATAGGTCAACTACTAGTAACCTAATTAATATTACTCAGTATATATCACACGTAATACCTATATGATGGTAGTCAGGTAAACGTAATCTATACTGACTTTCAAAAAGCGTTTGATATGGTATCACATAATCTCCTTTTTGTAAACTTAAAAATGAATTCGGATTTCACGAAAACCTAATAGAACTCCTTACTTTATATTTACAAAATAGAAAATAGTATGTGACTGTGAATGGAAATGTGTCAAATCATTTTATCGCCTTGTCTGGAGTTCCTCAGGGCTCCAACCTCGGGCCAGTGCTATTTCTCATATTTATAAACAGAAATAATTGAATCTTCCAAATATTATTTGCTGATGACTTAAAAATCTACGTAAAAGTTGAAAGTAATATGGATTGCATCATGCTGCAAAATAACTTGGATAAAATGTATCAATGGACATTTCAAAATAAATTGTATTTTAATGTTAATAAATGTTTAATTATGTTCTATACTAGAAGAAAAAACCTGATTGTATATCATTACACAATAAATGACGCAAATTTGGCCAGAGTTAAAACTATGAATGACCTAGGTATAACCTTTGATACCCGCCTTACATTTAATAGTCATATTTACTCCATGATGAATAGGGCTATTAAAATGTGTGGCTATTAAACAATTATATACATATATCGTATGTTAGATCTGTGTTGGAATATTGCTCCATTGTCTGGAATCCGTTTTATCAAATACATGTGGATAGTATAGAAAGGGTACAGAATAAAGTTTTAAGATTCATCAATTATAAAGAAACTGGTTTGTATGACTTTACTGTAGAAAAAAATATGTTAAGGGAACGATATAATCTTAAAGCACTGGACATTCGACGAAAAAACGGACATATTATTTATCTACATAAACTGTCCTTAATATGTATAAATGTACCTATGTATCCTACCAGAGCATCCAGAACTTTTTATTTAGAACTTGCTAGTACAAATGACCAAATAAATTCCCCACTCTATAGAATATGTAGTATTTACAATGGGGTACAACACAATTGTGATATATTTGACATTAGCTTAAGAAGTTTAAACTCCATAATATATTGATTTAAGTACTGTTAATATTATATTTAAATTTGTGTATGTATTGTATATACTCTGTAATTGGGCTTTGCCTGTTGAGTGTATTTTGTCAAATAAATAAATAAATAAATAAATATACCATGTGAGACAAATACTGAATTACTTCGTTCTATACGTTCCTTCCAAAAATAACACCAAAATAACTTTTCTAAAGATTATAATCCTGTAAAAACAGTAAATTGTTACTTACAACTATATAATTCTCATGCGACGATATACAATTTAAAGAACGCTAAAGCACAATTTAGTTCAAATCAATTTTCACATGCATGAAATTAAGTAAATATTAATATGGTCCTTAAAACACCTCATCTATGTGTTAAAATTCATCGAAAAATATTGCAAAGAAGAGTTGAAGAGTTCTTGATTAGTTTAAAAAGCGAATCCTCCTCACTAAAGCTTTTCTGGGGGCTAAAAGATCGATTTGTTTTTACCAGACGCGGCATCTTCTCTGTTACCACAGTAAAAAACGATCGTGCGATTAAAATTATTTTCTAGCCGGTTTGGAGCTTGTCTAACACAATTCGGCTTTTACTTTTGATGTTCCCACAAATAAATATCGACAGATCAGCCTTTCAACACAACAATCCACATTTATCGAAATTTACATATCCAACGTGAGAAATTCGTATGCTTGCAATAGATTTCTAACAGATGCGATTTGTTTTGACATTTTTTCAAGGTGAGAACACTGATTTGGTTTTAAAACGGTCTTTAATTTGTCTTACATAATTCAGCTTCTTTAATTTATGCAATTGTGATTAGCAGTTATAGATGTCATTAGTTCCAAATCATTTGTTAAATAGTACACCTATTACTGAAATAGAAAAATAACTTCTAAAATAAAGCTTAATCTATGTATAGGATGTTCTGGAAATAGTAGATTTCTTGACAAAAATTAATAATCCAGTCTGTAGGGTCCAAAATGGGCCTTTGCCTTACAAAAGGTGTGGTAGTAATAATTTTTAAATTATGTTGTTCAGGTCTGGGCCTTTACAATAAATCCAAGTTTTCGACCTTGGTGGGGGATCGCCCCCATCTTGAATAAAAGGTTCAAAATATTAGTTTTTTAAAATAACTCCGCAACGGTTAATCCAACGACGGAAATGTCTTAAACAAAGTTAGAGACAAAAATCCTCAAATTTTTTTGTATAAACATTTTTTTTTTGTAAGTGTAATATGTAACGCGGAAAGATGAACATTTTTCCCAAAAAACAGTTAAACTCCCCATTCTTGACGGTAAATTTAGTAAGAACAAATTACACTTATCTTTAATGTTTTTTCCACACCACAATAAGATCATACAGCGACAACAAGCCGACAATAAAAATGGAACAGGCTGCTATTACTGTTAAACAGGTGGAAGAAGATGCTAATGTGTTGATTGTCAGCACAGCGATTTATTTCCTTGTGCTCAACATTTGATGTTGTTTTCGTCGTTGGCGAAGACGTTGATCTTCTTGTTCTGCTGACAGCATTAGCACCATCACAAAGTAACATCTACCTTCGCAAACCAGGAAGAGGTAGAATTGCTAAAAGACTATATTCCGAGAATAGTTTGAAACATGAAGAAGTGGCTGACAACATTCTGTTTCTCCATGCGTTTAATGGCTGCGACACGACATCGTCCATCTTTAACCAAGGAAAAATAAAATTTTGTTGGCTTGTTCAGAAAACCGCAGGACTCAGTGCCACTATTAGCATCTTGAAACATCAGGATGCAACACCAGAACACATCGCAGACGCTGGAGCACGCTTTCTCGTTGCTTTGGATGGTGACAACATGGAAGACGAAACCTTGGAAGAAGTATGCTGCCAACGTTTCGCTAAATCTTCTATAAAAAGCAAATTCAATCTTGCTTCTTTGCCACCAACGAAGGACGCTACGCGGTATCATGCATTCAGGACGTACCACCAAGTCCAAAAATGGTATGGGATCCAAAAGAATCCAGAAGACTGGGGCTGGAAACTTGGCAGCAATAGACTGGGTCCACTCACAATGACAGAGCAACCAGCACCCAAGAATTTATCGAAATTCATTTCATGCCTTTGGCGAATGCGGCGAAGCATGTAGTTGCAGGAAAACTGGGTTGAAGTATTATGTTGTGTGTGGCTTCTGCAGTGGTCAGTCATGCGAAAATGTACCGGAATTTCGCATCGACAGCGAGGACGAAGATAACGAAGATGGAATGTATTCTCAGAAGCACCGATGATGATGAAATTGAGGACGCAGATTATACTGAAGACGTCAACATCAACAGACCAGGACCATCAAAAAAGGGAAAACGCTAATAATATAATTGTGTGGTCAAGGTGATGTAGAAATGAGTATACTTTGAATTTACAAAATTATTATAACTATGTAATAAATAGCGAGAAACAATCGGACAAATCACAAATATGTGGAGTTTTACTGTTTTTTGGGGAAAATGTTCATCTTTCACCGCCGTAACTCGTTACATATTAGACTAACAAAAAAAATTGAGGAATTTTGTACTCTTTAACTTTGTTAAAAACATTGTCGTCGTTGGATCAACCGTTGCGGAGTTATTTTGAAAAAACTAATTTTTTGTACCTTTTTTTCAAGATGGCGTCTCGAGTGTTCCCCCCCCAGGTCGAAAACTTGGATTTTTTTGTCAAGACCCAGACCTGAAAAACATAATTTAAAAATTATTAATACTACCCCACCTTTTGCAGGGCAAAACTCCTTACATACTGGACTATAAGGGGACTCTTCGGATACCATCAAAAATAAGATATATAGATATATCAGCAATGTAATTTGGTGTCAGTAGAGGTTCGGGTCCCGACGTCGCATGACTAATATGGTTACTTTTCTTTGAAAAAAATTTTTTTTTTCAATTTACAAACGTTCAATATACTACCCTCATGAGGCACTTTTTGAAAATATGTCCAGTTTTTTTTTTTAATTCTTAAATCATCGGAAATCACGTTATTTTTTGATTTTTTTTTTTGTACTTTTCGTCAAAATTTCAAAAATCGGCTTCCTGAGGGTAATCCTTTTAACATGTTCTGTTAAGAAACATTTTTCTTAATTCATTTATTTGCTTAACTTGCCTTCCAGTCGTCTAGAACTTAACGCTCTCAAATTAATAATTTTTCAAGGTGGTCAGTCCTCTTAAGTGGGATTTCTCATATAAACTTTTTTTAAATTAGTCCTCCCTGAAAAGGTGCATAAAAATGTTTTAAATTCCTTATCGAAATATTTTAATCATTTATTTAACGTCAGCCTATTTCCGCTACCAGGGCCAATCACCGACACCATTAGACGGCTACCCCAACCTGGATATTTTGCCGAACCTCTTCTCTATTGAAGAGTAAAAATTTTTACTTGCCTAACATCTAATAGACTGCCTTACATTCCCTCCGAGGGATGGTAGTTGCCTACACAACCATAGCCTAAGATTGCATAGCTTCTGCATATACGCTGATATATAAGCCGTTAGAAGACGGGATGAGATCGCCGAAGTTCACTTGGGTTACCCCCAATTTACTACGACTACCGTTGCTTAACTTTTTATATCGAAATACGAGTATATTAAGTCGGGTCTATGTTCGTCACTTTTTCTCCACACCACACCGAACATCACTCACGGAGACAACCATAGAAACATACCTGGTGCTGCAAAGTTTTTACAGATCTCCAGTTTATGATAACCAAGCTAGTTCATCAAGCTAGTTAAGAGGGTAAGTTGTTTTAGATTGTGACAGTTTATTGCTTTTATTACTAGTTAATTTCTTTTTTTACACATTTAATAAAATATTTTATTACTTTTATTAATGATCCGTACGTCTATGTCCTGCCGCGCATTTCGGCCAGCTTTACATCATTGTGTTTGCAGCCGCAGTTCCAGTTATAGTAATTTTACAATTCCTAATTTTGCAGGAATATCATCTTTACAAATAACAAATGCCCAGCATTGTATGTTTAATATTAAGGTTCATAAATGATTTCATAATGACAAATAATTATTATTGTTATAAATTTTGTTTTTTATTTTTCAGTAAAAATAATGCGATTATGTGAAACTGTAATATTTTATTTTGAGACTAGCAAGAACGATTGCAGAAAAAAATATTGTACGCAACACGCCCGGAAAGTGTCGTTTCTGGGCTTGCTAACTCGCCGAGTAAATAATTACTTTCCGGTCTTGTTACTTAATAGTTATTTATGTAGTAAGATCGCTGATCCCAGTAAAGACATTTACCGGGTGTATTGCATAAAATATTTTTCTGTAACCGTTCTTGCTAGTTTCAGCTTTTCAACTCCTTATGCAAACGATATTCCGAACATAATTCAGAAAATCAACTGATAGATGCAGTGGCGGTGCAAAAGCACCTGGGGCCCCTAAGCAAACATAAAAAATGGGCCCCCCCTTACAAAAATATTAATTTATTTAAAGAATTGTATTTACAATTACATATTGCACAGAACATACAATGTTTACATATAACAAAAATAAAAGAAAATCCTCATGTTATAACAAGACAGTAGAAGTACACATAAAAAAAACAAAATAAAATCTTCATGTCATAACATAACAACACAGTAAAAGTACAATATCACAAAAAAAATAAAATAAAATCCTCATGTCATAACAACACAGTAAAAGTACATATGTCATATCACAAAAAAAATAAAATAAAGATAATAATATCCTCGTGTCATAACAGACCTCAAAATAAAAATATAAAAAAATCAGATAGGTCAGAAATCAAAATCTCTCATTCTGGCATTACTAACAGCAAATTGTTTGACAAGGTCTTTGATGTCCATAGTAGACGCTGCTTTTTGCTCAATTGCTAAAATTGAAAGATCATGTAGATAGACTACATGATCTTTGGCTTGCGGAATTTCTTAAATAGTTTTTGATTATTTTTAATTTACTAAATGATCTTTTTGCAGTCGCAACTGTTACAGGTAAAGTCAAAAATAAAAGCAATAAAGTAATAACCTCACCAAGATCGCTTTCGAGAACACTATATTTTTTTTAGCAACAGATTTGTCAAATCTCTCATCTAAATCCTCTTTCAATAAAGACACAACGTTAACAAACTGAATGGCGAGATTATGATTGAAGACGTCAGAATACTTTTTCTGAAGTGAATCACAACATCGAACTATCTCAGCTTCTTGAATTTTCAAAATATTTTTTGGTACTAAAAATTCAAAACTATCTGATAATTTTTCAAAGCTCTCAAATCGAGTCTTAAGCCATTCTATTACAATGTCTAATGTGAACAAAAAAACAGTGATTTTAAATGATTCTTCTTGACTCGGAAAACGGTAATCAAAGGCCAGCTCATCAAAATGTGCTTTAACTTTTGGTTGTCGTTTTCCGGGAAATATGGTTCAATTCCCCATTTTTTGCCAAATCTTTTCCTTCGCGCATAAAGGTATCGTAGGACAACCTGATATTTTGTAAATTTTTTTTGGTACGAGATAGCGTTTTCACTGCTTCACTAAGATCTAAGTTCTTTTCTTTTTTCTCTCTTTGCAAAATTTTTGATGAGAAATTTATTTCTGTTAAAATTTTGTGCAATAAACATTGTAATACAAAGGGAAAAGTTTCCATGCTTTTTCTCAAGCTTTTTGTTTGATCAGTCTCATCTCTTTTATTGTTTTTGAGTATTATTTCTGTTAGTGCTTTGATGATATTCATATAGCGCAATTTTACAGCGGTAACAGATGTCAATCGCCCTGCCCAACGTGTTTGGTTCAGTTTTTTCAATGCTATTTTCACGGAAATATCACTTTTAATTCCAATGACATTTCAATGTGTAGAAAGAGCTGTCACCCAAAGTGAGATAAATCGAGGTCTAATATGACGTTGCATGCACTGATTGGTTAGCACCTCAATGCGCTGAACCTTTCCATTATCCGTGGGACAAGGTCGGGCTGGCCCGACCGGGCCCCCAAGGTCCGCGGCCCCTAAACATTGCTTAGACCCGCTTACGCATATCACCGCCACTGGATAGATGCCAGCTTAGCAGATCACTGTTATCTAGAGTGCTTAACTAGGTACCTGCCTTACTTCTGTCAACCAAAACTACCAAAAGTGATATGAGGGAACCATAAATATGTTATCCTTATGTCACTTTATCAGGCTACACCGACCAGTAAATGGGTATTTTCCGCTCAAGAACAATTAATATATTAGATAGTTCAAAAAAAATAATTATTACGTAGGAAAATGTCGAACTGTTACATTGATTTTACTGTATTGTAAATGCGTGAAATTAGATGTGGTGACCATTCTTGTATTATTTTTGCCAGATAATCGTTTTTTTTTTTATTAATACGTTTCAATAGGAATTCAAAATTGGCATTAAAGTTACAAGCCTCTAAACCTGAAGCACACCAGAATGGCACTTATGGGCGTGGAAAAATTGTAATAAAATGAAGTTCATAGTTTTATACTCAGTTTTATGCATAAACGCGTACAGTTAACCGGCCGGAATCATTTCCCATTAGATTCGGCTCGCGAATTTTTTTCGTGCCGATACGAACTGATGCGAATCGGCCTAATGTGTTTGAAGCTTTAACGAGTTAGGTTTCAGACTTATTGGGTAGATGTAAGACGGCTGTTACCTAGTGGCTGCTATAAAAATGGGCCATTTCATTGGTAGATAATTTATGAAGCAAACTGTCTAATTAATACGTTACTATAGGGACACGCTGATGTAACAGAAGTCACAAATATTCACTGGTTAAATCAAATACCAAACATTCAATAGATATTTGCCACTCAAAAATTATGGCAAAAAGGTACAAGAAACATATGATTTACATTCCATATTAATTTCTAGTATTAATTATTATAGCTCTTAATGTCATATTTAATTACATTCAACATTGTGATAGAACAGAACATTTAATACACATTTTCGCATTAATCATTCAATCTGTTCTTTCATCTAGTTCCTGATAAGAACAGAATTCTAGTGATGGTGAAAACCTTGTCAATAGTATGCCAATTATCACGTCATTTTCTCTGGTAATTGCCTCATAATAACCCAACTTATTGATTTACTAATTTTATTTTGAGAATAAATTATCCCCGGTAGGAATAAATAAAACATAAATATCTCTTTCCAATGCCACTTTTTATTTATAGTGAGGCGGTTTAGCAATGTAAATGTGTCTAAGACCTTTTAAGTTGATTTTATTGCTACATGTTTGAAAATACCGATATCGTAGAAAATTGTAATGATCACATTGAAATGTTCTAGGTGTGAAGAAAGCTGCTTGCAAAGAATAATGATATGTTTTATTGTGTGAATTTTTATCATTATTTTTATGATAATCTATGTTTTTGCTTGTAGGAACAATTAGCGCTGTTGAAATTCCAACATTTCCGCAAATCATTGTATTAATGGTACGCAATAAAATTGGCTATTTTCTAATCTATGTTCTGTTCATGTTTTCAGAAAACAAAATTATTACAGCATTAGATACAGCGAAAATTTATATTACTTGTCAGAGGGTATGTAGCCATTTGGACAGTAGACTATTACCAAGAAGATATACTGAACAGAGTTAGGACTTTTTGATGTGATATTAGCAAATATTTTTTACACACATCAAGATACTGCATACTATCTGGACACATGTTTTACCAGCCTATAGTCCGTTTAATGAACAGATAGAATTGGGGAGGAGCCTATTGAATTTCCGGTTGCAAAACCCGGTTTCACACACTACAAATAATGTTTTGTTTTTCGGAAAATTAAAATAATTAGGGTTTGGTGACATTTTAAAATTATTTATTATTTGTAACAAAAAAAAAAACGATTGGCTATATAACATTATAAAAAATACAATTATTATTGGAAAGTAAATCCACCACGTCGGCGCATTTTGTATAACTGGTAATAATATTTTTAGATTCAAGATAATTATGATGTTTTTAAACCAGAACTATTCGTGTGCCATTTATATCCATTGTAATGTTCAATCGTCGACCAACAGAAGGCGGCACTTTAACAGAATTGAAGTAAAGTTTTCTGTGACATAACCTAACGATCAGCTGTTGCAATTTAAACGTGTTTTCGATAATTTTTATAAATGGCAATATAGGTAAGTTTTGTTTTGTAAAAATATTAGTTTAACCTGTCAGTATCTGTTTGTCGTGTAGAATATCCTGGTAATATGTATTTGTGAAGGCATGTAATTATTTTTTTTGTCAAATACATGTGTTCCCGATTGGGGAACAGATGCATAGCAGGTAGATTTTAGGTGTTTACTTTTTTTAGGTGTTCATTATGGATATTGACTGAGAGAAATTTAGTACACTTTTCCATAAAAGGCTTTGGGTATCAAAGTCTTTTATGGAAAAGCTCGACGTCCATAAGAGATCTTCCATCTGATAGCGAGGATTCCATTTTGGAGGATGATATTGATGAGTCCAATATTTTGATGGAAAATAATACACAGCATGAAGAACTAGTTTGTTATAGTAGTGATGATGAAGTACTTTTAGTTGGCTTACTTCCTAATGTGCCCTCGACAAGTAAAGCATCTGAGGTCAAATGGAAGAACTCCATTATGAATATCAATGAAGAAGCTACCCAGTTTCAAGAAAATTACTTCCTCCAGATGTTCTACAATTGACAACTCCTTATAACATTTTTAAAGTTTTTCTTTGATGTTATCTTTTTAGATAGTATTGTTCATCAAACAGTTTTATTCAGTACTCAGATACGGTCTAACAAGCCACTGCATTTATCGAAGGAGGAGTTAGAAAGATTTTTGCGTATCCTCATATGGATGTCAATTATAAACAGCCAAATGCAAGGTGACATTGATCCCCCTAATATTCGAGTTGATCAATTTGCTGATGTTATGGCTGTTCAAATGTGGGATGCAAGGGTAAAAGCAGAGTTACCTGTCAAAAATGTAAAGTGCACCTATGTTTTTATGCAAAAAGCAATTGCTTTGTAGTTTTATACAAATTAAATATGTATTAAAGTGCAGCTTATAAGTGTACTGTGCCCAATTGGGAACATATATTTCTTAATTTTAAATAAACAGTTTGTCTTAGAATGTTTTATATGTTTTATTTACACCTTTAAATATCCTATATTTAAAAAATATTTTTTTGTAATATTAAAAAAAAAAGAAAAAATTAAATCAGGCAATAGAGGGTTAACAAGGTTCGATTACTGCTCGTAAAAAGAACCAAGAAGAAACTTACGAGAGATCAGTCTACATTATAAAAAAATATAAATGGAGTAAACATAAATAATAAAAAAATGTGCATTTTTCGGCTGTGATAAGAAGCGTTGTCCATCACAACCACAGAATGTTCATCCAAGCATCCCAAAATGTGAATGAACCAGTTTTCGAAAACCTCATTAGTCATTTTTTCATGGTAATCTCCAGTTTTCTTTGATTCAAAGCATAGTAAACCATCCTCAACGAAACCGTCCTTGGATCCTATACGGAGGACTATAAAACGACTTCCCTTGCCTGATGGATCCTTTAACTCCGTCATTAATCCTTGCAGGAAAGCTTGCTTTGAAGTCAAGATTGTTGTGTCCTTTCTTACTTTACTTACAGTGCGACCAGCGTTCACCAACGTTTCTCTAAGAAGTACAATTTCCTGCCTCCCTCCCGATATTTCCTGATCTCTCGTAGGAAACGTCGCCTCCAGGCAATGATCTCATTCTTTTCCCTAAGGACACTATTGCGTGACTTTTTTTGTAAACCTACAGTGCCAAACACAATAATTACATTAGAACATGTAGAAATAAAAACTTGGTTTACTCACCGAAAATCAATTTCTGTTATCAATGTCCTCAAAATACTCCGTTTTAATCGAGGTAGATGTTCATCTTCATGCACCAGCGCTAACATTTTATTCCGAGTTGGTGGTTCGTTCCTTTCAAAAAAATGAATGAATTAAACGTCTGAGAGCACTTTTAGTTCCAACATCGATGTTATCCAAAATTATTCGTTGTTTGTGATACACTTTCGATGAATGAAGTTGGTGTGTTTCTTTATATTTACGAAGAATGTTGTAAACACTTGCAGCACACAGACTAAAATTAATATGCATAATAATATAAACATAAACAATCTAAAAATACCTTAATAGTAAAAATGTATTTCGATGCACTGATGAGCAACCTCATAAAATACAAATATTAAAATTACCTGATGCCTTTGCAACAAACTCGACGACTTTTCCCCTAGGTTTATCCGGGTTGTCTCTAGTATAAGTCTTATAAATGTTCAAAATATGTTGTTTGTCTTCAACCGAAAAATGGATGTCCGTTTTTTCGGTGGTGAAATAGCCGATTGAGCCATAATTGTTGGTATTAATCTCTAAAAAAGTGTGGTTATAAGATATAATCAATATTAATCGTTTTCATTACGTACCTTAATATAAATAAAAATGTCTGTTTAGCACTAAAAAGCACTATTTATTAGGTAAATGTGAATAACAGCAAATAGACACAACGAATTGCAACAAATAACTGTAATCTCCATAAAACACCAAAACAAAACTTATTTGACAGTTAGCTTCGTAACTGTTAAGAATATCTTGTGATATGGGTTTTAAAAATACGACCAATGGAAACATTTTATTCGAATTTGGCGCAATTTATGGGGCGGGGCATAATTCTATTCGTTCGTTAAACGGAGTATAGTTGACATCACTGGGAGATATTTAAAATTAAAGAGCGTAGATTAAAGTCTTTTCCGTGATCCGATGAATCACTACAAATTACGAACTACATTTATAATCTCGCATATTTTCATATTTTGAGATTTTCTAAAGTTTCAAAGGCATCTAATTTTACAATGGCGGTTATGGTCCTGATTAACTTTAAATTGTTAATATCTATCCTATGGCTGTTATCAAATAATTCTGAGCAATACAAGATACTTTGAAAGGGACCAAATGATATTTTTATCTACTTTAAATTAATTTCGTTTAACTCTTATAAAAGATACATTTTATTTTTGTATTTGATAAAACCGGGTGGGGCAAAAAAAATTATCCGGTTTGGAGCTGAATAAATATGAACTGATTCACACAAGAAATTTGAAGTATGTTACCTATCATATGTTTATTTTTCAACCGTTTTAATATACCTGGTCTTACCACGAAAGCAATAGAACAAATTACTGAAATATCAGAATACAAGACACATTTTCTAATAGTACTTCCATTGCTTTTACTAGTACATCTTAAATAATGACAATCAACAATACGAACTAGAGAAATAATTTACAGAAAATCTTATCCAGGTAAATAACACGACGATATGGTATAGGACATTACACTAGAAAGTACAGGGAAGTCAGATCGGGCGAGCGAGGAGGCCAAGCAATTGATGCTTCTCACCCCATCTATGGTCATGGATAATTTTCATCTATGTGGAATTTCTAATATAATGTGCAGGGGAACCATCGTGTATGAGCGACATGTTACCTCGTATCTCATCCGACACATTTCCCAGGAAGATAGGTCATTCTCCAAAAATTGCCTATAATTTTCATCTGTCAAGCATCTTGATAACACAAACGGCCCGATAAGGTGATCCCCCATGATCGCTGCCTATACATTGATACTCCACTGTTCTTGGTGATTTTTCTGGATGATCACTTGAGAAGCCTCATCAGCATGATTATTGTGATAATTGAAAATATCTTCTTTGATAAGGACAGCTCCATCGTAAATAAAACTTTTAGCAAAGAAAGAGTTGAGTTTGGTTAAGTAACTACTGACAATATACAGTCCGATTGGAGAACGTATTCGTTGTTATGAAGTTCAGGACTCTTTCTTCAAACTATGGTGTTCTTATGGTCCTTTCCCTCCCGTCTTCGTTGGTCTTTGACTGCAAAGTTTCAATTTCCGTAAACGGCGATGGATCGAGGTAAATGTTCTATTATCCATCCATTATGATTTTTTTAAATAGAACTTTTTAATGGTTAACATATTTAAAGAAAAAACTTCACTAAAGGGACTGATTCATTTTACTTTTTTTTTCTTCCTTGTAAATGTTTTAATAAATAAATAAAATACAATACCATGCACAGAAAACTACTACAAAATGGTCTCCTTATGATATTCAAATTACAAATAATGTTACCCTAACAAATTGAGAAGATAGGAAACAATAATGATAAAGTTTAGTAAGGAATGTTCTTGAGAAGCGTTTTTTTGCTTTCACTGCAACAGATTTTTTCATTTCCATGCTAAGACAAAGTTTCTCTATACAATAATCATTTTTTAAATATTTTGTTTATAATAATGTTTTTGCTGGTTTGTATATGCTTTTAAATTAAAAAATAACTTTATGGGTTATTTCGAGACATTTATAAGGTCGCCATTCTCTAGTAAAAAGTCACTCCAATACACTGAATATCTTTAATTGCATTGGAGCAAATACAGTTTACTGGAATAGTCGCATGAAGAAAAAAATATACCGTTCTTTGGTTGGATCGAATTCTACGAAACCTCAACGCGCTGTATCCAATATTAAGTATTAAATAAATTAAAGCAGGTGTAACAGTTAACCTTGCGTTTATTGGTAGAGTACTCGACTTGAGCTAATACAAAACAAGTTTAAACGTTTAGCAGACAAGCAAAGGTACGCACCATCCATCTAAATATCTCTGATTTCTCTGGCCGAGCACAATCGGACGTTGCTGTCGAAGTGGTATGATACAGTCGGTCTTGTCAAAGCATTCCGCGGCGCCGGACAGAACTCTCTTCCCGGACTTCTAATTTCAACAACTGACTTGTTTTTGTTCCCAGTCTATTCATCACGACACAGCTGGACCAGCTTGTATTAAAAAACAATCGCCAATCGCGATTATCCTCGCATAAACTACTCGACAGTTCCCGAATGGCTGCATATTATCACAGGAATTCCTAAACAAAGGTCAGACCAAAAGCGCCAGCCGACTTTCCCACATTTCTTTCCGAGTGGTTCCCTTGGATAACCCTCGAGGTGTTTATGTAATAATATTAATAAGTGACAGTTGACAAGAAACAGTATAGCCAGTGTTAAGTTTACATCATATATAATGACCTGTTACAACAATCAGTTATTACTTTTTAATTGTTCAGTTATTAATTATTGTCTATTTTATTTTGTGGCATCTGAGTCTGTTCCAAATTATCAAATAATCCACTGGATTACGCCTTCAAATAAACCTCAAGATCACACGTGGAGGCACTATCGTATGTGCTAATTAGGAAATCCATTTTAAAATCTCTTATTCAAATCCTAGGAACAAAATCAATAACGAAGTTTAATGGAATGTAAAAAGAGTGTTGAAAAAATAAGTAGGTAACGAAATTTCTAATAAGGAAGTAACTTCAATAAAAGGAATTGTTTGGTTAAAACTCATTACTTAGAATACCTACTTGTCCATAATATGCATTTTGAATCGGTAATTCTGTTGTTGGTATAAAGTTGGATACGTTAGGGCGTTTCAATTTTTAACACGCTTTGTATTAGCTTCACCTATATGTATCTATGTATGTATCTATCTATGTAACGGAATCTTTCAACGTAATTTTCACCAACTTCAAGATGTCTGATTAAATTGAAAATTTGCACACGTATTAAGGACCGATGACAATACAATAATTTGAATGCGTATTGACGTATTCCTCTTAAAAAAAAATCTGAGCGGATGTCAAAGTTGTGTGATCGGCGCATTCGCCAAAATAACGGAATCTTTCAAAAGTAATTTTTACTAACTTCAAGACGTCTGATTAAATTGAAAATTTGCACACGTACTAAGGACCGATGACAATACAATAATTTAAATGCGTATCGACGCATTTCTCTTAAATAAAAATTTCTAAGCGGATGTCTAAGTTGTGTGATCGGCGCATTCGCCAAAATATCGCTTCCATGATAAATTGGCAGTAAGTTAACCACTAATTGAATACCGTAACTCATACTATACTTGAAATACAAGTTGAACTAGTTACCAATTTACGATAAGAATGTTTTTTTAAAGCATTTAATTATTTCGTTTTGTCAAAATATACAGCAATTCAACAATAGCAATACAATAATTTGAAAAAGAATATAAAAAAAAATTCCGAAATAAATTCAAATCAATAAATTTTGAAAAAAATTTTAATTAAAAAATTTCGACAAAAATTCTTGAAGACTATTACATTTGTTTTCGTTTCATGATTAAAAAATAAAAAAATAAATTATAGTTTAAAAAATTAAAAAAACACGCTTAATAGCGAACCGAACTAAAAAAGTAAAAAATAAGAATAAAGTGATTGACAAAAAAATTCATTTTATTGTAAAAAGCGTGGAATGCTTTTTACTATATTTTTATGATAACTCTACTTTTATTAATAGCTACCAATAAAATATTTATAACAATTGATATCAAGCACCTCACGCTTTTTACAATAAAATGAATTTTTTTGTCAATCACTTCATTCTTATTTTTTACTTTTTAGTTCGGTTTGCTATTAAAGCGTGTTTTTTTTAGTTTTTGAAACTATAATTTATTCTCCATGAATTTCATGCAACAAAACTGCACATGTGACAGTGTGTCTTAAGTTAGAATAAATCCTGTACACTATAAGGACCATATGACATTGTAAGTGGAAAAATTAAATGTGTACAACAAAGACAGAACCATTTACACTTACGCTTGTTAAAAAATAACACAGAATACAGTAAATAATAACATTTAGAAGTGTTAGTAACAGGATTCATACGAGTGAAGAGGTTACAACTTCACTCTAAGCAAAAGAGAAAAACAAGTCATCTCATTATTCTGGAAGCATTTGAAATAGAAAGGTGTTCTCTTGACGTTTTGTTTTTTTTTATAAATTTTAAATTACACTACTTCTTTTCGTTTTATTATTTTCAGACACTTGTGATATGTAAATGGTTTTATCTTCGTTGTATATATTTGATTTTCCCATCTACCATTCTTACCTTCTCCATATTGTTTTTATAATACATATACACGTTGTAACAAACACTTTTGAATATACAGTAATAGGCTCATAATACGTACGCTTCGACTTTCCCCACTTTACACTTCTCAGAATGGCTAGACCCAGGTCGTCTATCGAGTCGAGCATCCTCACGCAAGTGACTAAGGTGAACTGACTTCCTCCAATGAATGTTGATTGTCTATTCTATTTGTGCTAAGATCAAATGCATGCGCTGTCTCTATCACTCCTTAAACCATATTGAAAAGTAGCTGTTACATCGTGTATATTAATGGTATACACAGTTTTTTTTTTCGAGGTACAATATAATGCTAAATATTTTAATTACAACATTCTTATTTGTTCATCATAAATAACTCACCTAACTGCAAATCTGGTCGGATCACACAAAGCTCTAGCTCTGGGCCATTTAGGAGTATGCGGTTTGTTGCAATCTCTAACTAGAATTTGAAGAAACCCAGGTGGAAGAACAAAGTAACTCGCTTCTCCTTCGTCTGTCGCAAAATTTTTTATCAAATAAACAATATTAATGTTGAAACTTTAAATGTGAATCGTAATTATATAATAAGTAGACATCGGATAATTTCCGTGAGTTTTAGATCGACTTGCTAACCAGCCTGTCTGAGCTCTCATGAAGTTAGATGTGAGTGTGCAGCGAGATCAGGTTTATTCACTATTAAATTTATTTTACAAATGTCGTAGTGTGTAGAAATGACGCGAGGATACAGATAAATAATAACAACTATGTCGAAAATATCACGGAGGACGCGAAAAATCAGTACATGTGGATTTGTGTTGGGTAAACCATGGACTTTAAGGGACATAAAATCAATAATGTTATTATGCGTATTTTATGTACACCTCCACTGTTAATATGTAGTAAAATGGTGTTGCAAACTAATGCGCGAACAGTTGAGAAAATAACAGCAAATATTATTGAAATTTTGTAGGCTTAACTCTGTCAAGGTATTTCATTTTACAACCAATCCGGATGTTACGGCCTACAAGTAATACATGTTTACCAAACTTGAAAGATCTGTAATAGAGACGTCTCCAAAATGCAAATAAAATAATTTGCTTTTCTCTTAGATTTTAAAGACTATAGAGCCATTAGAAAGCAATTTCCAGAATATCAATATTTTTGAAATTCATCTAATTTTTGATCATTAAGACTCTTCCTGTTCGGTGACGAGGAAAAATTGTCAATTGGATTCTATCTTTTGCATTTTTGCTATTAGTAACTTTTTTTAATGTTGTTACTGACGATTATGTTAGATTTAGGATCCATGTATGGATTTTTCTTGGAAACAGTGATGAGACAAATTATCAAGAACATGTGACATTCTTCTGAAATCGTATTTAAGTATATACCTAATTAAAGAAAAAGTTCACACTGTTGACAGTAAAAAAATAGCTAAGAAAAACAAGGGCCCTTTTAATTCTGTACCCTATGGTTAAAATAACACCGGCACACAAAAAAAAAGTTGTTTGTACATTTGACGCCACTTACCTCCCGACATGTATTTCGACCCGCTGAATCCGAATTTGAAGTCAGTTTGGACCGTACACCCTCAAATATCGAGTAAATTGAAAAACCGTAAAAAATAGCGAAAATTGGGTGTTTCGGTAATAAAAAAAATTTTGTGGATCTAAACCAAGCCTAATTTTTATGTATTTCGATCCGCTGAATACGAATCTAAAGTATATTTAGACCATAAGCCGTTTTAAATCTAAGTAAATTGTAGAAAACTCTCGAAAATTCCTAAAAATGGCAAAAAATTGTGATTATGTTGATGAAAAAAAATTTTCATTCTGTTTATAAGTCATTTTTTATAGATTTTACAATTTTTCACATTTTCAGATTCTAAACTTGTATTTTATGCATAAAAAAATACAAGAAACGTATTTAATCGTTTTATAGATTTTTTTTAAATTTTTTCAACTGCAATTTTTTGCTATTTTATCGGTTTCTTGCGATTTTTTGAGATTTTGAGGGATTAATGGGCCAAATATATTTCAGATTCGGATTCATCAGATCAAATTACATAAAAAATCCTCTTCGATCCGGGTCTACAAAATTTTTTTCATCAACATAATCACAATTTGTTGCCATTTTTACCAATTTTCGAGGATTTTTTACAATTTACTTAGATTTAAAACGGCTTATGGTCTAAATATACTTTAGATTCGTATTTAGCGGATCGAAATACATAAAAATTAGGCTTGGTTTAGATCTACAAATTTTTTTTTATTACCGAAACACCCAATTTTCGCTATTTTTTACGATTTTTCAATTTACTCGATGTTTGAGGGTGTACGGTCCAAACTGACTTCAAATTCGGATTCAGCGGGTCGAAATACATGTCGGGAGGTAGGTGGCGTCAAATGTACAAACAACTTTTTTTTTGTGTGCCGGTGAATTAGTCGATAGCAATTTTGACACCCTGTATTGCGCCCAATTTATTATTACCATGCTGCATATTTTAAAATAATATTGATTTTACTAATTAGTACTTCATCAACGTACAGACGAAACCATCTTTATAATTAATGCTATTATTCTTGTTATTTTTTAAAAACATATCTACAAGCATTCTCATTCTTGATGCTGAAAACTAATGAAGATGATAATTCAAGTAATTATTCTATCTTGACAGTATATTTGGTCATGTTCTTACTAATTCATCTAAATGTTCAGGCTATTCAGGCCTAAAAAAAACATGTCTAGATATAATGTCAAAAAATACCTATTAAGATGTCAACAATTTTGATGTATTGTTACTGTTATCTTTTGAACACAACAAAAGAGCGGTCAAGAAAGACTTGTTAACAAGTCGTTGTAGTAAAAGGAATGCATGTTAGGTTAAATAGTTGGGTATTACCGTTTACTACCTCCAAAAATCTTCTCGTAATCCATTACGTAATTCAATTAGGTATATATGACAATTTTTTAAAATTAAACACCATGATGTTAGTGAATAATTATTATTATGTAAGAAATTAATTGACATGACAGATTTATTTAGTAGCTTAAAGTGAGCGTTGGATGATTTGAAATATTAAGCAGAATTTAGAATTGCGTAAATTTTGAAAATTTATCAAAGGAGTAAAAGACTTTAATTAATGTTTTTAATTAATGCATAGGAACTGATGTTATTTTTATAAAGAAACTATGACAAATTAAATATTATTTTTTCATAAATTAATACGTAATATAATTGTCGGACTGTGTCTATCAGGTATGATTGAAAACCAAGACCAGGTACTTCCACTAATTAAGCAATAATTGCTTTAAAAGACGGGCCAATGCTGCAGCCAGTGAGAGATTCTCTTTAACATGGAGGATTATTTGAACACTTTCTTCAATTAGATGATTATGTAATGTTTTTATATTTTTATTGAAATAAAATAATCCAAGTATGCAGCAACTTTTTGTTTATTTTGAATATATCTCTTTAAAGAAAGCTCAAGCGCAATTTCTTTTTTTTATTTATTTTGACTTTCAAAATTAAATGCCAAGAGATAACTTATCAAACACCCTGTATAATGGGAAAATCACTTGTAATGTAAGTGATGGTAAACACTATAAGAATGTATGCCTCATGATTGCAAGTATTGCATGAGTTTTTCATGATTATTGCACATATTGTACAAACATTGCATGAATATTGTGTAAAATTGCATGCATTGCACGATTATTGCATGCAGTACACGAGTATTGCATACATTGTACGAGTATTGCATGTACTGCATGAGTATAAGTTGCACTGCATAAATAATGCATGCATTTAATAAGTAACAATTCATTGGTTTGAAAGGGAATTAACCTCGGAATTAACTGACTACATCTGCATATATTCTATTTTGCTAAATAAAGATACTTTGTTTTTGTATCGTAATTATTAATAAACATTGCCCAAGGATTGTCAGAGGATTAAAGGAGTTGAAGTGAAATAATTATTTTTAATGGTTTTATAAAGAAACGCTTTTTACAAAGTTTTCAGAATATATTTTTGACGGATCCTGTATATTATTTTGTATATTAGTTTCAAATTAAAGTTCAAATATGGAAAATATATTTTTTTGACATATTAACTACAGTGTGTTACTTACTTTGTTTAAAGAAATATTCCAGGAAATATTATGTTTTTTGCTTGTTTTATGTTTATATAAACCTCGATATTAACATACTAATAAAAAAAAATATTACGATAAATTTTTCTGTCAGCATGACACGTCACAATAAACTTGCTACGAGGTGAAACCTGCGTTGCGGAAAATTGATGCCGAACGATTTAGAACATTTCTTTTTTGAAATTCTAAAAATCTACTCAGAATTTTATGTGAATTTGATATGGAATTGCTTTCTGTTTCTGAGCTCGTTTCTGAGAATTATGGAAAGTTCATTGATATTAGTTTGACCACATCATAACACGGTTCCCGAATCCAGATTTAAAATACATTATGTCGATTTATTGCTAATATGCCGTATTCGTTGTAACTGTGACTCGATGCTATAAAAGTTTAGTTTGTTTATATCTTTAATATGGATCTAAAAGATTATTACAAGTGTTGTATTGTGCCATCATATAACATTGAGGACAAAACATTCTATAATTTGCAGAGCACTAGAAACAAATATTTTATTTTTCTTAGAAAGATTAAAAAATTTGTCGAGCAACATTGAGTTGAAAAACGATATTTTCTGAGTGGTAAAAACTCGGGTAAAAATGTTCAAAATCTGTTGCAAAATATCTCCTCCACTGTATAGTTTAGAGCTAGATTGACTCACAATCAGTGTCGAAAAAAACTTATTTTTCCATTCGTTTGTAGTATGAATTTCCCGTTTATAATAAATTACACAAGTATTGTAGGAATTTTACATACTATTGGCAAGGTATTACACAAGTATTGTAGGATATTACATGATATTGCATTGTATTACACAAGCATTGCAAGGTATTATATGGTATCGCCAGGTATTACACTAGAATTGCAATGTATTATATAAGTATTGCAAGGTATTATTATAAACTGTATTTACTAGATACGTAGATGCATCAGAAAACTGTATAATTCTGCATACTTGTTCTACCACCTTTTATAATATTTCTCTGTAATTGGATAATTCACTTATAGGGAAAAAAAACTTTATTATTGAAACTATAGTAATATGAACTGATTCTCAAATCATCTATTCTGATGGTGCGTGTGGAAGTGGCTTCATTCATCAGACTTCAATGATGTAGATTGTGTACGCAATGTCTTTGCACTACTTATTAGCACCAATTAAATATTCTAAATATTAATTAATTACCCCTAGAGTAGGAAATTGTAAGCATATATGCAGGACTTTGCAAAGACTGCAAATGTGTGGTCGTACAGACTGTGGTTTTTATTAACAGCCGTTTACTCCAGCCTTCCAAAAATCTGAAACATTTTCTCGTAAAAATGTGTTAAAGTTTTGCAATTCTGAATTGGCACCTACAATATTTTTCCACTACCATTATAGATTTAAACCGCTTTTTATCGTCGTGAAACAAAACTCCGTAAGATGCAAATATATTTGGATACTTTGTATCCACGCATTTTCTTATCTTTTATCAAGAAAGACTCTGAATTATGAACGATAAGTAACCGTAAAAAAGGAGGTACAGAGTTAAGTCGCTTTTTTGCTAATACTGACGTAATTTTCCATGAAAATAACACCATATACTGCACTCGACGCGCGTTTCGCTCACCAAGTTGGCATCATCTGGAGATGACTAAAACAGTTCCATTCATCTTCAGATGATCACCAACTTGGTTGACGAAACGTGCATTGAGTACAGTATATGGTGTTTTGTTGTTTCGTAGAAAACTACGTTATTGTTCTCTTCACATCAAAGGTTCCAAGCCATTTCAAGACTCTTTTTGGGTAAATTTTCCATAACAGGAATAATATTGTTTATGGCGATTTATCGTTAAAACATCACTGAAACATCTCAACAATTCCTACTAAAATTAGCAAAAATACTTTCTATTGATAACTTTTCAGTTTGAAAGCGTATATTTATCGTGAAATGTTACATAATAACTAATTGCATAGTGGAGGTTCGGCATGCATTTGGTAGGAGTTTGGCGAGAATCATAAAAGGAATGTACCTTCTGGTAATACTGTTTTGATTTGGGTTCACCGTTTAGTTCTATATTTAATGTTTAGAATTCTAGCAGAGCTAGAACAGTTCGTATGACTGAAAATATTGATCGGGCGATAATTGCCTTCATCTGAAGCCGTCATAGTCTCATGACTGGCCTAAATCATTGGAATATCAAAAAGAAGTCTTCATCGAAACATTCAAATAGCACAGGAGCTAAATGATCATTATAAAGATGTTAGGAATTCATATACATCATATAATATCCAAAATACTCTTCAGAATAATCCACAATATTTTAATGATGGATGAACCCAACCTTCATTTAAGCAGCCTTGCCAATAAACAAAATTTTAGATATGGGAATAATGGTGTGATGACTATTTTGGTACCACTTTCTTGTAGTTTTTTGAGATGAAAATGGCAATCTTGTGGTAATATTAAAATGTCATGCAGAAATATTTATAATTATATTTATAGAAATATTGACGAAGTCTAAATAAAATGGTTCCAGCAGAATGGGCAACAACCTATTCCACTAGATACAGCATGAGATTGTTCAGAATATTTGAGGACCATCTTCCAATCTGGAATTATAATTAAGCCTGTATGGTCTCCAGACTTAACACCTCCTGACTTATTTCTTTATTTACCAAGAAATTTTAAATGTGAACAGTAAATTTTCTATTTGGATTATATAAATGTGTCGAAGTTAATAGCAGCCATTTGTATATACATATCATAGAGCAAGATGTTATTTGAATTAAAAATTATCACCTATTAGTTATTTGATAATTTATATTCGCAAATCTTATTTTGTTGAAATGTAAATTTAGGTTAGAAAACATTTTGCAACTATACATTTAAGATTTCAAGTAATTAATAAATCAATCATCAAAAATAGAATTGATAAATAAACGTGATTACAAGACACTGAGTGCCGATGACTTGAAGGTTGTTTTTGTATTTATAATCAGGTATTGATCTGAGGTTGTCCGATACCGAGAATTAACTCTAGTGACAATTGTTGCTTTTTCTTTCGAGATACGCGGTATCCGACTCCATCTATGTTCCCTCATATTGATTTCAAATGTTGTTTTTTTTGTTTGATTCTTAAAGTCAACTCTGAAAAAGGATCGTGAGGAGCTTGCAGTTGTATAGTACGAGTGTGTCATAAGTATTGATTTTAGGGTTTACATATGCATTATTCATTTTTTGTTGATAGCAGCTGAACGCATGGGAGCAGTGAAAAGGTGGAAAAAGTCAGGTGAACTAAATTTTTATTAAATGTTTAAATTTATTTGTTTCGCATGGCACAGTGTACTCGATATTGATATTAATTTAATCATTTTTCTAAATAGCTTTAAATAACTTAAAAACTACATTTTAGCTATAGGGAATGCCCACATAGCTCGAAAGGAAGTGAATGGAATTGTAAAATATAGTATGTTTTATTTGAAATAAGCAACTTAACGGAGATCGGAGTTGTCGATTTCGACCTCCTTTTCCGGATACCCTGTGCATTTTGTACCACTTGTAGTTTGTGCACACATAAGCTCCATCTCTCTAAACATATGAGAGAAATACTGGTTATTGGAATTTATCATAGCAGAAGTTATTAATTTTCAATTACGGGTTTTCCTATTAACTTTTATTAATTTTGAAAACCATTAGTTTTTTAAATAGGGAATAATATCGAAAGTTACCTTAAAATAATGAATAGAAATCGAATCTAGATTAAAAATATGGTGTGCCATTTAAAATAAGAAAGTTGATGCCGACTTCCGGTATAACCGCAAGTGTCACAAACGTGGCGTTATTTTCATTAAATAGAGCATTCTTGGAAATCGCTATGTACAATTTTTCAATTTCAAATTATTTGTAGTTTCTCAAAAGCGTCTAATAAGTAAACCTGGCCAAGCGATGATAGATTCAGGGTTGGGCGCAATACCAATGCCATCGCGCGCTTGTTTACGATGACGATGACACGACACACTTCAGTTGTTATCTGTCGGTCGATGCATAGAGTACTAATAAATAATAAATAATGTTGAGCGTAAAGAGTAGAAAACGACCGTACGCTGATAAAGTGAATAAATTTATCGTTGAATTTCCGGATTTATTCTATGATGGATGTAAAATAATTTGTAAGGTTTGTGATCAAGACTTAATGTGCTGGAATAAAACCGGCTGCAAAATGCATGTCAGTAGTAACCGGCATAAAAATAAAAAAAAATGGCGTGTCTTCTTTGGAACCTCAGTTTATGTTTGATTTACTGTTAATGCTGATTGCCTGTGATGTTTCTCTGCGCATATTGGATAAACCAGCATTTCGGGAGTTCTGGAATAAATACAATCCCCAGGTGAATTTACCAAGTCGTTCATCGTTACGTAGATATGTACCAAGTGTTCGTGAGGACATTGTAAATAGGATTAAATGTGCATTAAAAAATACACGGCTGTGGTTGTGTTGACGAGACGACAGATTGTAAAAAAAATTCTATTTTAAATGTTATAGTACGTGTACTCGACCCTGTTAAACCAATATTTCCACTTTTACTAGCTAGCAAAAGACTAACTGCGTGTACTGGCGAAACAATTACGCGGGTGGTGTTGGAGACTTTCGAAAAATTTGAACTGTCAACAAGTCAAGTATTGATGTTTGTGACCGACGGTGCTGCGACAATGCGTTTGGTGGGCCGTTTTCTTTAAAGAGACGATTGTAGGTTTTTACATGTTACGTGTAAAGTGCATGCGTTCCATCTTGTAGCAGAAACGTATTTCTCAAATCTCCTAAACGGCTTCGAGCATTTCACACACTGTGTCCTGGTATTCCGGAACCACCAGAGCCGATTCTTATACGTTGGGGAACGTGGTTGAAGGCAGCTTTTTAATATGCTGAATATTTTCAACAAATAAAAGCTGTGATACTACAGTTCAACCCTAACGAGGCTGCAGCTATTAAGGAAAGCCAGACAAGCTTTCAAGATGTTTCCCTTGAAGCAGATTTAAAAACTATTTATAACAATTATAGAGGACTACACGACGCAATAGAAAAATTGCAAAATACTTCGTTGTCGTTAGTGGAATCGTTGCAAATAATGGACGACGTAAATACACAGCTACAGACTATAAATGACGCAAAAAATAAGCTCGTTATTGAAAAATTCGAGAGTGTATTACGGAAAGATCCTGATTTTACCAAATTAAGACAAATTTGTTATGGTGCATCTACAGCTGCGTTAAGTGAGTTCACAGAGTGTTTTACTTATGCCTGTATTACTTCCGTAGATGTCGAACGATCTTTTTCAAAATACAAACATATTTTTTTCACCACAGCGAACATCGCTTACTGAGACAACTGTAGAAACATATCTCATGCTACACAGTTATTATAGCAGTGCTCCAGTTTGTGATAACGACAACCAAGCTTCTTCATAAATCTGCTTAAGAAGGTGAGTTTTGTACATATTTTTATAAAATGTACTAGTATTATTAAAATTTATTCCATTTATTTTATTTATTATTAGTTATCACTTAGATATACAATGTACATGTGTGAACGTCATTTAAGAGTTTAATAATAATGTGCAGCACTAAGCTTACAAAATATAAGGAAATATATAGAAAAGAATTTAAAGCGAACGAAATAGTACAAAAACATACCTCACAATGTATAAAATATTTTTGTTTTTATTATTGCCTACTTATTCAAGTATTATGATGTGATGCATACCCAGTACGTCTCTGTAGGATTAATGACCTTGGCCAGGCTTACTGATAAGTAATAAGCTACTCACCGTGATGCATCCTGTATACTAACATTAATGTATTGAAAGCGACAACATTTCGTATACACTTAAGTAATAAAATAATCAGGGATCTACTGAAAATTTTACGGACAAAAATTAAAAAAATTAAATTTTCAGATATACAGGGTTAGTTAGTTAGTTAGGGTTAGAGTTAGTTTAAACATGTCGAACTTTAGGAATCTAATTTAAAATGTTTAAATATACAGTGCAATTAGAACAAAGTCCATATTTTATTTCATTTATTTATGTGAGTTACAGGGCGTTATAGTTTTGAAGAAGAGTACTAAAGTACTCTTCTCATCATAATCATTTTTTTTCCATTTTCTAGGACCAGTGGCTTAGGAATAAGGTATTTTGAACTCCATTTAGACAAAATATATGTTGTGCCACTGGATTAATAAACATTAATCAATTTTTTAAATCTGCTTTCTTTTGGAATAGAAATGGTTTCTTTTGTCTTTTTCGTAACATGCAGCGTTTTAATTATGTTTCTAATAACATATAAAATAACCTCGAAAATAACAAAACGGGAGCAAAAACCAAATTAATTTCATTTATTTAAGCTTGGATCATGAATGAAACAAAATAAATAGTGTTCAAACTTAAAGTAACTTCAAAGTGTAAGACTTCAACTTCAATGCAATTTCTCCATCATCTAATTATTAATCCTGAAGTGGGTTGGACCCTGTGATGTGAAGCTAACACTGACATGGTTTACCATCAGAACACCATATACTGCACTCGACGTGCGTTTCGCTACGTCAGTGTTATCTTCTATTTAAACAATTTACCACAGGTTAAAAAAGTTGGATTATTTTAGATACATCTTCAATTCTTAAAATTAACTTCTCTAGTTTGTACTGGAGAGAAATACACTTTTTCCTTCAGACCACCCCCAATTCAAAAAGATTTAGATCGGGAGATCGTGGTGGCCAGTGTATTGGACCCACATCCGGGATCAATTCTTGACTATTAACCTTATCTAGATGGCCAAATCACTTTTGTATATAGTTACACAGGCACACAAAAAAAATCTGTACTTCAAATCAAAACCATGTTTCCTTAAGTATTTTGATCTGCCGAAACCAAGTCAGGCCATAAAAATAGCGTAAATTTTTAGCTATGGGATATTTTTAGCTACAGGTATCGTCAAAATTACCTTTTTTTTTAACAAAAAAATTACAAGTTTGTTAGACAATTTTTTTGCTTAAATCATCGTAATCTACGTTTCCATCTGCACCAAACATGATTTTGACATCAAAATAGCCATTTTGGAAGCTGCAAATTGTCAAAAGCAAATTGCAAAAGTCCAAAATTTGTAAGAAAAATTTCTTCCACTACCTACATTTTTGAGGGTGCTAAATATAATCTTGACATCAAAATTGCCTTTTTGGCAGCTGACACCTGTCAAACTGCCAATTGCAGCCAATTGCTAAATTTCAAAATTTCAAAAAAAAAATTTTGTTTGTAAAACTTTACGCTACCTGCGTTTTTGAGGGTGCTCATGATTTTGACGGTTAATATTAAAGTTCTCTTGAAATCTGTATATATATAATTATGATTACCAAATCATATTTAGTGATTTCGAAAAAGAAATTAATTTGGTAATGATATAGTTTTACACGTAGAAGAAGCTTTTCTTACAAATTATTTGGAATTTTACAATTTGCAGTTTGAGAGCTGGCAGCTGCCAAAAAAGGCTATTTTGATGTCAAAATCATGTTTAATACCCATAGAAACGCAGATTATGATGATTTAGGCAAAAAAAAAATGGTCTACCAAAATTGTAATTTTTTTTGTTTTAAAAAGGTGATTTCTACGATATCTGTAGCTAAAAATGTCCTGTAGCTAAAAATTGACGCAATAGCCGTAACTTTTATGGGCAGATTCGGTTTCAGCACATCAACATACATAAGGAAACATGGTTTTGATTTAAAGTACATAATTTTTTTTTGTATGTGATCCTGAAACCAATTTTTAACAATGTTACCATTATATGCTGGAGCGCCATCGATTTGTATCCAGCTATTTGTTTGCCGATTAAGAGTAGCATCATCGAGGTAACCATCTAAGTTTGTTTCAAGAAAATTATGAAACAATGAAGAATCTAGGAGGTAAAAAAATGTGAAACACAAACAAATTTGCGTGGGGATTTTCATGGTCTAAAATATGCAAATTATGAAAATTCACAATCCTTGCTAGTGTAAAAAATGATCTATCAGTCTATAATTTTTTTTTTTTTTTTAGAAATTGTGAATTTTCATCAGCCTAGTTTAATATCCAGTGACAAAAACGTAACCGTTCATCTGAACTGTCTGGATGTAAACCCTACATAGGCTGAGGATGAAAGGCTTTTCCATATTCCTTTTGAAGTACTCTTATTATGCAGTTATTACATTGAACTTACGAGTGCTTAATATTCTATTATTATCAAGTAATTTAAGAACTCTTAGGTGATTTCTTTTTTATTTTATATGTGACCCTGTTTATTATTTCGGCGCAAACCTAACAGCTGAAACTGTAGATATGCGTCAATAAAATCTTGGTACTCCCTTCTATTTGAAAATCGTTTTCGATATTCTGCACCTGAATTACAAGCACTTTCATCATAGAACCCGTAAATGTAGTGAATATCAGCGTATTCGGCGTTTGTTAAGGCGCATGGCTTATTGAAATGATAATCATAAATCAAGTTTTGAATCGTAAGAACCAGGGTAATTATCAACAAATTATGACTTCACTAACTTGACTAACGACGTGTAGAGTAATAAGGAACTAAAATGACCACAGCGCAGCGATCAGACGAGTAAAAATCAGCTGATTCTTGGTTTGCTTAATTCGTTTTATTTACTTTTGTGGGTTCTTAGGGAGAAAAATATATATTATTATTAATCGAAATTTGGTAAGTAAATTCAATACGTTTAACCCATTTTGTATTATATTTTGCTAATTTGTGGGAAAACCTAACCTAAACATGTCACTATTATAACTTTATATATCATTTGTATTATAGTAATCTGGTTTGAAATGGACACGTATTGCCGAAGTAAATGCTTTTCCACAGCCTACTTTACGTCCCAAGGAAATTGTGCAACGTCGCATGAAGACCTGTTGTTCCGAATAAAGTAGGTAAATGAACATGCCGATACGGTGTTGTATTCCCGGTTGTAAATCAAATTACGAGCGTCTGTAAAAACCGAGGTAAAAACTGAAGGTGTAAAAAGTGTTTCTGGGTTCCCTAAGGACGATGGGTTAAAACAAATGATTCAAAGCTGTCTCTATGAAAGAATGGACACCATAAAAACTATTCTGTAGTATGTGAGTTGCATTTTGATTCCGGTGAAGTTTCAAACTTGACAAATAAATACCTGTTACCAGACGGAACGTTTGAGATTATTGACTGTAAACCAAACTTCAAAGATAATGCAATCTCATCTATTTTCTCAAATTTACCTAAATATTTGCCGATTGTTTGAAAAGATCCTGAACGTACTCGTAGACGCCGAAACCAAATCCAGCAACATGAAATTTTAATAAAAAATTTTGAAAAATCAGATATCATTGAAAATTAAGAAAATTTATTTTTTCGGAAAAGTTATGAAGTTAAAATCGAAATTCAAATATTAATTAATAACAACTTCACCGTAAAAGTGTTTGTAAATGACAATGAAATATATTTTAACGAGTTAAAGTGGATTTTTAGATTTTAATATGAAAATTATCAGGTGGACACAGGTGCAAAATTTATTAGACATTTAAATATACGTACTATCCAACTAAAGCACAAATAAATTGTATTCAAAATGCATTGCAGCAGGCCTTGTTGTATTTAAAACAAGCCTTAGATTTTACTGAAAATGAAACATTTTTATATTCTTAACAACTATTATTGTAGATCAAGTAATTCAAATGACTAAATTAAAAAATATACATTCGGTTTCTCTATAATAATATCATTTATGATATATAATCAGTTACCCACTACATACAATGTTACAGACCTTTCTTATTTTACCTACTAAGCGATATCTACATTATCTTTCATGTAGTATGGATATTTCTCCAAATAAAGAAAATAATAAGTACAAGAAAATAATAATAAACACTCATCAGATTAACATGTCTGCCTCACTTGCAGAGACTTATAAAATATTAGTAGAATACTTTTAATGGATGAAATATATATTAATTCCAGATTAGATTATTGTGCAAGATAAGCGGGACAGCCACCAATAAGGAGAATGTGGAGTTTGCCAAGACAATCTTGTCTTTCATGATTTGTTCAGCATTTGGACATTTTTGTGAATTTAAATATTACCCTGGATCACTCCCTATAATCCATCGTTTTTATCTTTCACCTGTTCATCTTTCCTCCTTTCCTATTCGGGCAAAAATACGCGTACTAATTTAATTAATAGTATGAGATATTTATTACTATTGTTTATTTGAAATGAATATGCAATAACTATATGTATTTAGTGTAAGCAATAATATGATATTTCATATTATTTAAGAGCTTATGTAACTCTGCACTTTCGCGTTGCTTTTGCAGAACAAGGTTGATGAAATAAGAAAAAAAAAACGATGGTAAAACCCTCCGACAAACAAAATGTTCAGATGTGATCAAACGAATGTAAACAAAGCTTTACTAGTTTAGTCAAAGTGCAATTTTTAGCCACCAGGGGCGACGTAAAGACTTAAATTCCCAATAAGTAAGTGTGTTGATTATTTCGGTAAGATAGTGAAAATATGTATTTACTTGTCGAACTGTAATTTAAATTCTCTGATCAATTTTAACCCATTGTAATATTTAATAAATACTTTATTATTTAACTGGAGAGCTCCAGACCTGTATTCCCTATAATACATATCGAGGGTATCATATCAGAAGGGCGTATAATCATCCTAGTACTTATATTGACGTTTACGCCACGCCCGCGCCCTTCTAACATGATGCCTTCGATACACATGCATTCTGAATCTTATGTGATGATCGTAGAACATTATTAATTTCAAGGTAGACGACAGTATAACAGCATTAATTACACCGGCACACAAAAAAACAGTTGTTTGTACATTTGACGCCACCTACCTCTCGACATGTATTTCGACCCGCTGAATCCGAATTTGAAGTCAGTTTGGACCGTACACCCTCAAATATCGAGTAAATTGAAAAACCGTAAAAAATAGCGAAAATTAGGTGTTTCGGTAATAAAAAAAAATTTGTGGATCTAAACCAAGCCTAATTTTTATGTATTTCGATCCGCTGAATACGAATCTAAAGTATATTTAAACCATAAGCCGTTTTAAATCTAAGTAAATTGTAAAAAACCCTCGAAAATTGCTAAAAATGGCAAAAAATTGTGATTATGTTGATGAAAAAAATTTTCATTATGTTTATACGTCATTTTTTATAGATTTTACAATTTTTCACATTTTCAGATTCTAAACTTGTATTTTATGCATAAAAAATACAAGAAACGTATTTAATCGTGTTTCATAGATTTTTTTCAATTTTTTCAACTGCAATTTTTTGCTATTTTATCGGTTTTTTGCGATTTTTTGAGATTTTGAGGGATTAATGGGCCAAATATATTTCAGATTCGGATTCAGCAGATCACATTACATAAAAATTCTCTTCGATCCGGGTCTACAAAATTTTTTTCATCAACATAATCACAATTTTTTGCCATTTTTAGCAATTTTCGAGGGTTTTTTACAATTTACTTAGATTTAAAACGGCTTATGGTCTAAATATACTTTAGATTCGTATTCAGCGGATCGAAATACATAAAAATTAGGCTTGGTTTAGATGCACAAAATTTTTTTTATTACCGAAACACCCAATTTTCGCTATTTTTTACGGTTTTTCAATTTACTCGATATTTGAGGGTGTACGGTCCAAACTGACTTCAAATTCGGATTCAGCGGGTCGAAATATATGTCGGGAGGTAGGTGGCGTCAAATGTACAAACAACTTTTTTTTTTGTGTGCCGGTGTTATTAAAGTAACTGCCGAAAATGATGCCCAATTATTACCTGTCTTCGTGCAAGATGAAAAATAAATTTAATATACAACTCCTCTTTTCATATTACTCAGTTTCCTGTATATTGCTAGAAATAATAATGCTGTTAATTTCTTGTATACTTGGAAATTATTTTTATGACGTCTTTGAATCTAATCAAAACAAATTTCTCTAATCAACATTGAGTGATATAGCAATTTTCCATCACTAAATTTGTTTATGGAATTTGTTTCACGCTTTACGACTTTCCTGTATACTTATTGTTCAGTATAGATTTCGATCATTGCAGTTTAACGTCCAGAGGCTACATCAAGACGCACATTCCCTTACACAGGCGGGGTCAAGCGCAAGCACAGGAGGAGGCGTTGGAGGGTTGGCAGACACACACGCTGTTTCTGGACACACGCACCCCCTTTACCTGCAGGGTTCAGCGCACAGTTCCGGTGGCTCAGTCAGCTCCACGGGAGGTGCTTCACCTACCAGTCCCCTCAGGCCAGGCAAGGAAGAGGATTGCAGTTTGCACGGTAGAAGTAGTACTGAAGGTTAGTGAAGTTCATTGATAATAAAAATTAAACGTCTATGAAAGCGATAAAGAAATAAATAGTGTCTATACATATAAAGAGGCATTCATAAAAGAAAGTAAGTTTTTTTGTCACATACCGTATAATATTGTGTAGAACTTTTTTTTGTCCACGGTTATTTTATTTGTGGAATAAGTTCACGCCTAATAAGTAAAAAAATGAAAAAAATATCGATTCATCATCATTTTTTAATATGACGATGCTATCTTTCTTATTAGGTAGATATACCAGTGAATATGTTGATTATATAGACTCGTGTAACATTCCTGCAAAATTTCATTTTATTAGAATTTTTCCTAAACGTACACATATAATAAATTTTAAACAAAATATATGTAAAGAGAGCAAATTGAAACTTGTGTATCATAATAACAAATAAAATGTAGTAAATGAACAATGAACTACTTAATTCTCTGATAAAGCTTAATATGCCGTACTGAGAAAGGCCCAATGGAACACAAGTACCATTGAAGCAACATTTAAAAAAGTACCGCCATTGTGTTCTTGTTATTTTCAGCTCTTCAAGGTTAAACTTCGCGTGCAACTTTTTAACCAACATATTTCTTCTTAACTAATTAATGATGAAAAATCCACTTGATATAATCTGTCCAAAATTATATATATACATTATGGAGCAGATTACGTTGGATATTTAATTGCGATATAATTGAATTAAATAAAAAATTTGAGGATGAGGTATATAAATTCCATATATTTCTAGTCATCTACGAATACGTGATTGCTTCGTAAAACTATTTTTAGTTATTGGCTTGGTTTTAATGTATTAATGATAATAAGTATAGTAATTAATATAATAATATACAAAACGAAAATTTTAAAATATTTGAAAAATATTTTTCCCGAGAAATATGTATCTAATTTTTTTGATAATACTAATAATTCTGACTTTCTTCCACAAATACTCTCATACATAAATGATGATTTCTCAAATACTGCCCTGTTGTAATATTGGTGTATGCTTCATAAGCTGCCACCCTCCTAGATTATGTTGGCCGATCATCGCAACCCCTCATTCCTCCATCAAAGATCTAGGTGCATTGATATAAGTAATGCTATTGATTTTGTACATAGTTATCTTATTAAAAAATGGGGATGTACGGTGTTAAGGGAGTAACCATTATTGCATACTACTAGAAATCATTAAATTTTTGTATAACATGTCATTGAAATCTCAACTAGGGTTCGCTTTTATCCTTTACTATAATATAATTTACATGAGAGATTTATTTTATTCTAGATTACTTAAGATTTTCTTAAGAGTCATTTACAGAGCACTTAAGACAGTGATTTACCATACCTATTAGATATTTACTCTTACAACTTTAAAATTTAGAATTATACTAAATAAAATGTTATTTGTAGGCGAGAGTTTACAAAATATAAATTCTATCTAGAGTAGATGGTTACTTGGATATTAAAGAAAATAGAAGAATTAGTCAACATTGATGTTCAATATTGTATAATAATCATAATCTTTGAATACTTATATTATGATGTGAAAAACATGTTAAATGTTGAACAGCATGGTTTTGTAAGAGGTCGATCTGTTGATTCAAACCTGTTCATTTATTCTGAATACATCTTAAAAAATTTAAATAATAGGTTACAAGTCGACTGCATATATACCGACTTCGGAAAGGCTTTTGATAAAATTAATCATTCTATTTTTTTCAACAAAGCTTGTTAATGTCGGTATACATAGAAATCTTTTAACTTGGTTTGAATCAAATAGTTGTCAAGCACTCACATTAGGCAATTATAAATTCAATTATATCTGTCGTCGGGAGTACCACAAGAGTCTCATTTGAGGCCCCCATTATTTAATATTTGTATAAATAATATATCTAAATGTTAAAATTTTCCAAATTTCTTATATACGCCAATGATCTAAACATATTTCGTTCAATAAGTAGCAGATAGATCCAAGATTCAAGAAGATCTTGACAGATTATACATATATTGCGATAAAAATAGTCTATTCTTAATTTTTCAAAGTGTCATCACATCGCCTTCAGTAGAAATATATTATTAAGATTAATAATTTACAAATTATCAAATAACATTTTAAATACCGTAAACGAAGTCAAAGATCTAGGAATAATATTCGCATCGAAGTTGTTATTTAATTTGCATATATGCCACATTTCTAAAGAAGCGAATCAAATTTTAGGTTTACTATTTAGGTCTTGCTATGAATTCACTACTTATAAAACAATTACATGTCTATATATCTCTTACGTAAGTAGCAATCTAAATTATGGATCCCTAATTTGGAATTCTCAATATATATTGTGAAACTGGAAAGAGTTCAGAATAAATGTATAAGCTTTATCAATGAAAAACATTTTCCACAAATTAGTTAAAGATGTATAATTCGTAAAACTCTAAACCTATTATTATTTGAGTACCGTAGACAGATCTCGGATGTTAAATTTTTATTTAAAGGAGTGAGGAACGTTATTGGCACAACAGACATTCTCAGCACCATTAAATTTAATGTACCGTCTTATTATACCAGACAAAATTATCTCTTCTTCGTGGAAGAAGCTAACACAAATTGTAGAGTGGAAATACCAAAGGGGCTAAGTGCCAGAAAATTTAAATTTCAGTTTTTATCATAAAAAGATTCTAAGTACCATCGTCAATATCCCAACAAAGGTGCAATGTGCCAGCTCATTTCGTTTAACTATAAGCTAATCCTAAAGATGTCATTATATGTATGTGCAGAAGCAGTTTCCTTAGAAAGGGGTTTTGTGTTCAAAGCACATGGTGAAAGAAGTGGGGTGTAAATTCGTTGTTCTCAGCTGTTATTCTATTAAATTTAAAGATGAATAAAATTGGATCTTTCAGAGACGGTCAAAGGAAGCTTCGAGTATCCGGAAAAGAGTATCAAACTAAAAAAAAGCGTATGATACCAAAGAAACCCGAGCCGGATCAACAGGTATGTTACAACATCACCTAATATAGATTATTTAAATCTGATTTATTTATTATTTTTATAGTGGACCTGCAAATGTTATTTCGACTGTAAAAAACTAACACATGAAAGTTGAGGCTTTTTAACGAATTTTATAAGCAAGATTTTAATACACAAGGCACTTATCTTATGGGTTTGTTGCATTTGGGGAATATTAAAACACGACGGCACGGGGCATACGATAATCCAGAGTGCAGTCGCCGACTAAGTACCATTCCTTATTCAATACCATTAGATGGAGAATTTATCCAACTATGTAAATCTACATTCATGCACGTTTTTTCCGTATCAAAGAAAAGATTGGAAGTAATCATTAGAAAGAAAAAAAATGGGTGATACGTTTTATAAAGATAGGAGAACAAACAATAAAAAATCAAAATTCAGTGAAGTGGATAGGGAACAAATAAGGCAACATATTCTACCCATACCTCGAGAGGTCAGTCACTACAATCGCACAAAATCAACAAAGGAATATCTTAGCCCAGACTTAAATATCAACAGGCTGTATAGAGCTTTCCTTGAAAAGTTTCGTTCCACCGCTGTCAGTTATAAGTATTACCGATCTATTTTCATAAAAGACTTTCCTAATCTAAGTTTTCACCGTCCGAAGGTAGATACATGTCGCATTTGCGATAGATTGCAATGTGAAATTGCAGGAAATAGTAACACAGCGAAAACGCAGCTAGAGCTACACCATAGAAAAGTGGAATATTCATCTCTGTCAATGAAAAAGATTTTTTAAGTTCTCCTCTACTGAACAGTTCTGTATGTTGCCTTTCAATGGACTTGCAACAAGTTATGTTTGTACCGTCTCTTACACATTCGGACATGTTCTACCTGAGACAACTATCTTGTTACAACTTTAATGTACATTTGGGGGATACAAATAGATCATTTATGTGTATGTGGAATGAGGGAGTCGGTGGAAGAGGAGCTAGCAAGATAGCTTCATGTTTATTACGTGTTCTTAATAATAACGTTACCAAAAAAAAGCATCTTATTATTTGGAGCGATAACTGTGTCGGCCAAAATAAGAATAAAATCATATTGTTTGTTCTAATTTTTTTTGTCATTCATGGAATATTTGAAACGGTGGAGCATAAATTTCTAATAAGCGGGCACAGTTTTATGGCTAGTGACCGCGACTTTGCTTTAATAGAAAAAAAGAAAAAGATTAATGAAAGCCTTTGTGCCTAAGGACTTACATGAAGTTGTGACATCAGCACGCTACAATCCACCATTTGAAGTAATCGACATGGAAATTCATGGGTTTTGGGATATAAAAAGTTTGGCAGAAGAATTTTTAAACACAACAAAAGTGAATATCACCAAATCGGTATGTATAAGAATCGAGAAAGAGTGCCCTTTTAAAATAAAAATGAAGCAAACATATAGTGATGTTGAGAATTGGCAGATTTATAATGTGTTAAAGAAAGGAAAAACACTGAATGATTTAAAAAAAGCCGAACTACTGAAGTTAGCACCAGAAAACAAAATTAACGATGTTAAAAAAAATCATTGTTGTCTATGATACCGTATCTGAAGGATGAAGCTCACAAATCATATTACAGGAAATTGCTAAACAGGAATTATAGTACAGGTGTTGACCGATAAAATAAATTTTCAGCATATAAAAAGTAATAATGGCACTTAGAACTTTAAAAATATACTGTGGTACTTACCCCCTTTCTACTTATTTCTAAGGATATTTGATTTTTTTTTGTATTTTAATAAATTAATAAATTACAACTAATATATAGATAAAATAATATACAATAAACAATGTAAAACATATAGTGTATTGTTTTCTCTTCAGTTGTGGTAGACGTCATAATAAAATATTTTTCTTTAATAACTCCAGACTTCTTATTTGGTACTTACCTCCTTTGGTATTTCCACTCTACAATTATTATTTAAATTCTCCTCTTCATAAAGCAATTAAAACGTATAATAATCTCTCTCAAATTATTACAATTGATGTTATTTTCTGACAACTTACATATTTTCAAAAGTCGTTAAAAAATACTTTCACCAAAATGCTTGATTAATTATTTTAGTTGATTATTTAGTTCTTATTTATCTCCATACAGGCATCTTGATATTTCTCCTATAATTCTAATTTTATATCAATATCTCCCTTTATTAGTATGTTTACCTTTTGTATAAGTCACCATACTGCCCCATATTCTTTTAACTATAATTTTAAACTCTATATTTTAAATTCATTACACTAGTAATTTGGAATTTTGGATTTTTACATCCTTATTCATTTGTGTATTTGTAGTGTAATACTTGTGACTTATATGTTAGTGAATACAATTTGTGGGTTCGTCCTGTCTGTATTCCATATCGTATTAAATAAATAAATAAATAAATAAGTAAATAAATAATTAGGGATATTTGCTTTAAATAAATTATTATACTCAGGCCATAAAACAACTCTTTAAAAACAAACTAAAAAAATTATATGTAAAATGTTAACAACTTTTTTTTTAACTTTCTAAAAAGACTCTGAAAAACAGGAATAATTGCACTGGGAGGTGTAATATATCGTTGGTTTCGTTAAAAAAGCCTATTAAAAATAGAAATAAGTGTGAAACAGTTACAGAACACTGGATCGATTTGTGAAGGACATATTTATATTCATTAATGAACAATCCATATTTCTAATAAAAAGTGATATGTATATAGGAGGCCTCTTGATAAAAGAACTACACAATCAGCCTAGAAGAAATTAATTGTTAACACAAACATACAAATAAGACTAAATCATAATATTCCATATTATAATCTGGTACTTCATGAAAAGCATAGCAGCACGGCATAAAGGAGAACATCTAAGAACTAATATTTTGCGCGATATGACTAGGATATTCATGAAGTGTCGAACAAACATCCAAAGTCTAAAACATACATATTCATAGTATTTGTAAAACAGTTAGTCCGGTTTGCTGTTTGTTGTATGGTGTAATTGGTTATAAATATTGATATGTTCTTATCACAAGCCATTTAACATATTGATATTCAATATATCTGAGGTAAATTGAAATCATTGATTTCAGAGAATGTCACTGTGAAGCCTCGGTAATCGAGGTGGCGCCTAATATAGCAAAAGCTCTCAGACATGAAACATGTCAAGAAAGAAAGAAATTCTGGTAGTTCACTTATGTTATAGAATTAATGTTATCTAAATTTTTTTGGCATAACTCTCTGAACAACAGGTTAAAGGTAAACAAAATAATATCAGAGTTAGTATTACATGGACGAAACCTAAAAGATGCGTTTTGTGGAATTTTTGTGGAGTAGGTAACCATGTTTTATAATTGGACTTTAATAACCACGGAAAACTTTGCTACTACTGAGTCATTCCATATGAAATCGTCTAAAAAAAATTTTTTGTTGCTCCACTATTTTAGATTTTGCTTAAACTTTGTGAGAATCTTCTTTAGGATTCAAAAGACGGAAATCCACCGTCTTTTAATTTTCGCATGCGTCAGTTCCCGCCTGCCCGAATTAAAGCATTTAAAAAACGTCATTTTTATGCTTTAATATTTTTAGCTGTAAAATTTTTTCTATTAAAGATATCTACACGTTCAAGATGGCATTTCAAAGCTGAAAGATAGTAGTTTATGTGCAAAGAATATAAATTCACACAATCAGTACCTCCGAAAAATAACACGGTGCTGAAAATACGTGTATTTTACTGATTTTTCGTGATTTTTAACTGACTCCAGTGTCTCGACTGTTGAATGTAAACAGTTAATATTTCTCAAAGATCAAGTGCATATATAGTGGAAGAAATAAAACCTACAATTGACTCGTTCGGCGTACTCTTTATAAAAAAAATCTCTGCTTGAAATTTTGAAATTTTTAAAAATCGCATTATTTATGCAATAATATGAATGTGTTGGCTACGAGATAAAAATATAAAACTTTCAGGATATTTAGTTCTTACCTTGAACTTCAAAAGCCTGTAATGTTCGTTTTCCAAAACTCCTGAGGGTACGGGAGCCGGAGTACATAACTATACAGACCAAGGGTGAGGATATCCTCAAGCCTAGGTACTAATGCAACTATTTTTCAGGCCGAGGTTCATGCCATTGAACTGTATGTGCGAAGGCTGGAATATATGCATCTTACACGCAGATCAATTAAAATTTTTTCAGATAGCCAAGCAGCTATAAAAGCTCTTGGCTCCTACCGCTGTAACTCCAAAACGGTATGGAACTGTCAGAAGGCTCTTTCTAAATCATTTGAACAAAAACAACAAAGTGACTCTGGTCTGAATACCCGGCCACTCTGATATGGAACGTAATGATATAGCCGACTCCTTGGCCAGAGAAGGAGCAGGATCACGAATCATCGGACCAGAACCGACACTTGTCATATCTTCAAGTGCTGCTAAAATGGCTATCTCAACCTGGGCTGGAAGGAAAACTCTCCAGTATTGGCAAGAGTTATCAGGATTAGTTCAATCGAAGACGTTTATAAAATACCCTTTGAAATCAAGAGCTAAGAAACTTTTAGAGTTAAACAGGGTAAACTTGAAAACTCTAACAGGCCTATATACCGGGTACTGCCGACTAAACTATCATCTGCATAAACTCAGCCGTCTATGCTTAGAGGATGATGAGAACGTCTTATGCATCTGTCCCGCTGTGGAGAGAATCCGATTTTCAATATTTGGCAAAGGGCAATTACTGCCAGAGGATCTAGACATATTCTCACCCAATAAAGTTATCAGTTTCATTAAGAGACTGAACTTATTGGTTGAAATATAATTAGGAGTGAGCCACAATAGGCCTGCTAATGGCCGCAGTGGAGGGTCCACAAGGACCCACTCATAATAACCTAACCAAATCTAATGCTCGTTTTGTTATTTTCATCCTTTGTGCGTGTACAGGTGGTTTAAAAGAAACAAAAATATCAGTCATTTGTTTATTTTTAAAATAAACTTAAACCATGTACTTTTTTTTTGAAAAATAACGCTGTTAATAAATATTACTACTAGCAGCAAAGCGTCCATACCCTACGATTTTTATAACAATGACAATACCGTTAGAATAGGAGCGTTCTTGTAATTCGACACCGTCAGACGATCTATTAATGAGCAAATAAAAAGAATTATAAACGTCTAACTATACTACTTACTCAGATAATTTGAATGTTAATATACTCAAAATTTCATGAAAAAAAAAATATAATTTCACGTTCAAAATTATTCTTGTTCTTAATTTTATTCTAACCAACTCACAAAAACATAAGAAAGAAAACAGAAGGATAGGAATACATTAAATTACAATGAAAAGGTAATATGTAGTTTCTGTAGATTCTGTTAAAAATAATCAAATATAAATAATACTATTGAACTAGAAAATAAACAAACGACTGATATTTTTGCTTCTTTTAGGCCACCTGTACGCACAAAGGATGAACATAACAGAACGAGCATTACAGGTTTTTGAGGTTCAAGGTAAAAACTAAATATCCTGTAAGTTTCATATTTTTATCTCGTAGCCAACACATTCATATTATAGCCTAAATAATGCGATTTTTTAAAATTTCAAAATTTCAAGCAGAGATTTTTTTTTATAAAGAGTACGCCGAACGAGTCAATTGTAGGTTTTATTTCTTCCACTATATATGCACTTGATCTTTGAGAAATATTAGCTGTTTGCATTCAACAGTTGAGACACTGGAGTCAGTTAAAAATCACGAAAAATCAGTAAAATACACGTATTTTCAGCACCGTGTTATTTTTCGGAGGTATTGATTGTGTGAATTTATATTCTTTGCACATAAACTACTATCTTTCAGCTTTGATATGCCATCTTGACCGTGTAGATATCTTTAATAGAAAAATTGTTACAGTTAAAAATATTAAAGCATAAAAATGACGTTTTTTAAGCTTTAATTCGGGCTGGCGGAAAATGATGCATGCGAAAATTAAATGACGGTGGATTTTCTTCTTTAGAACCCTAAAGAAGATTCTCACAAAGTTTGAGCAAAATCTAAAATAAGCTGGCTTTACCGATTAGACGATTTCATATGGAATGACTCTACTGCAATGTTTTTATTGGAGAGCTTAACAATAACAATTATTTTGTCACGTAGGTAGGTTAATCCCATATGAGTAATTATTCATGATAAAGCAAACAGAAAAATTCTCATAAGAAGATGAAGATGAAGATGAAGATGTGAAGTAATTTATTTGTTCACGAAACCGGTCACACTAATAAAAGGAATTTTATGTGAATTTTTCTGTTTGCTTTATCATGAATTATTTTGTCTTAACGTCGACGCATTTCCGTTACCAAGACCAATCTCCAATGCTAGGAGATAAGCTCTGTTAAGTAATGGCACCCCTAACCTGTACATTTTGTTGCCATCTACGCTCTATTTTAACTAGTGTCCATATCGCTGATATACAGAACAACAGTTTTACATATCTTTCTAAAGATGATAACACAAGTGAGTCTGCTTATGCACTATACTTCAGTGATTTGGTCCAACCCGAATTTAAACCCGAGTTGTCTGGGTGGAACTACGCTTCACTATCAGTCATACCACTTAGCCGATTCAACTAGAGTTTGTGATTGCAAAAATGCTAATATAATGTATAAATTCATAGTTACTTTTTCGTAAATAAAAAGTTACATTTTGTTTGCTTAAATCTAGCATCGATTATTCTCTAAATGATATTTGTTGAATTTTTTTAAACTCGAATAGATATAAAAACCACTTATAATCTTAAGTATATAAATAATGTTATTGAGAAACTAACTGATTCTGATATATTACGACTATTATTATCAAAGTAAACAATTTGTTTATTTGAAAGCTAAAGTATCAAAACCAAGCAAAAGCAATTAAGTATATGTTTGATGATTAACTAATATTCTTTGCTGTCTCTTCCACCTTTTTTGTTTTAGATAAATGACATATTTGAAAGATAACCCATGTGTCACTTATCCACATCTAACCATTTTTCTCTTAGCTTGTAGAGACCCATTGTGTACATATGCGTATTTCTGTTCTTATAATCTAATTGGTTATATCGCACGGGTCATATCGCACAGTACCTACTATCTGTTGCTAAGTGACTTCAAAAATAACAACTGATCAACTTGTCTGGAATAACAGCAATCATTTTCTACTAAGGACACCCAAATTTATTGCACACTTTCTTAGTTGTTTTCAAGAATTTAGGCTAGATTTTAAGAATTTTTAGAAAAAAAATACTTTTTTAGTGTAAGTATTTAAGTGTGTGTTTTAAAAATAGAAATGGACGATAATGACGATTCTGAAGATTTTGGTATGGACTACATGCCATCAGATACCAGAGAGGGAGCAGAGAATTTACTCTCAATTTATTGCCACCAAAATCGAAAGAATGGTACAAATTTTCATATAAACAATTCATGGATTAGCGCAAAATGAAAGAAACGAAAACATCATTTTTAGAAAATATCCTGTTAGCGTACTTTGACAAACTCAGTGGCAAGATTTCGCCAAATAATTTTAATTAATTAAATAGAATTAAATAATTTGGTTCGTGATCTCAGTTTATTAATACTCCCAACTGAGATTAGCTTCAACATTGAAAAGGTGGAATTATTTACAGAAAGGCACAAGAGATAGTGCTTTCCGTAAAAGACAGCATGAATTTGAACAACTTTTCTCTACTATAATGATGTGGACTCTTTACTAATGACCTTGAGACCACACAACTCTGAAGAATGGTAATAGACCCTTCAAAGCATCTCATTCCTTGCTTATGCTGCTCACATGAAGGAATCGTGCGAAAATATTAAACTCTTGCTGACCTGTAAACAGTATGAGAAATATTCTTGGCATATTTGTGGATATCTCTAAGTAATATCTATTTTACTTGGATTGCAATTTAGAGACAGAAAACGTTGTTGCTTCCTGTGTGATTGAGACAATAGAGGCAGGAAAGACCACTACATCAAAAAGCAGTGGCCAAAGGGAAATGCGCTCATTCTGGGACATACGAACGTTAAAAGTGAGCCACTTATACTAAGATAGAAGGATCTTAATTGCAAAAGCTTTATTTTATTGAAGGAGAAGTTTCCTAGTATAAGTAATGCGAAGATTAAAGAGGGCATTGTTGTCAGTACACAAATAATGGAACTAATGAATCACTCATTAGTTCCATTTGAAGAGAATTTAAGTGTAACTGAGATGGCTGCATGATTATAGTTTCAAAAAAGAGTAAAGAACTTCCTAGAAAACCATAGGGCAGATTACTATAGAAAACCTGTTGGTGAGCTCCTACACAATTTCACATTTGGAGTTTTTCCTCTAAAATCTTGGAGCTGTAAGTAACAAACATTGCGAGCGCTTCCACCAGAATATATCTGCCATGGAAAAGTACTACCAAGGAAACTGGGGCTCGAAAGTTTTAGCGGAATATGCTGGACTTTCAAGGGGGCTTAAGTGAAGTAGAGCACGAAATCTACAAAAAATATATTTTAGGGCAATATAAAATTCATGTAACATTAAATAACATAACCAAAGATATTTTCTTACAACCACAAACAATGTTAATTGCTCAAAAACAATATTTATGTTTTGTTTACAGATTTGAAATCACCATAGAAAATAGTATCAGAATCAGCTGTTTACTTCCATTTAACAGAAAATAAGTTTAAATTTGTCGACCAGTGAACATTTTTAATTTGTGAAATATTCAAAATGTGCCTCCTGCTGATCTCGGCTATTATAAAAACTCTGCTCTGGCCTTTGCGAACGATTGCACATCGTTGTTGACATATACCTCTCTTATTCCTTGTTTTATATCAATGAGGGACTATGGACTGTTAATTAAACACCATAGATAATATATCCCCCTGAATTTCTAAAGCACCTAGGGGTACCTTATGCGGTAGGGGGCTAAACATTTGGAGTCAACGGACACACACCGAGTATGCTAAGATTAATTTCCGCTTTAGAAAAATATCTCGTATTCTCTATCAGCCATCGAACCCGAGAGTCTGGTGTGAGAAGCCAGTGTCCTTACCGCACAAAGCCACATCATCTTTATTTTGACATATCCAGTGAAGTTAAATCTTGGCTTAAAGAACGCACTATATATTTCTACAGATTTTGTTTGTAGTTTTTTGGTTAAAACGGGTAGTAGATGTTTGGTTGTTATTATTAATAATTAGTAGAGTTGGCAAGTCGTACGGCTATTCAGTGGTGCAACAACAAGTATATAGATATCTGATGAGGCAATGACCGGCTGGCGGACAAATCGAAGCGAGACGCGAGAATAGTTCATTCTTGTATGTCTTAGTGTTTATATGCTAATTTATTCCTCTCCATTGTATTTTATGTCGTATTGTTGATAATTTTATTTGTTGTATTTTATTGTTGATATTAATTTAATAATAAAATAAGACAGTCAGACTTGCGCAAGGGTAAAAAACGCCCATACGCTGACAAAGTGAATAAGTTTATTAGTGAATTCCCGGATTTATTCTATAATGGTGCTACCATAGACATATAATTATATGTCTATGGGTGCTACAATAATTTGTAAGGTGTGCGAGACAGACCTGATGTGCTGGGATAAATATGACTGTAGACGTCACGTAATACTGTGCAGTATAAAACTAAAAAAAAAATTGCGTGCCTTTTTTTTTTATTTTTTTAATTTATGGCATTAGGGCGATTAACCCTCGGCCAGTTACTAATTTGTTATTTTCTTCTTCTTTTTTTCATCTTTTTTATGTTTTCCATAATTATGCCTAATTCTAACCTATACTTCCAGTTACATATTTCCCGTACACAAGGGGATAAGGACAGGGACACACGCTTCTCGCCCAGGGGTCGATTAGGGCATTTTTTCAGTACACACACACACATTTAGTGACCACGGATAACTTGGGTTGACAAACAATAGGACAGACTATTATTGGATAACAAGGCTAAACCTACTCTAAATTTTGATTTTTGTTTTATTTATAAATGAAATTAGACAATCCACAATTTTTTTTTTTTGAATTAATGTTAAAAGGTTCAATAAATTGAATGGGGTTTCTATTTTCAGCTTAATTAAGTTTTCATATAAATCATTACATTCTTGAACAATATTTTTGACAATTAAAGAAAATGTGATCTAAGTCTCCTCTTTCGTTACATTGTTGACACAGGATTGGATGCTATTATATTTATTTTGTGTAGGTGGTACCGATAACAGCCATGCCCAAACTTAAATCTGCTTATATGTGTGATGCTCTTTCTTGAGTAGTTACAGTTGTTATACCAGTGTTCTCGTGGGATTTCTTCTTGTATAAATGTATATCGTGTCGGGTTAGTGAGACGATATTCACTCAATTGGAGTGACCATTGCTTTTTTAGTTGAGTTTTCTGTTTGCTGACGCAATCTTCTAAGTCTACATTATCTAAGTCTATTCCCGAATAGATGTTTTCTTTAGCTAACTGGTCCACTTTTTCGTTGTTGACAAGGCCGATATGAGCTTTAACCCAGATAAACTTGATTATGTAATTACTCTCAGTCAGATTACTAATTGATTTAATTTTGAGAATGTACGGAATACGGAAAGGAGAGTTAATATCCATTTTCTTTTTAATGGCTGTTAATACAGACAGAGAATCAGACAGATTTAACGTTTTTTGCAGTTTCGATCTACTATGTATTCTAGGGCCTTTATGATTTCTGTAGCCTCGGCGGAGAAAATCGAAGTGTCTGCTTAATTTATAAGTTTTACTAACGTTGACTACAGGAGCAAAAATTGTAACTCCAGTACCGTGTATAGTTTTAGATGCGTCCGTATAAATATGCAGAAAATTGCACCATTCAGATATTACGCTTTTTAAAATAATGTTGCTACCTTCAAGTGATTCACAATATTTAGGTGTTATTACATAATCATTTTCCTCGCAGGTTAAGTATAGTTTATCTAATTGGGCGGACATATTGCAGGTATTTCTAAGCCCTATGCACAAAGGTGGCGAGTTTTTTTGACCAGTACTTATTTACAAAGTCATGGTTGTTTAATTTGCTGACTTTTTCAATAATTGGTCTTCTTAGTTTGCAACTTCAAAAAAAATTTTCTCCTAGTAATTGGCGTCTTAACTGTAATGGGCACTCGAGTGCTTCTACATGCAAGGTTTTAATGTGTGTGGATCCCATGGCTCCTAAGCATAGTCTCAGTGCCTTATTTTCTATTATATCCAGCTGGTGCAGCAGAGTATTACTAGCTGATCCATATAATATGCATCCGTAGTCAATGATGGAGCGGATATACGACCTATAAAAAATTATCGCAGTTTGTGGGTCGGCTCCCCACCAAGTTCGCATAATCATTCTTAAGAAATATAATCCCCTGTTACATTTACTGATTATCTGTTCCATAAATGGTTTCCAAGTTGATTTTTTATCCAGAATAACGCCTAAATATATGATTTGGTTTTGTGCCGGGAAGTGCACCTTGCCCAGCCTTACCTGATCTGTATTTGGAATTATATGTCTCGTAAAGAAGACTACAGCTGATTTCTCTGGTCATAATTGAAATCCAAGGTTATTTATAGTGTTTAATATTGGGGACATGGCTGTGCCTAGAAGTTTTATACATTTTTCATATTTTTTATTGGTTATATAAAAAACAAAGTCGTCTGCATATTGAATGACATTTACATTTATATGACTAGCGTGCAATTATGTTGTGTATAAGTTGAACAACAAAGGACTCAACACCGAGCCCTGTGGAAGGCCTAAAGAAGCCTTTCGGGGTCCTAAATATGTATTGTCAGGTTGTCGGACATATATTTTTCTATCAAAAAAAGAGATTCACTATGATACTAGAAATATTTGATGGTATTAAAATACTTTCTATCTTATTCTTAAGTAAAAACAGTTCAACTGTGTCGTATGCATCTTTAATATCTAGAAAGACAGTCCCCAGATATTCATTTGCCGAGTAACAGTTCTGTATGTCTGTAGTTAAGTTGGAAACGGCATCAAGAGTAATTGCGTGCCTTTGAAAACACATTTTATGTTAGACTTATTGTTAATGCCGATTGCCTGTGATGTTCGCTGCACATACTCGATAAACAACCATTTTTGGGGTTCTGGAATAAATACAATCTCCAGGTGACGTTACCAAGTCGCGCAACGTTGCATAACTATGTACCAACTGTACGCAAAGACATTGTAAATAAAATCAAATGTGTATTAAAAAATACACGGCTGCGGTTATGTGTTGACGACACGACAGATCGTAAAAAAAATCTATTTTAAATGTACGTGTACTGGACCCCCTTAAACCGACATTTTCTCTATTACTAGCTAGCAAAAGAGTAACTGAGTGTACTGGAAAAACAATTACGGCGGTGGTGCTGGAGACGTTAGAAACATTTGATCTGTCAACAAGTCAAGTGTTGATGTTTGTTACCGATGGTGCCGCGACAATGCGTTTGGTAGGCCGTTCTCTTCAAGAATACGGTTGTAGGTTGGTACATGTTACGTGTAAAATGCATGCTGTACATCTTGTGGCAGAAACTATTCGACATGGTTTTCCAGATGCAGATGCATAATAGCATGTACAAGAAAAGTGTTCCTTAAATCGTCTATCGTATTTCACAGTAAGTGTCCCGGTATTCCCGAACCACCACAGCTGATTTTTACACGTTGGGGAACATGGTTGAAGGCAGCTATTTATTATGCTGAATATTTACAACAAATAAAAACTGTAATACTACAATTCAATCCTGACAAGGTTGCAGCTATTAAGGAGAGCCAGAGAAAATTCGAGGATAACTCCGTTGAAACAGTTTTTAAAACTATTCACAAGAACTGTGAAAAACTAGATGAAGCCATACAAAACTTACAAAACAATGCGTTGTCGTTAGCGGAGTCACTGCAAATATTGGACGAAGTAAATCGACTGCTACACTCTATAGGTGACGCAAAAAATGAGCGCGTTAGAGAATAGTTTGCACGTGTGTTAAAGCAAGACACCGGTTTTACCAGATTAAGACAAATTTATGGTGGTAGTGATGATGCAACCCCAGATCCGTTAAGTGCGTTCAAAGACTAGTTTAAGTATGCCTGTATTACATCAATAGATGTCGAACGGTCGTTCTCAAAATATAAGCATATTTTTTTCACCACAGTAAACATCACTCACGGAGACAACCATAGAAACATACCTGATGTTGCAAAGTTTTTATAGGTCTTTTCCGGTTTGTGACAACCAAGCTAGTTCATTAAACCAGTCTGCACAACGTACCCTTGTGCGTACATTGTTATAAATTGTAACAGTTTATTGCTTTTTTTATTAGCTATTTTATTAACTTTATTATGATGCGTACGCCTATGTCTCGTCGCACATTTCTGTCAACTATAATAATTAGTTCGTACAGCAAATTCTAGTAAATTGGCGATAGATCCTTTTTAATTTTTTTAAGTATTTATTTATAGGCGAGTTATCAATATGCTAAAATTATTAAGTTATTTAAAAGAAATTTTGTTTTTTATGATGCCTTTTTGATATTACTCCCTAGAAATATCTCGTGCTAAACATTCTAAACGAACATATTAATTTTGAGTAGCATAATTAAAAATTACATTTAAATGCAAATACTTAAGGGTTGCCATAAAAAATATGTTTATTTTATTCTGCTATCTCGTGAAGTAAACTACAATCTAAACATTAAAAAACCCAATTAGTTGTATATAGCATGTAGTTTGAATTCATAATGGCTACTAACTATATAGAATAAACATAACAAGAGTAAACATTTAATTAACTATTGGTTTTTACTTTGTTGCAAATCACGCATGTTTACACTAGTATAATAAATGCATTCCACTAATGATTGATCTCTCCTACCATTTTCTTCATTTACTAGCACCGACGAACGTTTTTCTTAGAACGAATAGCATAGCAGTATGGAGCGAAAAAAATTTTCCACTTCCTCGTTCAATGGAATAATTTATCAAGTAATTATTTTATGGAAATCTTTGGGTTTGGTCTGCATGATTTCTACAGACTTTTCCTAGGTATTGGAATTACATTAAAATGACGTGTTTTATCTAAAAGATGGACATTTTTAGAACACACGAAGGATGATTTCATTATACAAATACATGGTTTTTTAATTTAATTGAATTTCATTATAATACGACACGTATTACTTTTAACAAATCCAGTAGCAGCGAGTTTTGAGAGGCCGTGGAACGATACAAAAAACTTAAGTATCGTTCTTTAACCTTCAGTATTTGAGGTGATTTATATGTTCTTTTTATTATTTAACAAATATTGGGTATTGCTAGATGGATAGAATATTTAGTACCATCATTTCATAGAAAATTTGTTAACATTAGAGATGCATTGGCGCTATTTTCATAGTAAAATTGTATATTTTAGGATTTGTTTAAGAGATTTGTATATCTTTGCCTTTATAAATACATGCCAGAAGCACTGGCGGTTCTTCTATAGGGTCATTTGGTCAATGACCTCCCACATACAAATTAAAAAATAGAGCTATTCATTTTCTGAAGTTTAAAACTATATAATATTTTTAATATTCTTAAAAAATATATATTAAAGTTTCTAGTTCATTCTATGCACAATACCATTCAAATATCTAGATCGCAGGATTTCGTATCCCCTTCGAGCACCGAGCATCTACATTCATATTCATTACATTATTCATTTATAGAATTTAAAAATCTTGGGTTAATCCACAACTTGTCCTCAAAGCTAGCTACGGACCGAATTTACAACGAATTAAAGTGAAATAGACTTATGCGCGAATCGTCAGAAAGCAAAAAGAGACAGAAAACACTGGCGGGTATAATGTCCCTGACACATTTTACTAAAACGGTAACACACGAAGTTCAGTAGAGCCGCCTTAATGTTGACTAGGTACGCGTTGATCGGTAAATTCTGTCGGGTTGTTTTTAATGTTTTTATTTGTGAACATTTTATTAGTAAATCTCTACTTGTCGTGAAATTAAGTAAAACAGTGTTTTTGGTGTTTACTATTAAATATGAGTGTTGTACAAAATACATTTTATTCATTGTTACGCTCATCAACTAAATTTAATTTTACAAAAAACATCAAGTCAGGATAAAAGCATAAAATTTTTTTTGCTAATTAGCTTTTCTTCATTCTTTGGAAAATCGCCAAAAAGAACAGCCTTGTTAAATAATGTTGTTAAGGTGAGATTACCTAAAGCGGCTTCAACACGATGGAATTTTAATACAAAGTGCATAGAGACTGTTTATACCTATCGAACAGAATTATTAGATTGTTTAGAAAAAATCTCTGATAATGAATCAGAAAACAACACTCTAAACTAAGCTATTGGTTTAAAAAACTACTTACAAAATGAACATTTTCTTTACTGGTTAATTTTTTTTCATTTAGTTATGCCTCATTGTGATATATTGTTCAATCAATTACAAAAATGTAATATCGATGTTATAACAGTAAATAAGTGTATTGGCGTTTTTAATAGTAAAATTGAAGACATCAGAAATAAAACTTTGAATAACTATTTGGAGGAGACATCCATGTAGTCTGCCCAAAGATGTAAAACGGAAGAATCAAAAAGGAGAATTTTATTAGAAGTTTGTGATATAATTACATCTGAGATCAAAAACAGGTGTGGCTTCAGTAATCATTTAGCAGTGTCTCAGTTATTTCACGCAGATCGATTTAAAGATTATAAAAAAAGCTTTCCTCAAGATGTGTTTAAATTAGTTGAAACGAAGTATCCAGTCATAAATCATTTGAAACTTAAAACTGAATTAGAAGTATTATATAGCCGAGAAGATTTTTCCAATAGTGAAGGTGCAGTTGCTTTGTTACAGCTTTTTATTAACAATAATTTGTGCAATACTTTTTCTGAAAGTGTCAAACTGTTAAAAATCCTGTGTACTCTCCCTATGACTACCGTCGAAAGTGAACGTTGTTTTTCCACCTTGAAAAGAATAGACATTTTTAAGAAATACCATGGGTCAGGAAAGGTTATATTCTTTAGCTATGCTTACCATAGAAAGGGCATTAATAAAGAAGATAAAAGACTTTAATGAAAAATAATTGACCACTTTGCATCTCAAAAAGACCGGAGGATCGACTTGGAATTTAAATCAATTTAAAAGGTAGGTAATACAGTAAACTTTTCTAATTGACCTCCCTATCTCTTGACCCACGAACCGCCACTGGCCAGAAGAAAGTGAAAATATGTTCTATTAATTAATCGAAAATCTTCATTTACGTTCCCAGTTTGATAGGTTGAAACTAATCAAACATTTTTATGATATATAAAATATGGAAAGAATTTGTTTCGTGGCTATTAGATTTATTACAATAATATAAAACCAGGAATGCCTATTTCTATGCGTTTAAGAGAAGAAGAATCCAAAACAAATAGGCGCAATAAAAACAGAAGGAGGTAGAAATGATCCAAATAAAAATGGAGAACCTGCTTCCTGTCTCTTATTATTATGTGGTTATTTATTTTGACATTTTACAACCACAATAAATAATATTAAATGCCAACGTTTGTCATAGCAAAGTGAATTAAACTGAAGCAACTCTAAGATTAGATTATAAAATCAAATACAGAAAATATTTATAGCACTGGTAAAATTACCATTTTTTTAAATACCAGTTTTATAGCCTCTTGACTTGATCTTGATTAATTAAAATATGTCACTTGCTTATTTTTAAGATAATAAAATGGCATAAGTTACGATCGACCTGGAGGAAGGTCTCGATTTCGTAACTGACAACCGTAAAATTTAGATGTTAACGACTGCTTACTGGTCGACAGCATTAGGGTTCCATATAGCTATGAAATAAATTGACAAATTTTAAATAGAACCGTAAATTTTTTATTAACTTAACAGCTTTTTCGACTTGAGTCAACTGAGATATAAAACTTTATTATTATGCAAGTTATTATGACTTGCGACCACCTACGTATATAAAATCAATTTGAAATTCAGAGATTTATAAAATAGTATCTTTGGAAAAAATTGTGTTTGACCGCATGTTTAAATATTTTAAGTTTATATTTAAGTTAAATTATAACATAGTTTGGAACAAATCAGGTTTTTCCCAAAATAAACGTTAACTATGAGTTAAATACATTTTGAAAATATTCTGATGACTTTGTCTTAAAGATTTACCAAATCCATATAATAAACAAAATCGAGCAATAGTAACTCGTTCGCTTGATGAGTTAAGCACGAGTAATATTTGATTTTAAATCTTAAAACTCAAGGTAAATCTACAGTTCATAAAGAGATGATGACATAAGAAAGATGATTTAAAAAAAATACAATTTGTGTGCTTGTACGCCTTTAAGCATGAGAGGCATTATTTGCAAATCCCATCCGATTCATTAATATTAATTAGGAATATAACTAAGACATAACTTCATTATCATAAATGTGTGAGTGAGAAGGTAACGCATGAGTGTATTTGTGTGCATTTATATGTGGTATGAGAACCAAAGTGTACTTTTATTCATGCCATAATACAGTATATTATACAGGGTGATTTTTTTGACCGGCCATTAGAAGTATCTTGAGAAAGAAAAAACATATTGATCTGAAAATTTCGCTGTGGGTATAAACTGCCAGGATCTATTTAATGAAAATATTTTCAAAATGGTGGCATTTCCGGTATTCCGGAAGTTGACCCCAACTTCGTTATTTTAAATGGAATGCCCTATTTTTAATTTTTTTTCATTCTACGGAAGATTCTGAGTTTCATTTGGTAAAGGTTCCCTATGCCTAAAATTAATATTTTTGAGATATAATTTTTTTTCCATAATTTTAGCAGAAAATGTACATAACATAAAAATTAATATCTCATTAACAGTAAGACGTTGAAATCTGTATGCAGGTAAGAGAGAGTATTGAGGTTACCTATCTTGAAAATAAAATTAAAATTTTACTACCACAAAGATTCTAGATGACGGCATCTGTCAAGTACACAAAAATGACAAAAAGTCATTTTTTTTTAAATAGCATGCCATCTATTTAAATACACCAGTCGACGGAGAAAAAAAATGCGTTTTTAACCATGTATGGTCTTCCTATACCCAAAATGTATAGTTTTTTAGAAATTCGAGGTTATTTTAAAATTATCCATGAAAATTGAAAAGCGTTAGCATCTGACAATGCTTTGACATCAGCATTAGTGACAAAACTATTTCTAAAAAATATGATAGATCGGAATTATTAAGAAAATGACAAATATTTACTCAACATTGCACAATTCATTAAATTATTTAAAAAAAATAGCTAAAAAAACAATAAGTTAAAATATTAAATTAGTTATTCAAAATGTTGTCCATTAACTTCCAAACCCAAAAAATTCTTTTATTTACTATCTGTGTAGTAGCCAATAAATTTTATTCGGATCTATAGCTCTATGCTCTAGTGACCCTATCCAAAAGTTCTTGTCTATTATTGACCGGGGATCCATAAACTGTATCTTTTATACGACCCCAGAGATAAAAACCCAATGGTGTCAGGTCGAGAGATCGTGCAGGTCAACTCCATGGACCCAATCGTCTTATCCATCTGTCTCCAAACATCTGAGTAAGCTCGTTACTGATTGCTCCACTACAAAGGGCTGGAACTCCATCTAGTTGGTACTAGCATATAAAATATTGGTTTCGCGGTAAATTGTGAATTTTGGTTGCTCCAATGGGCAACGATGCGAATTTCTTCGATTAAAAATACCTTCCTTGGAAAATTTTGCTACGTCCGTTAAAATTAATTTTTCCAAAAATTGAGGCTCTCCTTGCGTTAGAATCAATATCGTTTCGCAAAATTCTATCCTGCGAGCTGGATCATGAGGATAAAGCTCTTGAACAGTAGTGAATTTATAATTATGCAGTTTATATTTCTTTAGTATCTTCTGTATGGACCTATAGGAAACGCCCATATCGAATTTGGATAAGCTTCAAAATATTCCAAAACATTAATTTATCTTGATTTGATGTGATAGGGTTGGGTAAAACTTTCTCTGCATATCGGCTGCCAAATCTGACAAAATTGCTTTGTAGTCTTCTAAATTTTTGTCGGGTCATTGGTGGTAATTCAGGATACATTTCATTAAATGTTCTGCATGTTCTGCTAATTATTTTCTCGCACTGTCCATGAATGTTAAATAAATTGAAAATATTGGAATTTGAATAATTATTTGCCATTTTATTAATAAGACAGCATCAAGTGCACTTTGAAATACCAAACACAAAAGATGCGTATTATCTGGCACAATTTTTGTTGAATATTTAGTTTTTCAACAATTTTGTCAAATTCAATTAAGTCAAAGCCTACCTACTAAAAGACCCATGCTTTCTACAGATTTCATTGATAATATAAAAAACCCAAATATCTAAAAAACTATACATTTTGGGTATAGGGATACCATACTTGGTTAGAAGCGTATTTTTTCTCTGTCGACTGGTGTATTTAAATAGGTAACATGCTATTTAAAAAAATATGCGGTTTGCCATTTTTGTGTACTTGACAGATGACGTCATCTAGAATCTTTGTTGTAGGAAAATTTAATTTATTTTTACACAATAGGTTACCTCAAGACTCTGTCTTACCTGCATACAAATTTCAATGTCTCACTGTTAACCGTTAATGAGATATTAATTTTTATGTTTTGGTGTACCCGGAAATACCATCATTTTGAAAATATTTTCTTTATATAGATCCTGGTCGTTTATGTCCACAGCCAAATTTTTAGATCAATATGTTTTTTTCTTTCTCAAGATACTTCTAATGGTCGGTCAAAAGAATCACCCTGCACATGTATAGCAGAGAGCCCAAGTCACTTCCGAAAATGTTGTTGAACTGACAGAAGTAATCATTAAAAAAATTAATGCTATTAAACGTATCACAAAATTACCAAGTACTCAATATCAAAATAAGAAATTATAAATGTTTATCTATGAAAATAACATAAGTCATTATACTAATTTATTGGATGATTCTTATATAGTCCAGCGAATAAAAAGTGGGGAAACTTGGATGGTTCGGTAAGGAGCGAGTGGGCCATGTGACATAAATATTTCAATTAGCATGTAATAAAGAAAGAACCATGTGGTAATAAGTAAATGTATGATATAACAGTTTAATGGAATATTTTGAGTATGATCTTTTTTCAATATTGTTAAAACAAGTTGAAAGATTTTATTAAAAACACTTATTTTGACAGAACAAAGTCTTTGACAGAAAGGGGTGTCAAATCCAGCTAACGGGGGCACTTGATCATATCTCTTCTGCCAATCCACTTTTTACTTTCTTATACCTAATATAAGGAAGTATAGAACTCTTGATTTTTTTCAACCTCGAGATTTTAATTGATATACATTGTATACGTTTTGAACCCCCCTGAATCCATTCTGACTATTTTTCGAATGATATCTGTCGGTGCGGTGGGGGGGGTGCGTGTGTGTGTGGGAGACTTTCCAAATTTGGCAGTTAAGATTGTCTACAACAATTTAGGTGACACATTAAATTTGGTGAATGTGGGACCACCAAAAGAGACATAATGAGTGAATGAAGTACAATTTCGGGAAAAAAAATAAAATTTTTTTATTGCATTTCTGGACGAATCTCGACGAATTATAATAAAAAAACATAACTTTATGAAAAAAATCTGTCCGCATGTCTGTAGTATCGCGATAGTAGCCACAGTTTTTGAGATAAAGCTTTCAAATTTGGTACACATGTTCCGGCCAAAGACAATGAAAAATTTGGTATTGGTCAAAATTGGCCAGCTGAAAGGGGGATCACGAGACCCAAACTTAAGCCTAACCGGGACGTTTAGGCTTAAAGAAGGGGCAGTGTTACGCCAATGGACTGGAACCGTTGTGTAACAAGAGATGTCCTTATCAGTATTAAAATTTAAATTAGTCCAGATTTTTTAAAGACGGAATTATTGTATCAGAAGGGCCTGGAATATTCAAGAAAGTGCTAGATGGATGGATATATAAGACACTCGGTGGGTTAAGGAGTTCGGTCTTGATTTGGAATGGAGCGATTAAAGAAGAAATAAGTTAGGAACCAAAGTACTGATTTCTAAGTATTTAAATGTGATTATAGTTTAGTCCTTCAATAAGTTATTATTGTTAATAATATTAATTTATTAATTAAAAACAATCAGGTTAACAGTACAGAAACGAGTACCATTTATTTTAATCAATAACTTTACCAGTAATGTTTTCGAAGCGTTTCAGAATTGTAGTGTCGTTGTTTAAGGATTTTTCCATATTTAAAACATTTTCTAACATTTATAACAATATTTTTTCTAAACAATTGTTGGAACAGGACCAAGGATAAGAAAAATGCTACCTTACTTACGTTTCGTTTATTAAATCCTGGTGAAGTTTATAGCTGATAAAACGAAACGTAGGCAAGGTAGCATTATTCTTATCCTTGGTCCTTTCCCGACAATTGTTAAAGAAAAAAGAAAATTATTTCAAGTGCGCAAATTTAAAATCTTTAGTAATCCATATTTTTGTAAATATTTCCAGTAGTCAATTTGTTTTCCAGATCCTCAACAGGGTGTCGATGATGACGATTCACAGGAAGCAGGCAGTTCGCGTGCTCAATACGTTTCCGCCAACTGCGTGGTTTTTACACATTACCAGGGCGACGCCGCCTCCGTAGTAGACGAACACTTTTCTAGGGCTTTAGATAAGACTTCGACGCACACGAAAGGTAGGAAAAATTAGCTTTTTTATCATCATGCTGGTATCAACATTTTTTCATTTATCATAATTTCATGATTTCTGATAAAACACGAAAATATTATTAAATTATATAGCAAATTCAAACATTTATATTCAAGAATTTCTTTAATTTTCGTAAACAATTTGTATAACCGGGCAATATTGGATAGTATATGACGAAAATAATAGGCTATGCACAAACAAGAGATAAGCAGAAAATTAATTATACTTTTATCAATCCACAATTTTTAATGCCATTTCTAAAATGTATATTTTTCTGAAAATGACATAAAAAAGCTATATAAAAAATAACTACTGGAACTATTTGTGCGAATTTCAAAGGTTAAACATATATTTATTTATATAGCATATAATAATAGACTTATTTTGCATAAATTGCTTACATAAATTATACTCACTGATTTACTAAATGCGCGCTTCTATAAATAAGATTATATTCTTTAAATATGTTTTTTTTTACATGTAAATTTTACTGAGCACAGCTTACAGAGTCAGATGAATTAAACAAAAGCTACGTATTTCAGTGCTTGTCTCCTGAAAGATTCTGAAAAGATTGAAAAATTCGTAGTTTGTTTTGTTTTCAAGTTCAAAAACAATTTGAGGTACTAGTATTGAGATAGTTTTTACTGGTTTTTGTGTTCAGTGTTATATCTACACGTGTATTTCTATCAAAAGCTAAAGAATACTGTGGCGTGTTCAGTCTAAATAAGGCACGTAACATAAGGTAAAATTTCTCGACCTTTTAGCTTTCGTTGCATCATCGTTTGTTTACGTTTTAATAGGTGTCTGGAAATTGTGTGAAACCAAATTAATTTTGTAGAAAAAAAATGTTTAGGATTTATCGAGGGATTTATACAAGAAATAACTTTCATACTTATATAAAAATAATTTTTTGTTCTACGAATAAATACCATTAAGTAACAAAATACCAAATTTTTTAAATATGTATATGTACATATTTTTAATTATACTGAAAAAAGTCCGTCTCTGGAATGACTACCTGAGATCCGGAGTCTGTATTAGGTATTATTTCATTTTAATGTATTATAACCTCTTTAACATGTTATATTATTGTAACGGGTGTAACTGGATCATGGTACACCCCCTTTTCTCATTTAGTTTTGAAGATAATTGATTGAAATTTGGGATTTCCTATATACATAATAAGCGGCACTTTTTGACGTACAAGTGATTTTTTTTCGCTTCCGGTTTCGCCGGAAGTAACACTAACTTTCGATTTTTAAATAGAATATCCTGTATATTATTGCATTTTTCAATTCTGCACAATTTTCTGAATCCAACGATACCAAATAAGTGACATTTCAAACGTCAGTATTTTTTATAATATAATTTTTAGTTTTCCATTTAAGTGTGCCATGACGGTTCCGATTTATTCTAAATGACCCGAGTAATGCTAGAAAAATCGAAATCCCGTCAAAAATACTAAGTTACGTGATTTATGAGAAAATAAAGTTCATCAAAATGGTTTTTGGGGAAAAACTCAATTTTTTCAAATTGAACCATATTGGTACCGTAATACCATTTATTAGCACTATTAATAAGGAATTTATTCATATGTCGTATTAAAATGTGCGATAAATACAAACAAAATTACAACTAAAAGAAAATAAAAAAAATACAATTTTGTTCTAATTAAATGTCAAGAAGTAACTAAGGTGGCTGTGAAAACAATGAAATATTTAGCTTGTCAAACATTTGTTGGTTTACCGGTGTTTTTATTGCGTCTTTAAAAATTGTTTAAAATTCTTGTTAATTGTGTTCAAAATACCCCAAATTTATACAAGAGATGAAAAAGTGGACATGTTAATTATTTACGGGGAATGTAGAAAAAAATGCCGTTGCGGCTAGACACCTTTGTGCCGAACGATATCCTAATAGACAATGTCCAGCGAGAAATTATTTTAATCGTCTTGAAAATCAATTCCGAGGTGAGCGCAAGAATGATCCCGAAGAAAATTTTATTCTTGACGAAGGAACGGAAATTAATGTTTTGGCTCGAGTAGAAGTGATAAGACTTTAAGGCAAATTGGGTTTAAATTGGAAATCAGTTACCAAACAGTAAACGGAGTTTTGCCCAAATACCACTATAAATCTTTTAAATACCAGTTACACCAGCACTTGTACGAAAATGATTACGAACGTAGGATGGAATATAGCAATTGGTTTTTGCAGAATAACGTGCAGCCAAACAATGATTTTTTGGGAATGATTTTATTTTCGGACGAGTCTAGGTTACACATTTGGAATTATTTAACCGACAAAATACAAAATATTGGTCACAAGAACATCAAAATTTATTACGGGATGGTAACTTTCAAGTCCGGTTCGGTTTCAATGTTTGGCTTGGAATAATCGGTAGTAGAATCATTGGTCCAATAATATTTGAAGGACCCCTGACTGGTGCCAGATACTTGGGATTTCTGCAAAATAAAATTGAATACAGTTTAGCTGAATTACCTTTCCATTTACGACAAGGAGTGTATTTCCAACAAGATGGCGCTCCTTACCATAAATCAAGGATAGTAATTGATTACCTTCAACCGAGATTCCGAGAGAATGTAATTTCGACGAATGGTCCTGTGAGGTGGCGTCCAAGGTCACCTGATTTAATACCTTTTGATTTCTTTGTTTGGGGTCATTTAAAAAATATTGTCTACGCAACCGCCGTTACAACCCGTGAAAGCCTGGAGACGCGCAATTAATAGCATAACGTCCCAGCAATTGGCGAACGTTCTTCGAGAAACAGTTATGCGAGTTCAGAAGTGCATTGGCGTTAATGGTCAGCCTTTTGAACAACTGTTGTAATGTTTTGTGTTTATTTTTTCTATTCCAAAGCCACCTTTTGTATAACAAGGTAATTAGAACAAAATTGTATTTTCTTATTTTCTTTTAGCTGCAATTTTTTTGTATTTATCGCACATTTTAATACGACATATGAATAAATTCCTTATTAATAGTACTAATATATGGTATCAATATGGTTCCATTTGAAAAAATTGAGGTTGGCCCCAAAAACCATTTTGATGAACTTTATTTGCTCATAAATTACATAATTTACAATTTTTTACAGAATTTCGATTTTTTTAGCATTACACTGGTCATTTAGAATAAATCGGAACCGTCATGGCACACTTAAATGGAGAACTAAAAATTATATTATAAAAAATATTGACGTTTAAAATGTCACTTATTTGGTATCGTTGGATTCAGGAAATTATGCATAATTCAAAAATGCAATAATATATGGGGCGTTCTATTTAAAAGTCGAAAGTTAGTGTTACTTCCGGCGAAACCGGAATTGAAAAAAAATCACTTGTGTGTCAAAAAGTGGTGCTTATTATGTATATAAGATATCCCAAATTTCAATCAATTATCTTCAAAACTAAAGGAGAAAAGGGGGTGTACCATGATCCTATTATACCCATAAAATACAGCAGCTGCAAATTAAAACTATGTGGTATAACAATAATTGTCTTATTTTTTTGTAGTCGTTTCCTTAAATTTTGTCATATTGGTACTTTTTTTTTAACGTAACTTTAAAGATTGGTGTACTTCTTGTTACACAAAAAATGTGTAATTAGTTTAATACAAGAATCAATTTTAATAAATGTATAAACAATAATCAATTTTAATAAATGTTTTTTTAAGTTTTATGTACGAGCATATCTTTCCATTTTACCGATATGCAAAAACTAAATGTACCCATATAAAAATTGCGTGTTAAGAACAGTAAGACAATATTTTGAGAATTAATTAACCATTAACTGCAATAAAAATACTACCCAGGAGCCAAATTTATATTATGACATGGAATCATGAAAAGAATTTTTTGCTTGGAAAATTCCATCATAATTAACAAATTGTATCCGGATTCTTTATTTATTTACATAACTACTCCATTTTTTTTGTATTAGATTGTAATTGATAATTAAATGATTTATTCACTATGTAGTAAAATTAGCGTGTTATGTACAAAGGTAGTAATATTTATTGAAACATAATTAACATTATAATAACAATGTTAATTGTTGTATTAATTATGTGCAGCATTTGTTTATATCGGTGCTTTTATGTTCATGCTTTAAATTCATTAAATAGTTTTCCAATAAATCAGTTATCAGTCCGCTAAGATGATGTATTCTAAAACTTTCACTTTTAAATTAATTATTCTTACGGTTGATATAACACAATTATGGATACAGACTAAATTATGCTAAAATATACAGTGTACTAATAAATTAGGTAGCACTTTGATGTTAAATATTGGATTGAGAGTAAAATAAATAAATATAGTTTAAAAAAACTAAAAAACACGCTTTTAAAGCACATCAAACTAAAAAAGTGAAAAATAATTATTAATATAAACTGAAAATAATAATGAACGAAAAATACTAGTATTATTGTGAAAAAAGCGTGGGGTGCTTTGTGCAATATTTTTCGTATATCGAGCACCCCACGCTTTTTTCACAATAATACTAGTATTTTTCGTTCATTATTATTTTCAGTTTATATTAATAATTATTTTTCACTTTTTTAGTTTGATGTGCTTTAAAAGCGTGTTTTTTAGTTTTTTTAAACTATATTTATTTTTAACTTTTTAGTTTGATGTGCTATGAAAGCGTGTTTTTTTAGTTGTTTTAAACTATATTTATATTGCTTATTGATGCTGATATTATAACATATTACGATCCAACAGATATTTCTGAAAAAAAAAAAAAATTTTATTTCAGCCGTGAGGTTCGAACTCATGCCGGAGGAGTCTGTCGTTTCGCGTCGACTGCCTTAACCCACTCGACCACCGGGCTAATTAACAATTATGGAATCTACTGACATATTAAGCCTTTGCTTTCACGCAGGGATACGTGAGGAAAGGATTGGCGATCCTGAACAGGATAATGATATAAACTTATCAAATTATTGTATTGTTACCGGTTCTTAATAAGTGTACAAAGTTTCAATTAAATCTGTCCGTTTAAAGTGGGTTAAAATCGAGTCCAAAGAGTCGGTTACAAACAAACAAGCAAACAAACAAACAAACAAGCAAACATACAAGTGAAGCTAATAAAAGCGTGTTAAACAAATACATATAGATTTTAAACAGTTCCAAGTAATTAATTTAATTAGTTACAAATGTTTTCGATAGCAAATATCCTCTAAACTGTAATTTTTGCAGCTTTATGATATTTTTTATCTTTTATATATAGAATCCAAAAATAAGCGCCTTAGAATATTTCAAAAGATCGTATTAGGTCATTTCTTTAGATAGAAAATCAGGTTTTCTCGAAAAAGGACTCCTTAAAATGCAAAACAAATTTAATATATCTTTGACAAATGAGGATTAATTAAAATTATACCTCATAATGAATTCTTAGGATTTAAGGAAACATCAGATCTTCCCTTTTTTTAAGATAAGTAGGCAGGGGCGGGTCCAGAAAAAATAACAGGGGCACATAATAAAATCAACTCATATAGGATGTGGAGGCAAATGCAGAAGTCAACTCCAAGTCGGTGAAGGCCTACCCTAGATTTTTTTGCCATGTGTATACAGGGTATTTCAGAATTTTATCATATAAAAATATGTCTTGAAACGCTTGATTTATTAGAAACTTTTTGCTCTGTTTTATTTACTATGGATCAACAATTAATTATTACTAACGCTTTACTACAGATTTACTAAATTTGTCACGATCCACACGGTTATTTGACAGCAACCTACTAGACATTTTCTGTTTTATTAAGTAATGCAATTTCCCAAATAACCGTGTGCGTCGTGGCTATTTTTTTTTATTCAAAAACTGTCAATTCGATAAAAAAAAATAAAAAATAGAAAAGAGCTTCTAAATGATCAAGCTTTCCAAGGCACATTTTTATATGATAAAATTCGGGTTCATTAAAAAGTTCGAATAAAGGGGGTTGTTAATTTTACACATTTTACCGATAAGGAATTATTGAAAACATATCCTTTAGAAGTGTTCCTATTAGTAGAAAATCTACCAAAATTAATGTTTTTATCATTTTCCAAATTTGAGAAAAAAATTAAAAACCCAATTTTAGCCTCCATCTTTAGAGGGCCGTAACTCTTTAACAAAACATACTTCCATATGAAAGTTTTTCTTATTTTGAGACCCTGAATTCAAATTTTAAGTTTGTCCAGCTAATCCTAAAACATTCTGTATAACACAGTAACAGTTAATATTGCTGTTCATTATTTATTCAATAAAAAATTGCTAGTGAGCATCAACAAAAAAAAAAGTAAAGCAAACCAGTTCTATTATATATTCCAAGTTAAGTTTTCGCGATTGTTTCTTTGAAAACATGTCTAAGACTTCTTCAGAAACTATTTTAACATCTGGATTAATATTCAGCAAACTCAGACCATTTAATCTCCCCATGTTTGGCATCTTACAATATTAATAATAATAATTGATAATCTAAAGTTGGCCTTATGTAGATCTTAATCCTTAACTCCAGTTAGGGAGGTAATCTTCCATGGTAAATGCTAAAACACTATTGCAACGATATCTCCAAATGTTTCAGATATTAAAATCTTATACTCGCAACTTGAAATAAAATTTCCTTTTTATTAAATAAGCGACAGGGGGCTTGTGCCCCCTATGGATCCACCACTGTTTGTAGGTTCCTGTTAATTAATCTGTAAAAAAGACTTCTAACCTAACCAAATAATTAAATTTTTTATAGTTTATTTATCTACCTAACGATTAGCATTGTGCAATTTACCCATTCAGGGCCGTACTTGTTACTGTATAATTTACGAAATTTGATTGCTATGCTTAAATTCATAAACAGATTCTACATGCAAAAATAAACATAAAAGTTCATATTAACACGTGTCCGCAAATTCCTAGAATATAAGAATCCTTAGCATATCCTATAAACCTGATCTTGAATAAACAACTGTAACTGTAAATTATATTATTGAAAGCTATGCAAAATCGTCAAATTTCTGGAAATTTTGTTAAACTGGTAACACTATATTATTTTAAGATAACTTTTAGAACTCGGGCAATTTTTTTTAATTGGCAATACTGGTTTAATTAAATCATTCGAATTTGCCGATTATACTAGTCAACATCAATGATATTATTCACTTGTTTTTTCGTAAAATGTGAACATGCACAAAATAAACGAATGAATGAATGAATATAAATAGAGCGATTAAAACAAAACAAAAACAATTATTGGCTATTCGTTGAGAAATCACGTATGGAACGTGATTTCTCAAAGTAATCCTTTTTTTCATCTTCCTCTACTTTAGACTACCTTATATTCCTGTTTTGGCTATAATTTCCCTCCCCCTGGAAGTAAATAGATGATGTAATTTTCTCACCACTGCTGCCATATTCTCCAAATTCATTAGGTATTTGGGACTGTTGGGACTGCAGTCTACGGAAAGAGAATCCATATTTACTTAGAGGATCACCGAGATATGACAAGAGAACATAAAATCAGTTCTTTCGTTAACGTCTCGACTTTATTACTAAGCCTTCTTCAGAGTTCGGAACCATAATCTGATAATACAGTCGAAACATTACCGACCGATTTAGTACTTCCTTATCTAATCGTGGTGATCTTCTAAGTAAATAACTGAATACGTAGGACAAAAAGATACTTTTCAGATGGTGATATCTCAATAACACACTACAATGACTGCTAGTGTGCATTGTAAGCATTTATAGTTTACATTTAAAATATTGAACTTCTTCAATGTAACTGTAATTGGAACAATGGTATATATGGGTGTATTGTTCTAATAGGCTTAAAAGAGTCGGCAATTTGTGACCAAATAATACTAGCTGTAAAAAGGCCTGTCTTGAATTAATTTCGAACAAAATGTGATTTGATTTAAAGTGTGTAACTATGACCTAATTCCATGTCTTTCCTATATTTTTACTATTTAATTAATTGAAAATACTCAGCCCGGATCAGAGGGATACATTGAGAGTATTGTTGTAGAAGATTTTAAAAATGTCGCGGTCACTTCTATCTCGAAATAGTGTAGAACGATGAATAAACGCTTTCTAGGAGTTAGACTTTAAGGGCATAAAAATTCGGTGTAATATTTGTGAGAAAATACGGTCATGTACCCCTCGGATCTGGCCTCTACTCATAAAAGTGCACATTAACGAGAGATAAGTCACAGCTCTTTATATAAACATGTTTTTACAGCTGCTTGATAAACTGGTAAAAACATGCTTTACTCACAATTTTGGCACAGACGAAAAATTAAACAAATAAATCGTAGAAAAATTAACTATAATAATATAGTATTTTATAAATAGAGCTCGGACGGAGGTATCAGTTCCCAGTGACGGCTTTTATGCAGACATAATATTATATCGAATCATTCCCAAACAACAGAAATACAGAAATTTATACACCAATTTATACACCATGATAAAGTTAATTTTATTTCATTTTAAATAAAATGCTCGATAAAATGTTAATACATAAACTAGTTTTACCGGAATATTAAATATAAATATAATTAAATATATTAAATAAAAACATGATATTATTCTACCAAGTGATTGATGTTTGAACTATATAAGATTTATTGCAGTTATTGCATTGAATGCAATAAACAATGTTAGACTTATTCTTTTTATTTTAGTATTGTTGTTTGGTTTTACTATAAAAGTTTGATAACTATTTTTTTTTGCAACTTTTAAGTTGGCGTGTTTAAATAGATTTATTAATCTTGGCGTTAGGTCTTCAATATTTGATAACAATTTATACAAAATATAATTGATGTTCTTTGTAACATTATTTGTTTGATAGTCAGTTGTGTTAATATTTTGATCATTCTTTTAAATATAATTTGTTGTACTCGTAAAGGTGTTGTTTCAATTTTGCTCTATGTTAAGTAAAATCTTATTTACTAGCTTTAATGCAAGAAATTTCCATTAAATGAACTGGAAGGTTTACAAGATCATTAACCATTGCTTTCTTGCATAAACGGATATACAATGGAATTTATAAAAAAGAAAAAAATATATATATACCGGGTGTAAAAGGACCCTCTCTCTTAATTAGAACAAAATTGTATTTTCTTATTTTCTTTTAGCTGTAATTTTGTTTTTATTTAATACGATATATGAATAAATTCCTTATTAATAGTACTAATAAATGGTACCACGGTACCAATATGGTTCCATTTGAAAAAATTGAGTTTTTCCCCAAAAACCATTTTGATGAACTTTATTTGCTCATAAATCACGTAATTTAGTATTTTTGACGGAATTTCGATTTTTCTAGCATTACACTTAAAGGGAAAACTAAAAATTATATTATAAAAAATATTGACGAAGTTAGTGTCACTTCCGGCGAAACCGGTTTGTTAATAAATATAGTTTAAAAAAAACTAAAAAACACGTTTTTAAAGCACATCAAACTAAAAAGTGAAAAATAATTATTAATATAAACTGAAAACAATAATGAACGAAAAATACTAGTATTATTGTGAAAAAAGCGTGGGTTGCTCGATATACGAAAAATATGGCACAAAGCGCCCCACGCTTTTTTCACAATAATGCTAGTATTTTTCATTCATTATTGTTTTCAGTTTATATTAATAATTATTTTTCACTTTTTAGTTTGATGTGCTTTAAAAGCTTGTTTTTTAGTTTTTTTAAACTATATTTATATTGCTTATTGATGCTGATATTATAACATATTACGATCCAACAGATATTTCTGAAAAAAAAAAAAATTTATTTCAGCCATGGGATTTGAACTCACGCCCGAGGAGTCCGTCGTTTCGCGTCGACTGCCTTAGCCCTCTCGACCACCAACCTAGCTGACAATCGCGGAATATACTTACAATATTAAGCCTCTTGCTCTCACGCAGGGTATACGTGAGGAAAGGACTGGCGATCCTGATCAGGATAATGATATAAACTTATCAAATTATTGTATTGTTACCGGTTCTTCGTAAGTGTACAAAGTTTCAATTAAATCTGTCCGTTTAAAGTGGGTCAAAATCGAGTCCAAAGAGTCGGTTACAAACAAACAAACAAACAAGCAAACAAGCAAGCAAGCAAGCAAACATACAGGTGAAGCTAATAAAAGCGTGTTAAAAAAATGCTTATTATATATATACGATATTCCATAATCAATCAATTATCTTCAAAACTAAAGGAAAAAAGAGGGGTGTAACATGATCTTGTTACATCCGGTATATGTTATATGTCATTATGGGCCATCTATTTGAGGAATGTATGTGTTACATACAGTGTGTCCGTAAGATGTGGAATAAATGCATTATTTCTTAAACCAAAAATATTTAGAAAAAATCCTTCGACACGTCGATTTTTAATTTTAATTGCGCACCTTATCCTTAATTTTTTTGGTTATGACCTCATCATTATTTCTGTTATGACGTCATGGATATTTTTTAAATGGAATACTCTGTATATTTCTCCGTTTTTGGATTCTGCTCCAACAGGTGATATCAAATATGTATCATACTTAGGTTCTAAAATTGATAAGTTGGAAGATACGCCTATTTAAGAAAGAAACAAGTAAAAAAGTAAAATAAACACGTTTTTATTAATTTTTTTTAAGTAGGCTAGTTTTTGTTTGGTTTTTGTTTTATCATTATCGTCTTTGACACAGAATCACTATACAGGGTGTTCCTAAATATCATGTACATTCGCAAGAGGATAATTCTTTGGCTTATTTCATGACTGAAAGTTTATATAAACATAAGTCCGCAAACGCTTCTTTACTGATCTACAAGGTGTTGAAATTTGAAGATTTTTTTTTCTTTATAGCTCCTTCAGTTTCTGAGATATTTAGCTCAAATTTGGAATATAGGTTACGCTGTAGGGCCTACATCATTGGGCATGCCAAATGGTTGTGAGAATCTACAGGGGTCATGCCCTTTTTCTCCCCTGAACTTTTTTTCGATGCGCCGCTGGTGGATTCTAAAATACAATATGAATTTTCTGTTTTATTTAGAAACTTTTTGGTCTCTTGTAGTTTTTCCGTATATGCGACCGTTATCTTCAAATTTCAACACCCTGTAGATCAGTAAAGAAGCGTTTGCGGACCTGTATTTATATAAACAGTCATGAAATAAGCCAGAGAATTACCCCCTTGCGTATGTACATGATATTTAGGAACATCCTGTATAATACGTTACTCTAGTAGTGGTTTCTCAATAATTATTGTCGATTTATTTTAATCTATAATATGACTGTATCTGTAAAGCAGAGAATTGAAATTTTTACGATGCGCGATGATTGGGTATGGTGATAGGATGCGAACTCAACAAGAAGTATGTAATTTATTTAATACTAAATATCCAAAACGAATCATAACTCAATCAACAGTGAGTAAAATTGAAAAAAAAAATTAAGATAAGAAAATCCACATACCAGCGTTGGCCAGATTAGTCGCGATTATGATGTTACTAAAGCGTTAGTACATACAGTATTAAAATTAGAAAATTGACATCCCTTGTGCAAGAACCAAGTGATGATGATTCAGATCGGATTATTTACAATGAATATTCATCATTTTACAATGGTGATCCTCTTCTGATAAAAAATATTATTTTCTCCATAACAGATATATTTTGTGGATAATTTTGGACAATAATAAATAAAATCCTTACTTAGATTAACCGATTTCTCCTGTAATACCAGGCTTCATCAGAATCAAACTAACAGTTCCTAAACCAATAATTATTACAACACATAATGCTGTTAATCAAAAATATTCTTACACATAACATCACACTCACTAGCAGTTTATATAATTAAAAACACTACTTAGACAAATTGTAAAACATTAAAAAATAGCCAAAAAGATAAAAATATATAAAACGTGACTGTTAGAACAACTTAACCTAAGTAAAGTGTTTTATTTATTATGCCCAAAATTACCCACAAAGCATATCTGTTATAAATAATTTATAATAAGTGGACACAAAACTTCACTGAAATAAGAAATAGAACATGAGTTTCTACAGACATATTATTTTCTCAGATGAATGTATTTTTAAAATAAATGGTAAAGTGAATCGTCAGAATTGTAGATACTAGGCAAGGGAAAACCCTCGATGGATGCTGGAGCAGTACACATAGTATCCACAAAAGGTAAATGTGTGTGCAGGAATGTTAAGAAGTAGAATTATTGGGTCCTATTTTTTTATGGAACTGTAAACGGACCGGAATATCTCCAATTTTTAATGGAGTATCTCATCTTAACGTTATTTAATTTATTCCACAGTAGAATTAATCCTGGAAATATCTACGAAAGCCTGTGGTATCAACAGGATGGTGCGCCTCCCCATTATGCAGCAGATGTTTGAAGATATCTTGAGCAAATATTTCTAAACAGGTGGATTGGTAGACGTGGACCCAGCGAATGGCCATCAAGGTCACCGGACCTCAATCCATTAGAATTTTTCTGTGGGGGGGCATCTAAAAAATAGTTTAAAAAACCAGACCGGAAAACATTGTTGAATTAAAAGAGATAATTAGAACAGAAATAAACAACATATCTCAGGAAACTATCAACAAGGTTCAGCAATACTTTATTCATCGTTTAGGGTATTGTCAGCTACAACAAGGAGTACAGTTCGAACATTTACTATAAATTGTTTTTGTTATTAACTAACCGTTAGTTACAGTGACTATTATTTGTTCAAACAAAACATGAAAAATTAGTAAATGCTTATATTCAAAATGGCCGCATCTTTCAACTTATCAATTTTAAATCCCAATCGTGATACATTTTTGGAACCAGCTGTTGATTCAGAATCCAAAAATGGAAAATATATAGGGTGTACCACTTAAAAAAAATATAGATGACGTCATAACGGTAAGAGCGAAGACGACATAACAAAAAAATATAAAGCATAATGTCCGCATTTAAAATTAAAAATAGACGTGTCCGAGAATTTTTTCTAAATATTTTTAGTTTAAGAAATAATGAATTTATTCCATAGTCTACGGACACACTGCATATTTATTTTTGTCTGATGTTCAACTGTTTCGCAGTCGTCAATGCCCAACCACAACTTATTTCCTTTTTTTATATTTTATAGTGGTGCTATCAACTAAGAAAATCGTTCCACTTTTTGCCAAACAACAGCCCTATCCACTAAACCACTTAGATACTAGTACCATTAGTATAAAAAAATTAAATGTTAAAAATTATCAGACAACAAACTTGACAATGCTGGTAAATACGACACTGCTACAAATTCCATATTTTTGCGAGTCGTTGAAAAGAGTAGAGATCCTTTTGCAGGACGACCATTAATAGTTTAAACAGTTGAGCTATTTCGTCAGTAAGAGAGCAACCAGGACATTTATCACCAAAAGTTGCCTTGAGTGTGGGAATCGGGAGCTTGACCGGTGAATTCAAAGGATAATCGACAATATAAAACTGAAGTTAACATTCAGAAATAAAAAATAATCAGATACCATTTCATATAAATCACCGGGGAGAGGCGACATTCTGGGCTCTCTTCTCCTTGTTTTGCTGTACACGCCGACGGTAAACAAGTTTCTGTCGTTTGCTCACCTATAGTTCGATCAACGAATAATGTTCCGAAGATAAGATTCCTTTATCGATGCCTTACCGCTTCGCAGGAATCCGCCGTGCCTTTAATTGGGCCAAATTTGTTGCTTTTTAGGAATTTTATTAAACGTGAACCGCATATTTCAAATTTTATTTGTTGAGAAATGTATATTTTAGTCAAGGTTATTATTATGTCATAATTTGTCAAGTAATTAAATTACATAAAAAAGCTGAAATATAATAATACCTGAAATAAAACCATCAATTGTACACAAAAATTATTAATAATGATAAGATAAAAAAGAACTATTTCGGATACTGAGTTGGAGACAATTTTGCCCGTATTTATTTCTCGCAACTTTTTTATAGATTACAGAAATCATACATTTATAAGCCGATTTATGTAGCCCAGGTTCGTGAAGCCCACAGCCCCCAATAACAGACAGCGATGTAAATTGTAGACAAGTGGAAAACAATTAGAAATAACAATATTTTTGAGAAATAAATTATTTTCATAGTTTAATTGTTTAAAATAAAATACATTATATACAGATTAAAGTAAAATTTTAGAAATTTGCTTTCTTTTGCTAAATAAAGGAAATAAAGTAACGATTAAAACGTTCGATTTTAATGTTTTAATAGATTATGTAGTTTGTACCAAAGCTCCATACTAACATGTCTTTTACCACACATCTTTTCCACCATAAACAACCAAGTTATGGAGTTCATGACCAAATCATCCGATCTTCCCTAGCTCATGCCACACCTGTGGTGCAATAGACTGAATTTTCGTAGCCATTCAAAAAAAAATGTGTTCTGTCATGATTAGAGTTCGGATATCGGCTAGTCATGACGTCAAAAAGCACAAAGGAATATTTGTTATTAATTTATGTACTAATTAAAACCAAATATTTTTTAAACCATTACTGCAAACTAATATCTTTCAGTGGCTTACCTTGTAGTGTAGAGGAGGCAGTAAGGTGAAAGTGTGTTGGCAATATTTTTTTACACTCATATACCGGGTGTAAAAGGATCATGGCACACCCCCTTTTCTCCTTTAGTTTTTAAGACAATTGAAATTTGGGATATCCCACATACATAATAAGCGGCACTTTTTGACATACAAATGATTTTTTTTCGCTTCCGGTTTCGCCGGAAATGACACTAACTTTCAATTATTAAATGGAATACCCTGTATATTATTGCATTTTTGAATTCTGCATAATTTTCTGAATTCAACGACACCAAATAAGTGATATTTCAAACGTCAATATTTTTAAAAATATAATTTTTAGTTTTCCATTTAAGTGTGCCATGACGGTCCCGATTTATTCTAAATGTAATGCTAGAAAAATCGAAATCTCGTCAAAAATACTAAATTACGTGATTTATGAGCAAATAAAGTTCTACAAAATAGTTTTTGGAGAAGAACTCAATTTTTTTAATGGAACCATATTGGTACCCTGGTACCATTTATTAGTAATATTAATAAGGAATTTATTCATATGTCGTATTAAAATATGCGATAGGTATATACAAACAAAATTACAGCTAAAAGGAAATAAGAAAATACAATTTTGTTCTAATTAAATGTTAAGAAGTAACTAACTAAGGTGGCTTTGAAAACAGTGAAATATTTAGCTAGTTTAAACATTTGTTGGTTTACCGGTGTTTTTATTGTGTATTTAAAAATAGTTTAAAATTCTTGTTAATTGTGTTCAAAATGTCGCAAATTGATACAGGAGATGAAAAAGTGAACATGTTAATTATTTATGGGGATTGTAGAAAAAATACTATTGGGGTTAGACACCTTTATGCCGAACGATACCCTGATAGACAATGTCCAGCGAGAAATTATTTTAATCGTCTTGAAAATCAATTTCGAAGTGAGTCCAACAACGATCCCAAAGAAAATTTCATTCATGACAAATTAACGGAAGTTTTGGCTTGAGTAGAAGTTGATAAGACTGTTTCTTTAAGGTAAATTGGGTTTGAATTGGAAATCTGGGATTATTTAACCGACAAAATACAAAATATTGGTCACAAGAAAATCAAAATTTATTACGGGAGGGTAACTTTCAAGTGCGGTTCGGTTTCAATGTTTGGCTTGGAATAATCGGTAGTAGAATCATTGGTCCAATAATATTTGAAGGACCCCTGACTGGTGACAGATACTTGGGATTTTTTCAAAATGAAATTGAGGACAGTTTAGCTGAATTACCTTTCCATTTACGACAGGGAATGTATCTCCAACAAGATGGCGCTTTTCCCCATAATTCAAGGATAGTAATCGATTACCTTCAACGGAGATTCGGAGAACACGTAATTTCGGCCAATGGTTCTGTGAGGTGGCCTCCAAGAGCACCTGATTTAATACCCCTTAATTTTTTTGTTTGGGGTCATCTAAAAAATATTGTCTACGCAACCGCCGTTACAACCCGTGAAGACTTGGAGCTACGAGTAAGACGGTCAATTAATAGCATAACGGCCCAGCAATTGGCGAACGTTCTTCGAGAAACAGCTATGCGAGTTCAGAAGTGCATTGACGTTAATGGACAGCATATTGAACAACTGTTGTAATGTTTTGTGTCCATTTTTTTGTATTCCAAAGTCACCTTATGTATAACAAGGTAATTAGAACAAAATTGTATTTTTTTATTTTCTTTTAGCTGTTTTTTGTTTGTATTTATCGCACATTTTATACGATATATGAATAAATTCCTTATTAATAGTACTAATAAATTGTATCAGGTGCCAATATGGTTCCATTTGAAAAAATTGAGTTTTTCCCGTAATTTAGTATTTTTGACGGGATTTCGATTTTTCTAGCATTGCACGGGTCATTTAGAATAAATCGGAACCGTCATGGCACACTTAAATGGAAAATTAAAAATTATATTATAAAAAATATTGACGTTTGAAATGTCACTTATCTGGTATCGTGGGATTCAGAAAATTATGCACAATTCAAAAATGCAATAATATACAGGATGTTCCATTTAAAAATCGAAAGTTAGTGTCTCATCCGACGAAACCGGAAGTGAAAAAAAATCACTGGTTAGTCAAAATGTGCTGCTTATTATGTATATGAGACATCCCAAATTTCAATCAATTATTTTCAAAATTAAAAGAGAAAAGGGGGATGTACCATGATCCTGTTACACCCGGTATTTTTTTCGGAGCACTGCACACATATTGACAAATATTGTACGTGTATTATTCCTTTTAAGCGAAGTGTAGTATTAAAAGTTGCTCCATACGTTTTGCTGTTAAAATCTGCCGCCTGCCTGCAAAAATCCATTGATACATATGTTGAAAATTAAAGTTCTATCTCGACAGATGTTATTGGGGTATATTTAAAATAAAAGAACCTTTGTAAAGAGGTCATATTTATTTGAGACCCTAAATAATCCACTTCTTTGCTCTATAGTAGATCTACTATTCGATGAACTGTGGCCAAATTATGATTGTTGTGTAGAATACTTTCTAGTTTTTTTTTATGTGTTTATGTGTTTATGTCTCCAGATAATTGATACATATTGTCTAAGAGCAAATACTATATTCAACGAATCGATTATGGTAAATTCTACTGTTTTTGGTCGACGCTCAAGTTGTATTCGTGAAAAGCTTGAGTGTATAAATTTTAAATCTTTTTGGACACTGGGATCGACAAGCTTCTTGAGCATTTGCTATAGAAACTGATCCGTTAGCATCCAATTGTAGTACAACTCTTTTTATATTGTCAAAGTTGCTGTAGTAACACGGTGCTGCGTTCAGTCAGGTGACCCATCTTGTCAGTATAGGCTGTGAAGGTAGTGGTGTGTATTGGGTAGAAATTCGTGAGAAAATCGTTGGCATTCTGGTGCTTTAAAAACGTTCTGACCGCGAAAATAATGCAAATGCTAACTTATAGCTTGTATTAGTTAGGCGTATGATTTTTTAAGAGGTATTTGAATGTCTGTGCAAGAGAGACGACACCATAAAGAAAAAGAAGAACAAGAGAAAAGACGACAGGAAGAAAAAGAAGAACAAGAGAGAATTCTACAGGTAAAGAAAGATGAACAAAGGAAAATTATGAAAGGCCTGAAAATAGGACGTCAAGAAGAAAAAAAGAGCAGAAAAGGGAACGCCAGGAAGAATTAAGACAAATTATTGAGGGACAGCATCAAGTCATGCGTTCAGTAACCGAACAATTGAAGGAAGATGGACGGGCTGAAGTCATGGAAGTTAAAAGAGAAGTTAGCGAATTTAAAAGAAAGTTTGGAGGAGAAATAACTGAAGTTAAGAAAAAAAATAGCCTAACGAAAACAACAGTTAAGGGAGAAGGGTGGCCAGTTAATATTGTCGTCTGATGCTAGATTACCTTCCTTGGACGGTCTAGGTTCATGGTCAATATATAAGAGACAGTTCGAGGCAGCTGCACGTTCAAATAACTGGAACGATGAGGAAAAAGCAGCAGTATTGGTATTAGCACTGAGGTGCCAAGCATTAGACCGGCTCCAAATAACTCCTGCAGCACTGCAACAAAACTTTAGTATTTGGTGACAGCATTAGAACTAAGATTTGGCGACCAACATCTCGCTTAAGCATATGAGGCTCAGCTCAAATCACGCAGGTAACGGGGTGGAGAAAGCCTCCAAGCTGCTGTGGAAAGAATAGTCCATCTAGTCTATCCTGATACACCAAAGGAATTTCAGCAACAATTAGCAATTGGAGCATTTATTGATGGAGTAAGAGACCAGGAGATTAGACGAATCTTTAAATAAGCCAGGTAAAAGCGAAGCACTGAGGCTTTGGTACATGTACTAGAGTTTGAGGCTGCCTATAAGGACAGCACAATATCAAATTAGATAGTGAGTGTGTAGGAAGATAAGCCAGATAACACAAATCAAAATCTATTATCTGATCTACACAAGATGATGATGCAACTATTGACAAAGACGAATTCCCAGACGAAGCAAGAACAACAACAATGCAATGGGAGACCCAATGCAGGTATCCGCTGTTATAGGTGTGGCAAAGTGGGTCATGTTAAGAGGAAATATCGTTAGCTCAAATTTCAAGATGTAATGTCCGAAGTACAAAGGATCATACAACTACTGATAAACTTGAATATCCAGCCGAAACAGGACCAACAGAAAAGTAGTGGGGGGAGAGATAATTGAGGGGGCATGCACTGTTATAAGTGTGGCAGAGTGGGCCATATTCATAGTAACTATCGTCAAGGTAGCCCTGAGAGGGTAAAAGTCGCAGTAATGGAGGAGCTGCAGGAAAACTGGCGAGTTGGTACCTCGGTGACTGTGCTGGTTAATAAAAACGCAGATAGCCTTTTTAAAATACCATGCCAGAAAGACTGTAAGCCTTGTCACCGTGAGGAAAAACAGCAAGATGTACAAATAGTGAATACCGTTAAAATTGTTGTTCCAGATGATTGGATAAAAGAGTTGTTAAGGAAAGCGGAGTTAAACGATAAGGAAACTGGTCCAATTCTGAAATGGAAAGAAAGAGGAACCCGACCCGATTGGAGGACTTTTCAAATAAATCAGTGGGGCTGAAGGCTTTATAGGCACAATGGGACACCCTTAGAGTAAAGGATGGACTGCTGAAGAGAGAGTGGGAAAGTCCAGATGGGAAAAAGGTAACTTTGAAATTGGTAATCCCCAGGTGTCACGTAGCAAAAGTAGTTCAGCAAGTGCATAATGGAACGTTTGGCGGACATTTTGGCATCAACAAAAGCCTGACAAAAGTAAAAGAACAATTCTACTGAATAAACAGTCGTCAAGATGTGGAGGCTTGGTGCCGGCAATGTGATGTTTGCGTGGCAGGAATGGGGTCACAGACAAGTAGTAAGGACCCAATAAAGCAATATAAAGTCGGTGCTCCTTTTAAGCGAATTGCAATAGCAAGTGGCCGTATGAATGCTCATTATAATCTTAAGGCTAATTCAGGAGGGTACCAGGCGGGAGATCTGGTTAGGCTATATAACCCAGAATGAAAGAAAGGCAGGCCCGCGAAGCTTCATCCCGCCTTGGGAAGGACCATACACTGTCGTCACTAGAATAAACTACGTCGTATACCAAATTCAGCAAAGTCCAAAATCAAAGATGAAGGTGGTGCATATATAGAGACTAGCTAAGTATGAAGGGAACAACAATTTGCCAGATCCCTACGTGCAGACTTAAGAAGGGGGCAGTATTATGCCACCACACTGTATAACCTGAATAGATGGGACTAGAATTGTACGAGAAGGGCCGGGAATATTTAGGAATGTTCTAAACCATGCATGGATGTATATAAGAGGCACACGGTGGGCCGAAAAATCAGTTGGAATTGATAATTAAACGAGTGAAGAAGAAATAGACTTATAAGTGTTTACTTATAATTATAGTTAAGACAGTCATTAATTTATCGTTGTTAATTAATAATTAGTTAATAAAGTAGTGAGTAAGTGTTACCTGGACTTTCTATTAACATTCGTATAGGTGTTTGTGGGGATAGCAAACACGTGACAATAATATATATCTCAAAAAATCAATTACCATTAACTCGCCAAATTTCCAAAATCTAGTATTCAACATCCAAATTTCAATCTAAAAACTAAGGTATAAGATTTTATCCTGTACAAAAAATTTTTACCAAATAACGGTAGGCATTAAAACGTAGTACTAGAACCTACGGTGTCAAATACGAATGGTGTCAAAAACGTCCAGCAAATCTGGACCTTTAGTTTGCCAATAAATCTGATTTTACAAATCGAAAGCAATCAGTATTTCTGTATTAATTAGCAAATGAAGTCATAGACAATTTATTCGAAACTATCATCGAAGCAACCAAAAACCAAATGTGATTTAACAAAAATCTATACTTCGGCAATACCAAGTGTTCTTTATTAATTTCTTGACAGAAAGAAAGGATTTTTCGAAACACTGGCTATTTAAGGCCAACGAGATTAACAGAAAATAACATATGACACATCATTACCATCCATTTAGCAACGTTAAAATTACTAGATCTTTGGAATTCGAATACTTCAGGCGAGTGGCAGTACATAAACCAATTTAAGTTGGGAGAATAATATTCTTGTACTGACTATTAGGGTGTAATAATGTTACTACGTAACATTTTGGTTGACAGTTATCGTCGCATAGAGCAATCTTGTGCAAATAAAATCCGAATTTTTCAATTCGCAATTTTTTTTGGGAAAATTTCGTATTTTTTATTTTTGGTTAAATTTTGACTCTGGTATTTTGGACTTATTCTAAACAACTATTCTTTGTAAAAATTGTTGATGAAAAAAAATGCCTAAAATGATTTTTCCAATTTTGGTGATTACTTTTTAATCATAGCTTTTGCATCTGAAGTTATAAAAACCTGGGCGGTACATCTTTTAAAAATCGTACAACCCACAAAAACAATTTTTGTATGCGATCAAAAAGCAGCAAAGTTGTTTCCACCTTAAGGGGGGTTATGCAGGTCGCGCGGCGAAAAATGCTAACTTTTTTTTGGGAATTAATTGCGGCTCAACTATTGAACATAGAAACATGGGACTGATCTTAAATTAAAAAGCAATGTCTCAATTATCTAAAAAAAAATTTTATGTCAATTTTTACATAAAAAAAAAGTTGCAATAAAAAATTTTGAAACGCATTTTTTTGCCGTCCCAAAACGGTGTACCGGATTTCCGGAACTGTATGCATCTGAAACAAGCGCAAAAAATTTTTTTTAGGCATTTATACCATTTTCCACAATCTCTGCCGTGGGTTTTTGAAAAATTAAAAAATTCGATTTGTGGCAGTAGTTTGAAAAGAAAGTCAATTTTCACTTTATTCAATTGTTAATAATAAACAAATGGTGACAGATATCAAAAAACCCACGGCACAGATTGTTGCATTGTCCAAATGTAAGATATTCTTTGAACTTATTATTTATCCTCGATGAGTAGACAGCAGAAATAATCGGATTAAGTTAATATCTGTCTACCTCATCAGCAGTCTTCATCAACTAGTGAAATAAATATATACACAGACATCTATAAATAGGTTGACGGATATTGGACCAATCCAAATTGAAAAATAAAACGTAAACTATCGGGAATCAATCTCATATCAAACTCATCAGCGGATTTTAGTATCTGAATGATTATTTTATTTTTAATTCTTTCTTAAACTAATAGGTAGCATTTGAGAGAAAGATATGTATAAAAAAAGGAAATAAAGTGATGAGAAGGGATGGCAGTACTATAAATGGATATACCCCTATGTGGAATGTAAGCAATATTTGTCATTGTCACAGAACTAACGTAAAATATTAAGGTCTTTCGTCAAGAACACATAAACACAATGACTCTTAGCAACTTTTATATAAAACATATGAGTATTCTAAGGCTTTATACAAGGCATATGCAATTTTAGATTAAGTAACATATCTTTTGTATGACACGTCTAAATATTTATCTTCTCCCTACAATCAAAAACCAGTACAAAGTTAAAGTTATAAGTATGGGTTGACGGATCACATATACTAATTGCTTGAATATACAAAACTACTCAAAAATAAAACTGTTGATTAAGACAATAAATTGTTTTCATCCCTTAGTTAGATTATTATCAGCATCATGCGCTTCGTTATTTATTATTATTTTTGTATCATTTGTATATAATAAACCAACAAAAAATGCAAAGATCTCATTTTCCACAGTGAAGTAAAATTTGGATATGCACATGGGTAGATATAACAGAGAGGGGAACACTAAGTGGGTATTATTTTCACTGTAAAAACGATTCCAATGTTTAGAGATTTGTATATTAGATCAGTCCATAGAAACTGAATGCGGAGGAATCTTTAACTACCTGATATAGATATTAATCCAAACATGACAACAAGGGAAATTGATTGATCAGAAAAATTATTTGGAGGTTATTCTGTAGTAACATGTACCCTTCGCTGAAGAATTCCAAAACTGAATAACGACAGTCGTCGACAGAAGTTGTAAAGAAACCCATGGTCCGGTCACCAAGTTTTTATAGTTTTATATACGGTGTGCATAAATGAAGGAACAAATTCATTACCTAGGAATATTAAAACATTTTGGGAAAATTTTGGGACCCGTCAATTTTTATTTTCTATTATTTTTCTTTTGTTGTAATTATTTATATTACTGTCTTTATTTTGTATACATTATCGGATAGCCACTGCCGTCCTGATTACAATCATACCAGATATGATGGATACCGTCAATGTAAAAAAAAGTCGAAGAGGCGCAGAAAATTAACTCTGAATATTCCATATATGTTCAATTTGTTGAAATATGATATCGTTTGAATTGATCTAATTTTAAATCACGAGTTTACTGGTATTTCACTTTATTGGTATTTGTAGCCACGTCATGAGTCTAATAAATATAACTTAGTCGACATTTTTTTCAGTCTGAAACAATTTTAATGCAATCACAAGGTTCAATGGGTTTACCAGAGGCATTAGTACGGTCAAAATCGTGAAAAAAATCTATTATGTTCATACTGAGGTCTTCGAAAATGAAAATGAGAGAAATCGTATTCAAACCTTTTATTTTATTAAGCGATTCCATAGAAATATAGTAGGATAATATCTGAAGATTTTGGTGGCCATTCAATGGCGCATATTACACCAATTATCTGGAAAAGCCTAGTTGATATATTCCTGTACAATTATGGCATAATGTAGAGGTCTCCATCTTGTTGGAACCATAAGTTTTCATTAGGAAGGTGAGGATTACTTCTATTTGGATATAAATTAACCAGAGAAGGTTACTGTAAAAATTTAAAATATCTTCGTCAAAACAGTGGGATTCAATTATTCTGTTTCCAACAAACTCTGCCGAAACACTTACGTTTTGTGGATACTGGATGTGATGTTTCTACATCGATTGAGGATTTTACCTCACCAAATTTTGACAGTTTTGGCGATTCACATTACCATTCAAATGAAAAGTAAACTCGTTTGAGAATAAAATGTTTTTCACTAAAAGCGGATCAATATTGCACATATACATTATCCGTTGACAAAAATCCATCCTTCGGTCTGAACAACTTGAGATAAGTTCTGTACGAATTTTATCTTGTAAAGATATTTTTAGAACTTTTTTCGAGGAAGGGGAAGGGATAGCGCGCTTCAAACCAAGAGGAAGGGTACTGACAATAAAATATACAGTTTGGTATCTTCCAACAAATTTGGCCGGCCCCGCTTTGGCAATTCCTTTATATCTCTGTTTTTTTTTATTTTTCTTATTGTTGATCGAGCTACAGATTCACCCCGGGGTATTTAGCGTAGAATACACGACAAAACTCTTACGTCCGTTCCATATCGCCGTAACCGATCGTCTTTAGTATTTCAATTCTCTGAGTCCTAGATAAAACCAAATCGAAAGTGACAGAACAGTATCAACAATGAAATAAAGGCTTGCAAGATTTTATTTTACTTAGAACACACATCAAAAGAAATACAAGTACAGTGTGTCCCATAATTCCCATTAAGAGCTTTCATTTCCTAAAGCGGAAAGAGATATTCGAAAAATTCAAAAAACTTTTGTTGAGCTCAACTTATTCGTTTTATATGTTTTTTCCATGGATACTCAATTCTTGTTGCACAGTATTATAGATGAAAAATTTGAAAAGCTTTTTTTAATATTTTTCCCCAAAACATTAGTTTTTGAGCTATGAGCAAACAAAATGGCTTATAATTCTAACCCATACCTTTATGTCCCAAGCAAAAAAAAGATATTTGAAAAAAAAACGTTCCTTTGAGCACAACCTATTCTATGAACTTTTTTACTAGTTTAATTTTATTTATTCATGTTGGAAATATATAATAACGGTTTTATTATACAAATAATACAAATCAGACATACGATTTTTAATATTTATGAATAGAAATACACAAAATGCTTAATCAACTGAGTAATCAACAAACAATAAAAACTCTTATTATAAATAATTTTCGATATGCCCTCCATATTGGTCTAAACACATTTGGAATTTTTTCCCTAAATGTGATGTAGTTTTTAAAATGTAGCATCTTATATGTTTGTACAGGCATCTGTTATTGATTGTTTTAGATGTTGTATATTCAGGGACGGTGTTGCATATGCAATATTTTTAGTGTTTCTCATAAAAAATAATCAAAAAAAAGTCTAGGAGGAGGGTGGCCACTTAATAGGTCCATAGGTTTCAATGCGCCTATTGTGATATTAAGATTAAGGTAATTCTGAATAAATCTTGAGTTATGGGGAGCAGCCCCATCTTATTGAAACCACGTAACCTGTAAAAGTCCTGGAGGTATGTTTTGACAAAGTTGTGGAAAATGATTTTCTGAACAATGTAAATGCACAGCACCAGTGAGCGTGCCGTCAAAAAAATATAGCCTTATAAGGTGTTTCCATTGATGAAAGTTATGACTGTTAGGAATTCCATTACTTGTAAACATATTTTCCATCCATGTAATGTGTTTGAAAAAAATATTCATCATTTACCAAAAACTGTACCAAATCATGTCGTTTTCTTTCAAAATCTGCTTCAGTAGGCTTTTAGAAAAAAATGTAGTTTAACGGCGAAATTTTAAAGATTTTCTGCATACATATTTTGCTAATATTCAAAATTCTTAAGGTCTGTCTGTTTGAATTATTGAGATTTTTTTCAAAATAATAATAATATTGCAGCAGAATTATCATTTGAGCAAATTGTTTTTGTATGATCTCTGCCTTTTCTTGATGAAAAAGCATAAACATTTTGCCTTTAACTACATTCTAACCTTTTAAATATTTTCCTGTCGGGCAAATGGCGATCTGGATATTGTTCAGCATATAGTCGACGAGCAAGCGTTGCGTTTCTGTTCTCTTTTCCATATATAAGAATTATATTTACGTTTTTATTATGAGTTTCCATTATTTTTTTAGTAACTTAACACAAGTGGTCTATTTATTTAAAAAAAATGTTTATTTTATAACTTTTAAATGTCAAAATATTCAATTATTTTCATAGCAGGATAAAAGTGGCTACTCGATTATGCAAAAAAAATTTCAGAGACATCATTCTGCAAACGGTTATGGCGTCGTCCTTAAGATCAAGAGATGTGTAATAAAAAATAATAATCGATGCGTCTGAGAATTGTTTCATAATATTGTAATATGTAATGATTTTGTTCTTACGTTATTCACACCGAACTTGTATAATAAAGAGCCTATTTTGTTTATTCTGTAGCCATCGACAGTTGTAAATCATAAATTCTATATAGGAGTAAAATGATAAGGTTGATATTTTTCTTTTTTTAATTCCCTTAATCTTACTAATCGATTAAATCGTCTTCAGTGGCATCATACATATACATATCTTCTAGATGGAGCAAAACATCTTCCTCTTGTTCAACAGGTATTCTGTTGTTGGTATTTTGTTGCCCTTGTGCATAAATGGCAATCATATCTGCCATTTTTTGTAAATTTTAAACCTTAAAATCATGCAAATAATAGTATCTTTAATGCAAATCTTGAAAAATTTACCTTACCATATTGATGCCCGATTGTATAATTATATACTCGACTATATAAAATCTAGTAAAAACATAAATTTATTTTAAAAACAAATTAAGCTCCTCTTCTTGGTAAAAGTTAAAATATAGAGTGGAATGAAAAATAATATTAACTGAACATTTTTTGCTAATTATTATTTACTAACTTTTACAAATCTTATCACAGATAAGTATAACATATATCTTTTTAAACAATTATTTTCCCGGCTATTTGCCAAAACGCTGAAACTTGGATTACAAAAAAGATAATATGCACATTATGTTCAGTACAACTGACTCAATAATGTTATTTTTAATTTCAACTATTCTGTCTAGTAAAACCAAAAATAAATAAAACACAAGGTACTCACCAGTTGACACTCACTTTAAAAAACTTTAAAATATCTACCGACACGTGTTTCTGCTTGCATTGCGTCATCAGGGTAGCCAGCACATTTAAAGAATCCAAAGTAAGGAAACGTGTAAACCTTAATGTAATAAACATTAATGGCTTCAGAGAACAGAATAATTGAAATTAATAATAATAATGATAATAAACGACTTTATTTGTTACAATAACTGTTACAATGTATGGCTACATATAAAATAAAAACAATTTATTATTACAACAAAATGGCGAAGTTCGCTCTACCAGCACTGGAGGGTGCTGTAGCCCGCTCTTATAAATAAGAGTAAATTATATAGTGGAAAAACCCTTTAGGGTCGATTAAATAATTTAAAAACAAATTAAGCTGCTCTTCTTGGTAAAAGTTAAAATATAGAGTGGAATGAAAAATAATATTAACTGAAAATTTTTTGCTAATTATTATTTACTAACTTTTACAAATCTTATCACAGATAAGTATAACATATATATTTTTAATTTAAATTAAAAATAACATTATTGAGTCAGTTGTACTGAACATAATGTGCATATTATCTTTTTTGTAATCCAGGTTTCAGCGTTTTGGCCAATAGCCGGGAAAATAATTGTTTAAAAAGATATATGTTATACTTATCTGTCATAAGATTTGTAAAAGTTAGTAAATAATAATTAGCAAAAAATTTTCAGTTAATATTATTTTTCATTCCACTCTATAAATTTGTTTAAAAATAAGCTAAAATCGTTTTTGTTAGAGCGATGTTTTTATACACTAACCGACTTTTATCTGTTTAAACCTAATTTAATTTAATTGAACCCTGTCTTAAGTGTTTTTATATGTAGATGCCCACTAACTATTCCTATACAAATGTTTATTATCTTTTAAAGGAAAATGAAGGATTATTGTTATTATTATTATTAGTTGGCAAAAATCGTTTTTTAGTTTTTAAACTGACACAACCACAACACCTAGTTTATTAAATCTGTAATTTGTTCGTGCATCGTATCAAAACGCAACACGAAGGTACCTTTTTTGTATGGAATTGACTAAAAAAAAATTAAATGATAATGGTCTAACTAGCGCAAACAGCGACATGAAATAAAACCATCACTTTTTTCATATTTCAAAACATAACCAAATTTCACGTCGCTTTGTCTAACAGTTCCTTAATAATTATGTAAAAAACTAAATTTTCAGAGATACATTTTGAGGCCCTTATTTCGAACACCAACATTTTATTAGGAAAACTTTCATATTTTTTTGAGAGCAACCTGCAGTTGAATTGTGCCCCACTTGTTTTGGAACACCCTGTATACTCCGGTGAATAGCTCTTTCAATGTAATTCATTGGATCGATCCTGTATGTCCAAATTTCATGTTTTATTGATTGTACTAAACTTGTGGTTCCTACGCATGTACATATACCCACGACTACTACACTGGCAATTAAATTTAACAGCAAACATCAAAAAACACTATGGAACACACCGGCATTAAAATTAGTGAAGGCATTAAAATAATCGGTAAACACAGAGATACCATTTAGCGGAGATTACTTTTCACAAGTCGGTGATATAATAATTCCGTGGCTAGTTAAAATTCTTAGAACTGTTAATTTATTATTGAGAAACGCAGCCAGGACAACACGATACAAGAAGTAGTGTCGCCAGCTAACCAAAAGAACCGAACATGAAGCGGCATTATACAGGGCCACAGCCGTTCGTGATAGCCATCTCGGAGCAGCGACCAAATATTTTTCAATTCTGATGGATTTATGAAAGTAATTACGGTAGTGAAATGACATAAATAACAAATGATTTATCTGGAAAGAGGTTTGGACATGTGGTTGCTTGGGGACCTCTGAAACTTTTTTTAATTAATGATCGTTTTAAAATGTCTCAAATGATGACACAACATAAATATTTAGTATAATAAATAGATTCCAAGTTTTTAAAGATGAAATTGATATGGGGCTTAAGAAACTTTTATCTTTAGTACATCTCAACCGTTTATGTTTTAATTGTTTTGTTTGTTTTTTATATACATACAATATTTTCGTGTTCTAATTGTTAACTTAAATAAAAATAGAATATTTATACAGTGCTCTCAATTCAACACTAGACATCCTGGATATATCTCGATCTAAAACAAATGCACTGAAATACTACACTTTTACAAACATATTTTGTTCCATCCCCTCCCTCCCGACTATGCCAACATTAAAATAACTGAAAATAGTCCATACGTTCAAGAGATAGAGGCAAGAACTATTTGGTATTAATAATAATGGGTTATTATGTTTTTCGAAATCGCTTTAAGTGCACAAACTGTCCTGAGGAATTCTGATTCCGAATACTTGATTCTTGAATATTCTGAAAACTTGTGCTGTTAAATGGCTCCAATGAAAAAATTCCAGTGGCGTTAAATCTGAGAATCTTGCCAGTCATCCTTGGGATCTCTTCTACCAATTCATCTCCCAGGAAACCTTTGGCCCAACAATTGTCTTGCAGATAAAACATACTGGGGAGTAGCTCCGAAAATGCCAATTGCTTTCATCAAACATCATGTTCGCCAACCTGATTTTTCGTGGTCTGGGTGATGACTGGATCTATCAGATTCTCTGGAATATTTAGATATGGTTGTTCATTCAAATTTCCTTCAATGAAAATTTGTCCAATAATGGGAATGTTTTAGAATACTATATTACCTCGCAGCCCACACATTGATCTTCTTGGTAAATTGAATATGGATTCTTATTGCCCCAATATTTGTAATTATGTTTGTGTATAAACTCGTTAACAAATAAAGCATGTAGTTTCGTTGTTGAAATTGATAATGTTTAACAAATTTGAGTCGTTTTTGGGTAATTTCTTTACAAAATTGCATTCCTCATAATCATTTTCGCTGAGTTGGGGAAGAATTTGGAATTTATAAGGGAAAAACTTGTTTATTTTTACCTTGTGTACTGAACCAACAGACGGATGAGTCAACTAGACTATTCTGGGGATAGAATTGTTAGCAATATTTTTATTCTGAATATTTAGGCAAAACAAGCAGAATATGAATTTAGCTGCATAGTTCTTCATAAATGTCAGCTCTTTTTACTTGAGTTTTATTCATAGTAACCAAGATATGATTTTATTTTCGGAAAGTCTTAATACGAGTATTACACAAAACTTACGCGTATATCAACAGAAGTATTACGAAAAAAAATTTTCTGTTGCATTCTCAACTTTGAGTAGCTAGAGGAGGCGATACATAATACTTTATTAACAGCATATTCCAACTGTCTCCTCAATAAATAAGTTGAATATTCTTAACGATATATGCTTTAGATAGTGAAATTTTCAGTATAAATCAATTCACGGAGTTCTTGTGTCCATCTCTCGAACAGATGAACGAATCCCAACTCTTCGTATGTTAAAAAATTGGTACTGTTATCCTCTTCAAAACTTTATACCACAAGAGTTTAAAATATTGTAAAAAATAGATGGTGTGAATACACGAACATTTTGTGGAACTGTGTGATTTGTTAAAAGTAGGATAGTTTAAAAGCATAAAGAAGAAATTTTTGGCAAATTGTCAATCGAAATGAATCAAACGTTTTGAGTTGTTGGCGTGCTTGGGAAGAAGAACTACTGAACAAAGAGACTGCCATTTTAGAATTATGGCCACAGGAAACCAATTTACCACATTGAGGACAGTTGAAATGTTTAGTTGAGGAAAACACCAACGATATCAATTCAGAGGCGAATTTTGTTGTGGACTCAGATCTTATCGGCCTCTTTTAATTTTTACTTTAATATTGAGCCATCTCATCAATTTATCACAACCCTTGCTTGCACATGGACTTTCTTAGTTATTTTTATAGTATTCACAGACGTATTCTTAGTGAGTTTATAAGGCTTCAGAATTTTTGGTATTGACATTTATTACTACCATTAAAAAAACACCTTTCGCACACAGAAATGTATCACTATTTTTTCAATGTTGTAACAAATATTTTGAGTTTATTTAGAGGATGTCACGTTTTTGGCAACCTAGAAGTTGAGAATGAACCACTCTGTGGTGTGTCAACGTCGCGCAGAGGCAAAAATTAACAATTTAGAAGCCTAAAATATCTTCCAAGGTGTTTATAAATAAATTATTGTTACTTTTAACCAAAAAATACCTATGTTATTGTTATTATGACAAACTCAAACTATGCATCTAGATCATTCTTGAAATGAACTTAGATATAAACAATATGGAGTTAATTATTACACTAATTGTAGAATCATAGAAATACTACGATGCAATGCCAAGGCTGCATTTGAAGAGTTTGATTGGCTTTTTGTATTATGAGCAGGAAGAGGAAACTGAGTGCAAGACCGGACTTCAATTGGTAGCTCATGGTTGACAGAAGAACATACGTAGACAAATAAAAGCAAAAGTATAAAATGAATAATTATATACATACCGCTTATTAAAATGTATTATTCAGAATGACTGAGGTCTGCAACCCTAATGCGACGAAACTGTTAATCAAGTGACATTAGCGTTTCAGACAAACATATTTATATGGACCACTGGTAAGGATGCAACCAGTTTGAAACGCCTGAGAAACCCATGTCAGACTAGTTGCATGTGCACGTGAAACTGCATTGCATTAGTATCGATAAAATGCTTAAAATTGGTGAACAATTGGTACAAGAAGTGGAAGATCATCCTTGCCTATACAATTATAAATTCACGGAATATTCTCGTAAGGACCTTACAGAAAAGGCCTGGAGTGACGTCGGAGAAGTAATGAAAATGACCGGTAAGTATGATTCAAAAGCTTTACTATCAAATCAATCAAATCAAAATAAAATTATTTATTGTCTAAAAGATTTTAGATTCTTCTTGACATAGCCAAGTTAAATAATGACTATTTATAGTGACCGCATTTCGCCATATGTTTTGTACGGTCTGAAATTAGTTTCTCTTTGTAGTTTTGTCACATTAGAGTTGTGCCGTGAGTTTAAGACACTTTAAATCTAAAGTTTGAATATATTATTTTGTTCATAACTGGTTGTTGCATTTTCAGTGACACACAGTATATATATATACTTAACCTTAACTACAATATCAATACTAACATTTAGAAAAGTGATAGGTTAAAAGCAAAATTTTATTTTATAGTAATATTTGCATATGATATTATTATGTAATGTATCTCTTAAGAATTATCTGTCTAGTTGTGTTGTTAATAATCATGATAGTTTGTACTATAGTTGGTAAACATAAATAACAATAAAATATTTAGAAAGTATTTAAATAATCTCTTGTGCACCTTTGAAGGCTTTATTGTCAATATATTTGTTTTTATTTGATAACATATTGTTTAAAATTCGTTGCATATTTTGCATTCAGTAATAATCGTCGAAATATCTATTAAGATGACAAATGTTCGAAGTATTTGATAACTTGCCAATTTTTTTATTTAAAACACTAGTTGTAGAACCGCATTTGTTTTGAACTTCTGCCAAAACTAATAACATTTTCGATGATAGGTTTCAGAAGCACAACTGTTCGTGACTGAATGATAATTATTATTACTCATTAGAGTATATGATTTTTTTCCTGTTGCATGAATTAGTAAAAATCGATTAGAATTAAACATTTTGAAACGATTATGATCCTCCAAAATTAAATTTAAAACTTTTAAAGTTCACAAATAAGCAACAGTTTTATATAATGATTCATGCTATTCTATTATTGCTGTCTTCAACATAGAAATTCTTGAGAACAACTTGTAAAATGTAGTTATATAATACACGTTATAATTTGGAGTAAAAATACCACATTTTTGTGGGTTTTACATTGACTTGTCAATAAGAATGGTTACGCCTATCATATCAAAATCACATTGTCAGGACCTTTCATCCTTTTTACTATGGTGTGTTTTTTTTTTTGAAATTCTTCCAATTAGAATAGTTAACACAATATCGGAGTGAATTCGTTCTTCTTGATTATTTTTTGCTAATTATTTTATATCCTCATTATTTTTTTTATTTCAACACAAAAAAACGTGGGAAAAAATACTCACATTCATGTTACCAGTAGAATTCGAGTGAATTCCAAACAAACATTTCACAAGCGCAGGTCAGATTGGTGATGAAGTTCGCTTGACAGTTTATTAAATTAAGAAAAGTCCATCTTTATAAACTATGTACATTTACTGAGAACGATCCGGAGAGGATTTATATTGCCAGCTCGTTCACCTGATTTGACACCATTGGATTTTTTGAAGTTGTAAATTTACATAATGCAACCTGAATTTCTGATAGAGCGATGAATCACTTGTCGAAGTATTACAGCCGTAACTTTTCAAAATAAGGGGAGCTTTGATACTGACTTATGATGTACCAAGAAGCCAACGGGGTCAATTATGAAAACGAAACATGAACGTCGAAGAACTATTCTTATTCTTGAAAATATTGAACGAGTGAGAATAGCTTTTAAGCGAATTCTTAATATAGGTCTGCTTGTCGGCAATTACTTGTTTTGGGAATATCAACAGGAAGCTTTCACAGTATTCTTAACAAGGACCTGAAATTCCATCCATACAAATACCAAATGACACAGCACCATCAGCATCAAGATAAAAAGATTCACATTTTGTCAGGAATTCTTGAATATTGATAACGTCAAGCGATATATAAACTCTTAATGACCCATGAGGCCATTTCATTTGGATGGCATTGTAACAAGCAGAATTTTAGATGTTGGTCAGATCAAAATTCTCTCAAAATTCTTATAAACGATTTTCATTGGTGAAAGATTTTGTGTGGTGTCAGGTCATTTAAGATCATGTTGGAGACGTATCTCGTTTCAGAATTGAATAGACGAGGACAATTAAATGACAACATTACTTCAGTAAAATGAGGCAACAGCCCACACACCCAAAACAGTATAAGAGTTCTGCGAGAATTATTGTTTAATGGCCGCATCATTTCCCCGAATCAGCGATGTCGTCGCCGTCAGGTCCCCCGAATCAACAGCACGAGATTTCTTCCTATCAGGGGATTTGATAAAAGGTTTATGCAAATCGTTTTACAACAATTTTGAAATGTTATTCTTGATTAGACCTTTTATAAAATTATGAAATTATTTAAAGAGACTATACATTTATACTCAAGCTACACTGCGGGAAATTAATAACGAGCATTATTAATGCAAAAACCAAATACTTATCCCAGTTTTTTTTTTTTCGTTCATAGCACAGAGTTTTATAATATTTTGATTTTACTTAATGCTAATTTAAAAGCTATGCCCTAAGACGCTGTTATTTTTTTCAGAGAGTTCGCCGATGTCAGCGAGAAATTTCCCCCCTTCCTTTTGGAATAGCCAGCATTACAGTGGAGCTTCCGGAAGTGGTCACCACGGCGCTTCTGCTGCTGACCTTTATTCCGAACACTATCACCCTGGTGATGCCTGGTACCAATACAGTCAACACCACAGAGCAGTACACGATTACCATCATCACAATATGGCGGCTCAATACGGAGGTCTCCTTTTGCCAGGATCTAGGTTACATATGAGTTCTCATGCTCCTTGTAAAGCGATGGACTGGCAACATCCTTCTATTGAGTCGCCATATTCCTCGTACCCTACCATGTCAGGTGTGTATTTATAACTTTTTTTTACCGTCTAGGAAATATTTATTTCAGTTTAATTTCAAAATGTGTGCACTTGGTTACATTTAACTAAACTTTCTATATTCTATTGATTATTTATTTATTATTTATTTAAAAATAAAATGTTCAACCAAGTAACAGAACTAAAAACATCAGCGGAAACGGAAACTAATACATAATTTTCAAAGACATAAAATATATTAATATAATAATTATAATGACACTAAGACTGGGATTTTGCAGAGTGAGTTGAGGTAGACACTTATTTTTGATTTTTTTATAAATATTTTAAAAAGCAAGATATTTAAAATGATTTTAGGACTTTGCTATTATTTTAACGACTTTAACAAAATATATTTTTAGCTACTAATTTTTGTTGTAATTAAAATTTGTGAAAACTGAGATTCTGAAAATGACATTTCCTACTTATTATTATTATTTTTTCACGCCTTGTTTATATTAACGTCTTGGTAGAATTTACCACACTGTTATTCCACCACTCAACCAGGACAGACACACAGACACACACACGCACACGCAAAGACACACACACACACCAGACAGACACGCACGCACGCACGCACACACACACACAGCAACCATTTCTTCCGACATTTGCCAGATGCCACAGCTGAGGCTCGAGCTCAGGAGAGATAAACAGTGACTAACCGTGTTCTGCCATACAATATAACCTTCTAGTCAATTGTGCTGTTATCGTGGTATTTTAAAAACGCTCTTATAGATTTATGCCCTAGCCAGGATTCGAACCCGGGACCTCTTGATTTCAAAGCAACCTAATGTGTAAGCACTGAGCCATTGTTGGACTACAAATTTTGGTTATAACAGCTAAAGCAACTAAAATTTTATATTAATATAGTCGCTAGATTGGTAGCAACATTTTAAAACCATTCTATGCCATGGTTTGGATTTTTAAATATTTATAATACAGTTTATTAAGTTGTGTCTACAGATAAAAATGTGAGTAAAAATTTAGTATCTCGTCTTCAGTTGTCCCCTTTTTTAGATTTGAAGCGTGAAATGAGCAGGAGAACCGACCTAGAATTATAATTAAAACAGGTTTGGTACAAGAAGATATTTTAGTAACTAAAATTTAAGTAGAAACTTCTACAGACATTTTGCGAGGAATAGAACGTTAAGTATCAGCAATTTGCTAGACGCATAAGTCTGGTTTATAACATTATGGTTTTCAAGACGGTGTAAAAATGCGAACATGGCCCTTAAGTTTTTTCTTTCACCTACATAATACAAAAATATAAATTAAACTTCATTTACCATGACATGCGACATTAGAAATTTTTTAATACTTGTTGGCATAATTGATGAAGGTTGTCTGGATATTTTATATTGTTGCTTAATAGATTTTATACGAAATACTAGGTACTGATTAGGCATTAAGATGGATATATCTTGAGTAACGACAACGGACATTATAGTGAGAATAAGACAACTTAATTATTAAATCTGTGAAGATTAATTGATATCACCAAAATTATAACAGTTATAAATCGACAAGATATCTGGATAAATTAGGTGTTAAACATGATTATTAATATGAATATTTATACTAATGATCAAATTTACATAAAAAATATTGCAGTTTTTATCTTAAGAGTAATAAACTATTTATGAAAATTAAGGTTACATTTATAGAAGATTTCTACGACATTTTACGTATTCTAAATGATATCGTTTGAAATTTTTGTAATATAATTTCATCATAGTTATTTGTAAATCGCTAATTAGTTGCAATTTTTTTTATATAAAGTGACGTTTATTCCACAATTAATAACCACCTTGAAAGTGTACATTTGACACTTTTTAAGTCGGCTTTCTCATCAGGTGGTCACATAAATCTGTTAATTGCTCCTATTCGTAAAACTACTAATCATTTTAAATCATACCTACAGTACTTTTATTTCAAAACTAGGCACCTAGAATAACTCTGGATCTTGTTTGAAGTAGACACCTTGAGAAAGGAACATGTCGATTTACTTTTCGAGGGGGAAGTTCGAAGCTACTGTTGATTAAATTTTATGTTACAAAACCTTCACCAACAGCTGAAATCGGTTCATCCGTCTCTGAGATCAACAATGTTCTTAGTATCTTCTTTTTTAATAGGTAAAACCATTTTTTTCAAAAAAAAAACCTCTAACTAATCCTTTTGTGCATAGGTTTATTTAACAAATAGTTTGAATAGTTAATGAGACTGTGGCTTAATACCCAAAAAGGTGCGAGAATACCAGAAATGAATAATAATTATTTCATTAAATATTCAAAATGTGTCCCCTCTTAGATAGAAAACAACATTATACAATTAAAAGAGGCAGAGGCAAAGGCAGAGGACAGAAATTATCTTTATTTACGGAAGTAAAAATTATTGCATTTGTAAAATTTCTCGAGAGATACCCCGCTAAAAATGTACTACTAGTATGTAATTGATTTAATTCGAAAATTTCAAGAAACTGGTTCAGTATATCATAAAAATAAAATCACTAACCAATAGTTTTGGACGAAGCAGCACAGGTCCAAGTTCTTAGCAATTTTGCTATGGATCCAAACACCTATGTTCTAAAAGTAGCTAAGTTAACCCACATTTCTATTGGTTCCCTACATAAGGTGCTCAAAGTAAATAAGTTCTTTCCTTACAAACTGCAAATTCGTCAACAGCTCGATGAAGATGATTATGATAGAAGGATTCAATTATGTGAAGAAATGAGTCAAAAAATTACATATGATCCAAAAAAAATATTTGCTTAGCGATGAGTAGACTTTTTGATTAAATAGGTTTGTCAACAAACATAATTATGTACACTAAGACAATGAAAATCCACATGTTTCAGGAGAACAATACACAATTTCCCGATGATATAACTGTGTGGACTGGTATTCTAGGGAACAAGATAATGGGGCCTATTTTTATTGAACAAATCTGACTGGGCAACTATATTTAGAACTAGAGAATGAAATAAATCCACTCATCCAGTCGCTAGAAAACCAAATCAATGAAAAAGGAAATATGCTCGATGAGTAAAATTTGTATTTTCAACAAGGCAGGTTTTCTCCTCATTATGCTGTTCTTGTGAGACAATTGTTGCATGAAAAATTTCCAGGAAAATGTATTGCAAGGTGAGGTGTTAAAAATGGCCGGCAAGGTCTCCGGATTTAACACCACTCGATTTTTTCTGGATTGATTCAAAAACTGAAGTTTACAAAACTCCGCCAGAAGATATTCGTGATCTAAGGATTAGGATAACTCGAGAATGTAGCCAGATATTCTGAGAAATATTTAGAAAAGTTCAGCGAGAATTCGAAAATAAGCTTTAATATTGTTTAGTAAATAATGGAGCATATTTTGACAATTAATAAATTAGTTTTCTGCATACGTAAATGTGATATTATTATAATTCTTTAAATGATACAGACAGTTCTGGCTCTCTGATTCTGTCTCAAAAACAGATGAACCGTTTAATTTTTTTTTGATGCGACTTTTTATGCCATGTAAAATGATGTGTCAGTAAATAGAGGGCGCCATTTGAAACCCCAAAGTAAAGATGTGGAATATAAAGTTCAATCAAGAGTGGTTTTAAACTGTACCTCAAAAATTAAATCGAAGTAACTTTTCTTAAAATCGTGTCTATTTCAGATCCAGTGTTTTTTGTTACCATTAAGGTTGGTATTTTGCTGTAAACACACACTGGCGTGTATGTGGGAGACAACACACGTGTATTTTAAACTGTCGATCATAAGAGTAAACGTATATTAGTAATATTTGTTGTCGGTGTCTCTCATTAAAAATCTATTTGTATTTGAGAAGGAACATTCAATGTCGACAGATGTAATTGGCGCATACTTAAAATATATGAACTTTTTCAAAGACTCCACATTTATGTCTTGTGTAGAATAGTATACTTCTTTGCCATTTAAAAAGTCATCTCAGGTGTGACATCTGACATCCCGCAGATCGATGCCCGGGGAAATTCAAAAACAAAGAAAAGTTTTGAAAAAATCTTTAAAAGGTCGAATAGATATTGAATATGTTGAGCATAAACTAACAAAACCAAAAAGACTTATGTTGGGCGCTTCATGAACACAGTGTCTTAAATATTCCTCAATATCTGCTGATATAGGTTAGGTTAGGTTAGGTTATTATGAGTGGGTTCTTGTGGACCCTCCACTGCGGCCATTAGCAGGCCTATTGTGGCTCACTCCTAATTATATTTCACCCAATAAGTTCAGTCTCTTAATGAAACTGATAACTTTATTGGGTGAGAATGTGTCCAGATCCTTTGGCAGAAGTTGCCCTTTGCCAAATATAGAAAATCAGACCCTCTCCACAGCGGGACAGGTGCCTTCTCATCATCCTCCAAGCATAGACGGCACTCGGCGTTTTCCGCTAGGCCGAGTTTATGCAGATGATAGTTTAGTCAGCAGTGCCCGGTATATAGGCCTGTTAGAGTTTTCAAGTTTACCCTGTTTAACTCTAAAAGTTTCTTAGTTCTTGATTTCAAAGAGTATTTTATAAACTCCTTCGAATGAACTAATCCTGGTAACTCTTGCCAATACTGGAGAGTTTGCCTTCTAGCCTAGGTAGAGATAGCCATCTTAGCAGTACCTACTTAAAGATATGCCAAGTATCGGTTCTGGTCCGATCATTCGTGATCGTGCTCCTTCTCTGGCCAAGGAGTCGACTATTTCGTTACCTTCCATACCAGAGTGGCCGGGTATCCAGACCAGAGTCACTTTGTTGTTTTGCTCAAACGATTTAGAGCCTTCTGACAGTTCCATACCGTTTTGGAGTTACAGTGGTAGGAGCCAAGAGCTTTTATAGCTGCTGATATAAATATAAATATATTTTAAGTAATCAATGTTAAAAAAAAAATGTTTTCTTAACTGCCTCCCATTAATTATTAAATTTTGAATAAACCACAAAAAGTTGTGTGTGATTTCATCATCAGGTTCCCAGACGAGAAGAAATTTTTGTTTTTTTCGGGAATATTACTGTTTTTTATATTTTATTATATAAATAATTAACTTTGTAATTTACCAGTGCCTGGGGTTGTAATAGGAGCCATTTTGTGCCAACAGCAACGTATGTGATTTCATCTTTAGCGTTCTAGAAGTCAGTTAGATTCAAAAATTAAAAAAAAATGTCAATTTACATTTTTCAAATTTCACGTGGAACATTCTTAAACCTTACGTGTTATTCGGAAATCTACTATCATCTCGACTAAGCTCCTTAATATTTACCCCCCTCTGCGTTGCCTAGTTCCGATTTGGAACGATTCCTTGCGATTAATTTACTAGTGAGCGGTGATTGCATCATTTCGAATTAGGCGTTACTATATACCCTCATAGTTAGCAGAAGGGCAACCTGGAAAGATTTCCAATTCCAGGTGATTAACTACAGCCAACAGGATATTAAGACTCTATGTTGCAACTCAAAATGTATCAAAAATATTGAAGAGTACGTCGTCAAAGTATATACGACTAGTTAATTTTCAATTAAATGTTAATCATCGTGCAAATATGGCCCCAAACATTTATTTCACATTAATGAATCATCTCAGTACTTACCAGATATGTTCAAAGAGATAATTGATAAAGTTATTCAACACATTAGTTATTTTACTCATCCAGAAAACTTTCTGTTAGCAATGAAAGCCTATTCGTGATTTAGCTCTACGTCGCATACTTAAATGCCGAAAATCACGTCCTATAGAGAATAGTGTTCCTGAATTCATAGTGCCGAATATCAATTCTGAGATCAAGGAGTATATTGGCTTAATTGATTGGCAGTCCGTTACCATAACCAGGTCTTCTTTAACCAAGGTTATGTGACGCAACCCTTCAAGAGATGATTTTGGGAGTACCGAATGATACTGACAATTTCCATGCCATAGAACGGCATATAAAGATAGCGACAGAGGCACGTTTTTTAGCTTGTAGATCTATCTAAAGAGATGGATTGATACGTGCTAGAAATTCTTCTAGACAAAAGCTATCCAAAATTGAGATCAAAAGACACTTGTGAACGAACCGTAAACTTAAGATGGATGTAAGAGTATCCTAGTGCTAAATTTCTCTCAACTGGTTTTGACATGTATTTGTTATCTTTTAGAATAGTTTGTTTTTCTTTGAATTTAATCAATTTTTAAGTCAATTATTATGATTATAAAATTTTGCTTTTTTTTTGCTGCTGTGAGATTGGCATCTATACTAAATCTCACTCAGCTGGTTTGGTTTTTTAATAGACGATTTATTATTATTATTTATTTTAAACCAAAGATTAAGACTTGTATCCGCCAAAAAAACAGCATACTAAAGGTGGAAAAAAATTTGTTTTTATTTTTGAATTTTCACTGTTTCAAGTTCGTCTAGAAACCTGAAGATATTGATTGCCTGATCTCAATTTTTGACAGTTTACTCAAGACAGTAAAAGACACCAATTCCGCACCCAGACCAAATAAAAATCGAAATTTCAAGAAAATCCTATATTCATTTGCTCCGCCTTAATACACAATGTCATGTGTATGATATATTTTTTTTAATTTGGTTTAATAATTATTCTTGACATAAGGTTCTTCTCTCATTGCTACAAAAAATGAGACCAATTTTTCAAGTACCATATGCTCAAGAGTAAAATAGTTTTAATTTCAAGGATCGAAATAAAAAAAAGTTATCACAGTATTTGCATAAAAAGTTTGGCCAAATAATTTAAAAAATTTTACATAATTTTCTATGAAGATTTCTCCAGAAATTGTAAAATTTGATACGTCTTAATGTATTTTGGTTTCAGACCTTAAGAAAGTTCTACTTGAAATTCCAGGTCAGTTTCAAAGGAAAATGCATCTATCTAAAATTTGCCAACTATGAGTAATGTAGAAATTATTATTTTCGATCTTTAAAATAATTACAAAAGGTTTGTTTCAATTTCATATAACTAGAAGAAAATTTCAATTAGTATACTATTTCCTTAAGTTAAGATTAAAACAAATTATTTTGAAGATTAAAATGCAGTAATTAGTAGAACTAAATAGTCAATTACTTAATTTCAGATAATATCAACTTTCTAAATATCTTACATTTAAAGAATTAAAATAAGAGTAAAGTTTTGACTTCTCATTAGAAACTACATATACCCAAAAAAATTCCCAGTTCTCGAAACATCACGTTTTGTATCCCCCATAGGAGTTTGTGAACTATTTTCAGGTCGACGTCTATGTATACCGGGCCATCAAAGGTGCCTGATAGTTACGTAGACAATTGTCAATCTTCTTTTTATCAAAAGTATCTTCCACCAACGATCGGAGTGTGTTACTAATAAATGACACATGTTTTGTTTTATTTTAATTTTCATTTATCGACCACAACTGTTTTCTTGGTCTTATGTTTTATTTCTGGTTATAAACGATAAAAAAGGAGTTATACTTAGAAAAACGTGTATGTACAATCGATCTCACTGATATTGCCAGAGCGGGTCGTGAGATTCAAACCCGCAGCTATGATAGAAAGATTTCTAGTCACGCTTCATTTCGTATTAAACACAAATTACCATACCGATATTTCGACAACTACTTTAGGCTCCTCCCTTACTGTTAAAACAAAATTCAAACTTACCTTTTTTCTTCTTTTCTTTTTGTCCTTTGTCATTTTAAAAATTTTTCCAAATGAAACAATTTGGAATCAAACTTAAATTCTGAAAACTAAGTGGATCTGACATTCCAGCTCAATTTCTGTATTACTTTAAGCGAGTTTTTTTACATTGGTGTTTTTCTAGTCTTCCCAGCTTGCGAAATTATTCCAAATATATTTACTTTTACAATTAATATTTTATTCATATATCAATTTTTTGCAAATCAATTTAAATCTTTTTCGTGTATATTTAATATATGATATACATTGATAGCTAATTTACCATATTTACAAATTTAAATTTAACCAGTTTCTAAGTCCAAACCCCCCAAACACTGGGATACTAAATCGGGTGGCTCGGGTGGGCCAAATTCGTTGTACTTACTTATGAAATGTCGAAATAAATTGTTTTGATTTGATTTTAATTTGCCATCGTGCGCTCGAGCCAATTACGCCACAGTACCAGTATACGCATTTGATAAAAATTTTGTAACGCGACGTCTAAAGAACGGAACAACATTTTGTAGTTAAAAGGAATCATCAGAATTCTTGGACTGTATAGAAAAAAATAATAATAATAAGAAATAAATATAAGAACAGAGTTAAAAACAATTTAAGTGTCTTCACCAGCTATAAAATACACAACATTAAAAAAAAGACAAATCTGCAAAGTTGAAAATTAAGAAAAAAATCACCAATAACTCAAATATAAATGAAAATTCAGTGTTTTTTGCATTTTTTCTACGGAGGACAAAAATAATGAAAAGACACCAAATAACAACAGTTGTAATTTTCATTTATATTCATCCTCTGGAACTATTACATTTTCCTTAATTTTTGATATTAAAGGAGATAAATTTGTTTTCGAAAATTGTGTCCTTTAACAGGTTTAGCGTGGACTCTTTATGGAGGTCATTTTCTATTCATGCGTTTTTCATCTTTATTGGTTCTTGAGTTATTATTGGATGTTTTTTGCAAAGATGCCCTTCATGTTGAAATTGGGCGAGTTATTTGTTGCAGTCTTTTTGTAAAATGTACAAAAGAAAATTGTTTCATATCGTTTGATTTTGATCCAGTCACTATTGAATGTTACATCTAACATTTCTATATATAAAAATGGCTGCTATATTGGACAGTGACGCTTGCTATGTTATTGCAAAATATCAAATAGTGCACCGTAAAACGGGGAAAAAGTAGCTTCCTTCTTGAAAAAAATTTTTTTTAAGGTACAACCACTTGGGACCTTCACAGCATGATAGCCTAGGTCCTTGGCCATCTGTAATGGCCAATTACAACATTTTTTTGGAGGTCAAACTTTTTTTATTACGAAGAATGTCATAAATTTGTCAAAATTGATTTTTCTTACTTTTTCACATATCCCTCATGATATCTCCGGAACCAATCGAGATAATTATAGGTATTTTTTTTTAATTGATAAAGGAAATGTGGGCGAAGGTCACTACTTTAATTTCGTTTTTATGGAAAATTTAATTTTTTTGTAAAACTAGGTAAAACTGGAACGTTTACTTTCCTTGCTGCATTTTTTTTCGGTAAGCGAAAAACTTTGTTATTTTATGGAATTTTGTCATACCATATGTGTATGAAATAAAGCTTACACTTCAAGGAAGTTTTTTAAAAATCAGTTCTCTACGACTTATAGTTTTCGAGATTTTGTTTTTTAAAGTTACGAGTTTTTCGATCCTAGATGCGTCTCACTGCGGCGCCACTCCAGTGTGTAGAGTGTAGACTATTGAATACAAGTAATCTTATATTATACATATATTGTCAATTAGAAACAAACTTTTCTTTGTGTAATGTGAATGCGAATGAGTATTATTTTTATTGAGTTTTTACATATTATTTAATGCTTATCAATGGAATGTTTATTTTATGTTATCAGAAATAAAATCAGGTAATACAATTCTGGTAAAATCTGTTGATACTGATGTCCTGATTTTGCTTTTACATTATTACTGTGAAACACCAGATATGTCCCAAAGAAATATATTTATACAATTAGGACATGGTAAGAATATACATTTTTTGTCAATTAACAATATTGTGGCAAATTTAGGAGAGGAAATTTGCAAGAAAGTATTAACGATTCATTGCCTAACTGGTTGTGACACAACTAATGCCATGTATAAAATAGGGAAGAAAACGGCATTCGATCTTTTATATAAAAATTTAAATAATTTAAAAGATTTAGAAAACCTTCCTTTTCTGTCAGAGGATAAAGCGATGGAAATAGGGGTAAAATATACGCTTTATTTATATAAGAATAAAAACAAAAATATAAAATCCCTAAATGAACTGCGATGGGACTTAACAACAAGTACAAATCGGCCAGCTTCTGAGCTGCCTCCTACTGTCCATGCTTTCAGACAACATTTAAAAAGGTAATAATTATTTTTCTAGAACGCCCATACCTATTAAAAAAGAAACAAAACACCTACATGTAATTATTTTCTTTTTAGGTATAATAATATAATAATAACACCACATGAAATTACAACCCTCTTTATCTCTGAAGGTCTGGAATGACCTTGTGTGGGAGAGAGCTACACATTTAGAGACAATGGACACACACCCAATGTCCGAGTATACTACGATTAATCTCTCTCACAGAAAAATCCCAGTTCCTCGACCGGGAATCGAACCCGGGACCCCGAAGTTTTGAGGCAAGTACATTACCACTAGGCCACGGAGCCAGGTGTCTATATCAATTAGAAATTTAGTACAATAGCCATATACAATACATGCAGATGGAAGATCCAACTCGATACGGTTGAACATTTGAAGAAAATGTTTGGAAGGCAACTTTTTCTAGTCAAGAATCTGTGCCCGATATTGTAAGGCAAAGTTTGTCAATAAGATGTTCCGACAGGGTCTGTAACAACAGATGTACCTGTTTTGCTCAAGGTTTGAAATGCTGCAGTGAGTGCAAATATGCAAACTGCTGCAACCAAGGAACTGTCTAGATATTTTTAGATACCGACGTTGACGATTTTTAAAATATTTTTATAACAAGTTTTAAATTTATATTTTAAAATAAATAATTATTTCGTATTTTTTTTAATTCAATTTTAGGTTTTAATGTATAAATATAATGGATTTTAAATAATGTGCAATGTAAATAATGATAAGTAAAACCTAAGTGCTTATGAAAATAAAATTTATATTAAAGATATGTCAAAAATAATACTTAATAGTATGCACCCACAACACGCATAGCACACTGATTAAAGCACAGTAGAACCGGGGGAAATATCCTGCCCGCAGAAACTTAATTTCAAATAACAATAACTTGAAACGTATAAGTCGTAGAGTATTGCGTTTTTTTTTAAAAAACTTCCTTGATGTGTTAATTTTATTCCGTATGCATATACTGTGGCAAAATTCCTTAAAACAAAAAAGTTTTACGCTTACTGAAAAAAATACTGCAAGAAAAATAAATGTTAAAGTATTACCTAATTCTTATAAAAAACTAGGTTTTCCATAAAGACTAAATTAATTCAGTCACTTCCGCTCACGTTTCCTTTATCGACTAAAAAAAAAAAAACTTGATTATTTCAATTGGTTCCGGAGATATCGTGAGGGATGTGTGAAAAAGTACGAAAAATTAATTTTGACAGATTTATGACATTTTTCATAATAAAAAAAGTTGGACCTCCCAAAAATTGTTGTAATTGGCCATTTTAAATGGCCAAAGGTCTAATCTATTATTCTGTGAAGGTCCCATGTGGTTGTACCTTAAAAAAAAATTGTTGAAACGTTTTTGTCGGTTTTTCAGTGTACTAAAATTTAAGTTGCTCATGATCTAAGGTCAGTAATGTTTTTTAAAAGATATGTTTCAACGCCGTGTCTATTTTAAACGTAAACAAAGCGTTTTAGGGCAACAAGATAATATTTACATGTTCAGCTGGTTACAATCGTCGGTCAGTACTGTCTTTTACAAATATTTTTCTGCGCCCTATTTATTTTGTGACGTAACTAAACAAAATACAAACTCTCACTTGAGAAGTGATACTTTCAAGCCTTGTGAGCAGTTTTGTTCCTAACGGATGATCAGAAAGTCCGTGACTCCCTGCGCGTAGAACGAAATTGCGGTTGATGTGGAGGGGCAAAAATTCTTTAAGCAAGCTTAGCGAAATACGGTTAAATAAATTCCCTGCGTTATCTAATATAAACAAATGTTTATAAAATATTCTGAGGGTGGGAATCGCTTTCTTATAATTTAAAACTGTTTCCAAAAAAGAAAATTATCAAAACGGTCATGAACTAATATTCAAACTAAATTACTGAATTTCTCATAGTGTAAATTATTTAAAAAAATAGAAATCGATCTGTTTTTAACAAATGCATTCCTTCCTAATATCAACTATCATCCTACCCTATTTTCAAATATACTGGGTGAATGCAAAATAACGGTTGTCTGTAACCAAAATAATTATATTAACTAAATTTCTAATATTGAGCTTGGCTTTGGATTACCTTAAACTAAAATTTGTCCTCTTACTTGACTTATATAAACACAATAATAAAATAACTAATGGTACCCTTAAAAAAAAAAATAAACCGGATTGAAACAATTATCAAGAGAACTAATTGTTCTTTCAAGTATTTGACATAAAATAAATTAACCCTTTATTCAAAGCGGTTTTTGAAATACACATTAATACAAGTTATATAATACAGGTTGCATCTAAGTGAGAGAGCAACCCAATTAGGTCTTATTATAAGAGAAAACAATCTACGGGAAAATCACTTCGTTACAATTTTAAATGTAAATAATGTATTTTCGGGCATGGTCGTAGAAACTTCTTTCTACAATCTGCTATTTAAAACGAAAACAGCATATATGTATGTATTAATAACTACATAATATGTCATTAAAATATGTTTAAGTTAAATACCTGCCTTCCTTTTTCGTCAAAAATTATTTTTAATTAGTTTTGGCAATGCTGCTGCAAAATTATGAAGAGAGACACACAATCACTTTTTTTTATTGCCACAAAAGGGTATATCGCGCTTTCTATAGCACTTATTACGAAAGAATATGCTATATAAATGGATTTATTTGTATATAGGTAAAATGTATACTGTTCTATGTTAAAGCTGACTATAGTGTAAATATAACTGACAAATTTGGTTAACTGATATTTGTTCTGATAGAAGTAGTTACATTTCTAGCTACACTGATATACCGTAGGTGTTATGAATAAAACTAATAAATCTGTGGTTTGTATGAAATTTAAACGTATACAACAATTTATAAACTTAATACTTAATTTTGAAAATACCTAAACTCAGAAAGGAGCATAAATAATAATAATAATAATAATATAGTCGTCCACCTCAAGAGAGGACAATACGGGGAATTCCCTGAAGATGCGCAGCTCGCAGATGGAAGCATCCTAAGACATCTGGATGCCGGAGAGACCTATACATATCTGGGTGTGCAACAAAGGCACATCCAGGATGTATCACAAATAAAAAGATTCTCTCCGCGGCAAGTACAGACACCGCCTCCGAAAGATTTGGTCTTCCGAACTTTCGGGGAAGAACAAGGTGTCTGCAACTAATATGCTTGCCGTTCCGATTCTACTCTACTCCTTCGGAGTAGTAAAGTGGAGGGTAGATGAGCTGCGTCAATTAGACAGAGATACCCGCAAGATGATGAATATTCACAGAAGTATTCATCCTAGATCGTCCGTTCCTCGTGTGTACCACCCACGTCAACGGGGGGGGGGGGCGAGGACTTTTGAGCCTGGAGTGTACGCATGGCAGAGTAGTTCTGAGTATGGCATGTAACATCCTCAGGAGCTCAGATCCCCTCTTGCGGTTCGTAAAACATCACGAAACTGTAGGAGTGGGAGCAGGATTATTCAAGGCAGCAAAAAGAGCCGCAGATGAACTCGGTCTCGCATTTGACATCGGGCGAGGAGGCCGGCGAGGTGCTGATGTTGAGTCAGTCACCGAACTTCAGCCAAATCGTAAGCCCGAATCAGAGCTGCTGAAACAGAAAATCTGTTTCGGCAGCATGTCGATAAACCGCAGCATGGCGTCTTCTATAAGAACATAGAAACACTGGGTTTATCAACCAGGCTGACATTCGCCTTTCTAAGGTCAGCCGGGCTTAAGTCAGAGACCGAGGAATTCATTATGGCCTGCCAGGATGGTGTTTTCAACACCTTGGTCTACCGTAGCCGCGTGTGGCGTGTAGAGGTTCTTGATATCAACTGCAGGACCTGCCATCAGGCGCCGGAATCGCTCATGCACTTACTTTCTGCATGCCCCATATATGCGATTTCGGCCTACATCCACCGACATAATGCGGCTTTACGAGTGCTATACTACCATCTAAGGCACTCGTACGGGGTAGACCAGACACCAGTGCTGCCTTACGTCCCCGGAGATATTGAGTCCGTTGTCGAGAACGAGAAATGCCGAATTTACTGGAACTACTCGTTCCCGACTGTCAGGCTAATCCAAGCCAACAAGCCTGACATAGTCCTCCTCGACCATCAACTCAAGGTGATGTATGTCATCGAGTTCTCGGCACCTACAGAGAAAAACATCACCTTGAAGGAGGAGGAGAAACGGACCAAATATCGCGATCTCCGGTACGAGCTCCAAGTGCTGTACCCAGGCTACTCGGTAAAAATGGTCGTCCTTATAATAGGTGTACTCGGAAGGATAAAGCCTACGCTGCTCTCGGAACTAAAGATCATACCGGCCTGCCAAAAATCAGCCGAGTGGCTGGCAGGCCAAATGCAGAAGGCGGTTATTCTAGGTTCTCTCCGTCTGCTTAGGGCACATGATTCTGGTATCTACAGTCACTAACCCTGCGGGATGTGGGGAGTGGCTATAGATGATGCGCCGGCGCGACTCCCATGAGGCGTCGGAGGCCACGGGAGGACTGACCGGCATCGGGAAACCGGAAAAAAAAAAAAAAAATATATATATATATATATATATATATATATATATATATATATATATATATATATATATATATATATATATATATATATATATATATATATATATATATATATATATATATATATATATATATATAGTAATAATAATAATAATTTTAATAATAATAATAAGTTAATTAATAATAATAATAATTGGTATGGAGTTCGGGTTGGACAAATGTGCAGTCGTCCACCTCAAGAGAGGACGATGCGGGGAATTCTCTGAAAATGCGCAGCTCGCAGACGGAAGCATCCTAAGACATCTGGATGCCGGAGAGACCTATACATACCTGGGTGTGCAACAAAGGCACATCCAAGATGTAATACAAATAAAGGATTCTCTCCGCGGCAAGTACAGACACCGCCTCCGAAAGATTTGGTCTTCCGAACTTTCGGGGAAGAACAAGGTGTCTGCTACTAATATGCTTGCCGTTCCGATTCTGCTCTACTCCTTCGGAGTAGTAAAGTGGAGGGTAGATGAGCTGCGCCAATTAGACAGAGATACCCGCAAGATGATGAATATTCACAGAAGTATTCATCCTAGATCGTCCGTTCCTCGTGTGTACCTCCCACGTCAACGGGGGGGCCGAGGACTCTTGAGCCTGGAGTGTACGCATGGCAGAGTAGTACTGAGTATGGCATGTAACATACTCAGGAGCTCAGATCCCCTCTTGCGGTTCGTAAAACATCACGAAACTGTAGGAGTGGGAGCAGGATTGTTCAAGGCAGCAAAAAGAGCCGCAGATGAACTCGGCCTCGCATTTGACATCAGGCGAGGAGGCCGGCGTGGTGCTGATGTTGCGTCAGTCACCGAACTTCAGCCAAATCGTCTGAAAGCCCGAATTAGAGCTGCCGAACAGGAGAATCTGTTTCGGCAGCACGTCGATAAACCCCAGCATGGTGTCTTCTATAAGAACATAGAAACACTGGGTTTATCGACCAGGCTGACCTTCGCCTTTCTAAGGTCAGCAGGGCTTAAGTCGGAGACCGAGGGATTCATTATGGCCTGCCAAGATGGTGTTATCAACACCTTGGTCTACCGTAGCCGCGTGTGGCGTGTAGAGGTTCCTGATATCAACTGCAGGACCTGCCATCAGGCGCCGGAATCGCTCATGCACTTACTTTCTGCATGTCCCATGTATGCGATTTCGGCCTACATCCACCGACATAACGCGGCTTTACGAGTGCTATACTACCATCTAAGGCACTCGTACGGGGTAGACCAGACACCAGTGCTGCCTTACGTCCCCGGAGATATTGAGTCCGTTGTCGAGAACGAGAAATGCCGGATTTACTGGAACTACTCGTTCCCGACTGTCAGGCTAATCCAAGCCAACAAGCCTGACATAGTCCTCCTCGACCATCAACTCAAGGTGATGTATGTTATCGAGTTCTCGGCACCTGCTGAGAAAAACATCACCTTGAAGGAGGAGGAGAAACGGACCAAATATCGCGATCTCCGGTACGAGCTCCAAGTGCTGTACCCAGGCTACTCGGTCAAAATGGTCGTCCTTATAATCGGTGTACTCGGAGGGATAAAGCCTACGCTGCTCTCGGAACTGAAGATCATACCAGCCTGCCAAAAACCAGCCGAGTGGCTGGCAGGCCAAATGCAGAAGGCGGTCATTCTGGGTTCTCTCCGTCTGCTTAGGGCACACGATTCTGGTATCTACAGTCACTAACCCTGCGGGATGCGGGGAGTGGCTGTAGTTGATGCGCCGGCGCGACTCCCGTGAGGCGTCGGAGGCCACGGGAGGACTGACCGGCATCGGGAAACCGAAAAAAAAAAAAAAAAAATAATAATAAGTAAATAACAGGTAAACAACAAACTGAAATGAAATGTATTATACATATTCAAAATAAAGAAAATTAATAAAATACATCAGATATTTTAATCTTAATCGAGGATTTATTTAGAACAGTGTTTTCCAAAGTGTGTTCTGCGAAACACTACGGTTTCGCGAAAATATTCTGGGTTCTGCGAGGTAAGATATCTTAATAAAATTTAACAAAAATTTGTTTTAGAAGAGAAAAACGGTGTTCACCATTTTCAAAACAATAAGTTGAGTTGTAAAAAATAGGTATGCGTTTATTGATTTTTGGATAATATTGTAAGGGCTCCGCTGACATAATAAGTTTGGGAACCACTGATTTACACCTGAAATCAATAAGGTGACAGACAATTTTAAGATTACTACCTTTGAAAGTAACGTAAAATATTAATATTTCTAATCTTGTTAAATGGAATGAAATTGAATTTATCACTCGCGGCCAGGATGGTACTATAACTCTTTATAATAATAGTAATAATAATTTATTTGTCCATTTGATCATATTACATGATGTGTCATTATTATTACATGGGAATTGGTTTATATAATTAATTATATAATAAATAAATCATTAAATAAGGTAATTCTACAAAAAATCCCATATGATGTAGGTATATAGCCTTCACGTGATCAATTGGTACCTTTTAACTTGTAATTTTGTATCTTTCATATTACCACAGTACCCGCTGAGGATTTTTACAAAAATGTATGTATCAAAGGAATAGCTTTCAACCATATTTTGCTAACGGGACAACTCGACGAGGCTGTTAAAGGTAACTAATTGGTCACGTGGTGTACGACCATTTATGAAGACCCGTTATAGGTACGCACGGATTAACATAAACACACATAATAAAATAAATAATTGTAAATATATTAAAAAGTATCACAGATTGCCATTAGATGAAATGTAAATACATAAAATGTATAGTACACACGGAATATACCTAAACAAAAATACATGTAATAAAAATAAGTAATAATGAACATAATAAAAAATATCACATTCAGATATTCATCAACTGAGTAGTAACATTTATTACACAACAGTTTTTTAACATGAATTTTAGTTATTAAGATTCAGCATTTTGCATGAATTAGGTAGGTATTATAACTTGTATTATAACGAATGGTTAAAGTTCAAAGAGGATAAATTTGCTTCTGACATAAATGAGCAAATGTAGAATAAAAATGCATGGTAGTGTTAATATATGTAATTCTTCGAATATATCTCTACAACCTGCTCTTCTATTAGCTGCACCTATAAAACCTACCGCTTTTTTCTGTATAGTTTGAAAAGTCGTATAGTTTATTTCATACTTATTTGCAACATAAAAAACGTCGGCTTCTTTGACGGTGGTAAAGAGATAAAAAAAGCCGACGTTTTTTATGTTGCAAATAAGTTTGAAATAAACTGTACGCTTTCTGTTAAAGCACCCTACCTCAAAATACCATATGATATTACCGAATTGAACTGCGCATAATAGTACGTCACTAATATTGATTTACTTACTACCTCTCGTAATTAATTTATGCAGTAAAAAATAGAAGCAATTATTTTGCTAAAAACATTAATGTGAACAGTCCATGGGCAGATATACGTAAACCTAGAAATTTTACATATTTCTCCTGTTTAATTGTAACACACTTTGATTTAATTAAAGAGCTATAGTTAATATTTACATATAATAAATATTATAAAAGTAGAAATGAAATGTATCATCAGAGTGCGGGGCGTCAAAATTTTTAACATAAATTATGTACAATACAGATCCTAAAACCGATCCTCGTGGTACACCAACAGAGTTTTCTAAAACATTAAACATAGTTAATTCTACATAGTGAGTTCTTCTGAAGGTAGGAGCAGAACCTATCCAAAGGTGTACTTCTAATACCATACAGTTTTAATTTATTTATTAAACGTTCATGACACACAAGGTCAAATACCTTACTTAAGTCTAGAAATATACCATAACATTTTTTTATCATTTTTGCTGTAAAGAATATACAGAAATTCAATAATGGTATTGGTAGACTGACCTTTCCGGAAACCAAACTGATTAGTAGTAAATAATTTGTATTTATCCAGAAATGCAACCAGTTTTCCCGTAATATATTTTTCAAATATTTTAGAGAAGCTACTCACTGTATATATTGGTCTACAGTTGTCCATTAAGGTGTCATTATCCGACTTCAATAGAGGCGTAATCTTGGCTATTATTAATTTTTTCTGGAAATACTCCCTCACTGACATTTATTTAACAGATTTGCGCTGATTTTAGCATGTCCCGAGGAGTCTAATTTTTAAGTTTTTTTTTTATAATATCCAATACTTCTAAGCGAGTTGGCGACTAACAATAAAGTGAGTATACCTTATTATCTATATTTTGTACAGGTGGATTACTATCCGCTTTAAAACAATCTGACATATTGTTGTTGCTCCGTATTTATGCATTTCTAGAAAAAAATAATAAAATAACTATTGGCTATTAAAAAAAGCATTCTTTCAAACCTAACACAATAATACTAATAATAAATACCAGTAACTGAAGGAAATCATTTCTTGAGTGTGAAAATTGTCCGTTTAGGTGAGTTAATATTTTTTTTAATCAATATATTTTTGCTTCTAATACTAAGAACACTGTTATTTAATTCAATGCAGTTCTTGCTCCTAGACTGAGTAGTTGTTTTGATAGTTTCTATGTGAAATGTATTGGAAGTATTGTTTTTGATTTATTATATGCCTAAAACTTTTATACTAGTACATTCAGATGAGAATAACAACATAAAATATAAAAAAAACTATAGGTATTTATTAGTATTATCATGTTAGGTTTGAAAAAATGCTTTTATAATAACCAATAGTTATTTTTCTTTCTAGAAATACTATAGGGTTTATTTCCCAATAGTACATTCGGAATATTATTGAAATTATTTGGCTGTATTGCCAGTATTGCTATACTACATGTTGATCACTTATTATTTATATTTATATTATAACTTTATTGCACTGTTAATGTTTGTTTTCTTTTGACTGATAATGCTCCAAACTGTTCTTGACTTATTTTTTTGCCTATTTTACTAAACTGTTATGTTATTATACAATATTTTAGCTTTTTTATTAATCGTCTGTAATTATTTTATACCTCTTATGGTACCATTTAGAATTATCATCCTGTATCAAAGATAACTGCTGCAAAACCTATAATTTTCTGGAAGATATTTTAAGACACTTTGTCATTCATTTGTTATTTCTGACATTAACGGTGTTAATTATTTTGGTTTTAATTGGAAAGCTAATTCAAAATAGTAAAGGAAAGTACTAAGAAATATATAAAATTTTGTGTTAGCATTATTGTCACTATTAATTATGCCCTCCTAGTTTGTTGCCATTATTTGTGTTGTTGGTATGTTTGTTGTAATTGTTCACAGATATCAGTTCTTTTATTTAATTGGGTTATCTCTTCTAGAAAATGAGATATAAAGCCCGAAAGTCTTAGTGAACTACTTGGTATACATTTAGGACTAATTTTCTATCATCTTGTTAACATATATCATACAATATTTTAACATTTTCATCATGTCGGAACTCCACCCTTCTAACCCTTCTGAGTTACCATCGCCGTCAGCACGAAATGTAAACATCCATCAACAAATGGACAGAGTGGCTTCGGAGTTTTTATTTATGCAATACTTTGACAGGAATCAGATAAGAGATCACGCGAGCATAATTACACCCCATTGCGATTTCCCCGAAACCCTCTTATCGAATTACTCTATCTGTATGTGGTGGAAAGGCTCTGCTGCCATATTGAAGCAGCGATGTAGAGAATGGCAATTAGAGGCGTCGGCGGAATCCGCGCCACTTCCATAGGAAGTGCGCGGGGCGCGAGAGGCAAGGCGCACTGTGGGTTGGTCAAACTGCTGCTCTCCATTGGCCACCTTTGGTCAAACTAGTTATTGATTTCTTCGTTCCCGCGAACGGCGGACAGGATTCTACCCGAGAGTAATATTGCGAGATAATTGCAGCCTGCAGAAGGATCGACCGTCGCGTCGTCCGGCCTCGTCGTTCCTAACAACTGGCCGGATGCAGAGCCGTTCGTCACCGGAGAATGTTATGTGAAATGGATGGTAAATGCCTTGTGCTATGTGGAATGTTGATGAAGATGGGATCTGGGTCAGTTGTTCATGTACAAGGTTATTTTATTTTCGACACATACTATAGTGGTCTCAAAATAAATATTAGGGGTCATTGTCTATCAGGAATATGACTGTTCGCAGAAGCAAAATTTTAAAAAAAGCGAAGGAGCTAAGGCTAGGTTCTCAGAAGAAGCCTATTATTTAGAAAATACTTCTTCAATTAATGACAAATATACACTGTGCTTCAAATTAAGGAACCCGATTTCAACATTAATAACTTTTATTCCTTTAGCGATTTTAATAAATTTTAGATATGTCATAGCTATGGCAATGGCAATTTCGAATTAAAATTTTTGGCCAAAAATTAAAATAGCAGTGGAATAACTGAACAATTTTTGTTTTTCCTAAAGCATGTTTATGCCATTGTTGCAAAATTGGATTGTTCCAAAAATTTTCAAAAAAAATATGGCAAAATATAGAAAGAAGAAATATTAGAACACAGCAGAGAGTAATTATTTTTTTGTTACACATGCTTTTTTTAGGTTGTCAGAAGAAATTATACATAATCGGATTTGTCATCTTCCTTTTTTTGATGATAAGAAATTATTTTGTTTTACATTTTTATTTAAAAATCTGTTTAAATAAATAAGTTCGTAAATAAATCTAATATTTACTAATATTCATTATGAATGTTTTTCATGCTCAGTAAACCGAACTGTACACAAATTATTACATACATATATAATGTAGACTCAAACCGTCAAAGAGGAGCAAAATATAATCAATTATTATTTGCACTTATTATAACAGACTACTTTACTTTACTGGTAAAACAAGAAGAATCTACTGAAATTTTTTCATTCTCAAATCAAGACTTGTAAATTACTTAGATAAAAATAAGATTTTAAATTGTTGTCAATTTGGATTCAGAAATAATTGTTCCCCCATTATGGTGGTTTTTAAAATAGTGTGTGATGTAGTCGAGGGCCTTGAAAAGAGCGATTAGCTTGTGTGATTTCTCCAAGGTTTTCGACTGTCTCACATGAAAATGTTCTGATATACAATGGCATTCCATTTAAAAAAATGTTAGTTGACTCTGTAGAATCGTCTTGGCTCACCCTATTCAAAAATAATTTCCAATTATAGATTTTTTGTCTAGTTTATTTATGTTTATAATCAAGTTTCTAGCTATCATAGAACTCGACATATCGAAGTCGGACGAACTATTGCCCCAAATTTATGTTTACAATATCAGTGGGTACCTAATAAAATCGAGGTATATGTTAGAGCCAAAACTTCTATATTAATTTTTTCTCGAAAACTATAACTCGTATGACAAAACGTGTAAGGACCTGTTTTGTAGATAATTTTCTAAACTTTCGATCTTATATTAACATTCAAAAGTAAAATTAAAAGATATTCGAGAAAAAACACGTTTTTTCCTCTTACGCACCATAAAAAACTCGTACAACAGATCACCGGGGGCTTTTGACACATAGTTTAGAACGACGAAATCAAAGTGTAAAAAAATAGCATTTTTGGACTTTTTTCTTTAACAGATGCTAAAAGTCTGTTTTTTGTCATTTGAAATTCTAGTCGGTTGCAACGGTGACATTTGCTTTCTTCGGGGAACTATAAATTTTCATTTTTGATTTTTCTTTCTTCCGATATGTATGAAACATATTAATAATATATCTTTTGAAAGTGAACAAAATAACATTTAAAATATTGACGTTACCTTTTTTTCGAACCTCAATGCAATTATGGGTTTTCGCACTTTTTCTATTAATAAAAAATTACTTCTATACAGAATTTTCTTCGCGGAACTACAGAATTTTTTGTGAAACTGCAAGGTTCCCCAGAATACACTTGGGGAAACTGCTGTAAAATATAAAATTTTTGATTTTACAATAAAAATTATTTTAAAGTTTTAATAAATCTTATTTCGATATCTTTATGTTACCTACGTTTACTTTATGTTCGATACAATACACAATTGTAATAAAAAAGTTAATTTTGTCAAATAAATAATCTGATTTTTTTAAAATTTTGTATAAATACACAATTCGTTCTGAATAACTTTTCTTAATAATATTAATTATTTGTCAAAATGACACTTTACTAGAAATTAGTTTTCTCCTAATTGCCAAAGCCTATCTGATTTTGAAAAATTAAAAATATGCGGAAATTACATCCCCAAACGGTAACTCGGAATTCAAAAATAGTTTATCATTCACATCTACTGATACCGATTGCATATCAACTTGTGGTAAAAGTTGATAATATACAGTAATTTGAAGAAATTAGTATTATTCCTTCGTAAATTGGTTTCAGCAAATATTTTGTAAAGATTTTATTGAGAACGATTTGTTAAATTTATTTAACTAATACGAAATCTCTTGTTTCAGGTTTGGAAGCACAAGTCCAGGACTCTTCCAAGGACCTGTACTGGTTTTAAACAAATAGACATGTATAGTTTTTGTTACAAAGTGAGACGTGATTTAAGTGTAATATAAAAAGTACAAACTCTATTATTTAATAATACGTTCCCTTATACAGACTATCTAAACGTTTATTTTAAATAAATGTTCCTTATTATGTATCAGATTGTTGTATAAATAATTAAATCTGATGTTAAGTATTAAAATTATTCAATATTATAATTATCGTGTTTTATTTATTCCTAGAGAATTCCTGTAATGTTATAGCAGCTAATATGAAATATTGTAATTAGAACTACGTAATTTTATGCACTTCTACTTTCAGTATATATAATTTGCTGTTTAACATAGCTAGGCATGACATGAAATAGCTATTAGTATTATTTATTACGCCAGCTTCCAAGTCTTGCGTCTGCCACGTAATTCATAATCATAAAATATTAAATTATCTTTGACAGATAAATTAGCATTCTAATATTTACTATCATAAATCCAAACCAATTACAATAATGAAAATTGTAGAAAATATCTTGAAAAAAATAAATGTTGTAATTACTTTTTTTTTATTTCAATTTTAAATAAAATACTGACATCTTTCAGTTGAGCATTTTAGCAACTATTTACCGTTTTATGAATGTGTATGCCTATATTTTTTTAAAGATACGTGTTTTCAAAAATATATTGAAATATTCCTTGAATACCATTATTTTTACAATAAATTAGTTTTTAGATTATTTAATGAAAAACTATATAGACATGCGTTTGCAAATCTGGTATTGAAAATATCTTACGCAGAAGTGGAGAAAACTAAGGAATTCTAATATGTATTTAAATCAAATTGATATCACTGGCTGGAAAAATTTAACACCCTGTATATAAAACAGTATTTTTCAAAATGTTTTTTTAACTGATGCAAAATAAAAGAAATAATTAATTTTATTCACTATTGTCTTTAATTATATTTAAGAATATGATATGCAAATTTGAAATTATATGATAATCTCTAATTCTTCTTGATTAGACGGTTTTGCATTAAATCTAATAATAAGATTAATTAAACATTTTATTATTACTCTGTGACCTATCTAAGTAACAAGTCCATTAACAAGGTTTTTTTCCGAATATATTAAAAACGGCTAATATCTTACTTTTAGACAAAAAAAATTTCCAGCCAATATATATATATATATATATATATATATATATATATATATATATATATATATATATATATATATATATACCTATCGTCAAATATCCTCTTTCGAAATTTAAGAAACGAATCAATTGGATTGGCCTGTTAGAGGTTTCTAAGTTTTGTGTACTCCAAACTTGACTACGGAAAATATGTAATATCATTAATGTTTGGTCTATTCCGAGCATTTGATACTTTTGATGTTAACTTGCAACTAAAGAAATTAGATAATATTAGTATACGTAGGTAATACATTAAACTGGATTGAACCATTCATTACTTAGACAAATATTAGATTAAAACTGGAAGAATGCATCAACAAAAAAAAGGGCACACATGATGTTCCTCAGGGATCAGTAATGGGTCCACTCCTATTTATGCGGTATGTAAAGAATTTACCAGATTTCAGTAGCAGAGGAAGTTTTACGTTATTTGCTGATGATATTACTAGAGTTTCCAATCCTGGGATTCTGGAACTGGGACCATCCCGGAATTCTACAAAATAATCTGGTCTCGCAACCACAGTAGAAATCATAGGATTTTAAAATGTCCCGAAATTCATAGAAAGACCTCTATTTTCTACTGTGGTATAAGACATTATTCATCACCTAACTTAATGACGCCAAATCAATATTTGTGCCTTTGCCGTAGCATGTGTGTAACGTGAAAGAATTAGAGGATTCACGACTCTAATATTTAAATAAAAATACCTTTATTTAACCTAAAGCAATCTACAGATGCGTAAGACACTCGGTCACGAACGTGTCTAATTTTAGACGTAAAATGCATACGTAGAGGATACATGTATCCAGTTTTCACAAATAATATAACGCGTATTTGAGTTAAACGTAAAATCAAGACACAATACCATCTTATACAGTTTACCATATTTTGTTTGTCATTCATCAGGTTTGCCATATCCTAAGGTGAAAAATAGTAACCGAAAAATGCGAAAATTCAAAAACTGATGAATTAAATTAGGTGGATGAGTTATGCACCAAAAGATAAGTAAAAGTAAAATGTAGATTTATTAATAATACGGTACATGCAAGACAAGTTGATTTTATCGATACTGACTTCTCAAAAGCTTTCGACAATTTGATCACGATATTCAATTGTAAAAATTGTTCAATTTTGGAAGCTTTCATTAACTTTTTCTATTATTATCTGTCTGACAGGAAACTGACTGTACAATTTTGACTAAGTGGAAATATCCCAGAATAAAAGCATTAATAAACAAAAACTTAGAACCTTCTAAAAGAGAATTAATTTTACTGAAATATTTTGAGACAAACTCTATATGCAATGAAATTAGAAATGTAGGATTTTAAAGTTTATCCATATTTTTAACACTCATTTCTATTTTCTATTTGTTACTACATAGTCCAATTTTGTTATTCACACAATTCAGGAATGAATAAGGCATACATTTTCGTTTCTTAACATTGGCTTCTCCTTCTTCTGGAAAATACCCCCCGAATTGGAATTAACGATTAATATAGTGTAAACTGTAGACGATAGTGTAAAATCCTTATGCGTCCACATTTTAGGTGTTAATTTTATTGGCTTTCTAAGCAATTTATTTGTTTATTTAATTAGAACAACACCCAACAAGCCGAAGCCCAATTACAGAGTGGGGACACACAAACAGTGTCCAATACAAATTTAATAACAATAACAAAACATAAAAAAAATAATCAATAAACAAAAAATATACATATAAACAACATTAAGTAATATAAAATAAAGATGTATAGATATATCACAATGATTCCCTTAAATCTTTCTCATAGCTTTATTGCTGGGTACAAATATGTCACAGCAGGCTTGAATGTCATTATAAATATTACACATTCTATACAATGGCGAGTTTGCCAGATTATTGATACATGCTGTATCTGGCAGATAAAAAGTGTTGGCTGTCGTCGTGATGTGAGATGGCACATTTAATGGTATAAGCGACAAGAATTCAGAATTGTCAATGCTGCCAGAGATTAATTTTAGGAGATGAATGACGCAATTAATATTTCTCCTCTTCTCTAGCGTTTCCAGTTCATACAGTTCTAATAACCGAGTTTTTGGAATATTGAGATCGTATTATCCTGCGTCCTTGTAGTAAAGATATCTTAGAAACTTATTCTGGATTTTTTCTACACTGTATATATGGCAGCGATATTGTGGACTCCAAATTAACGAGGCATATTTTAGGTGACTTCTCACAAACGAGATATATAGTTGTTTTAAGCATTTAGTGTTAGGAAATTGACTAGTGCTGCGTACAATGAAACCATACATTTTAGAGGCTTTATTGAAATATTCAATGTGTCTGCTGAAAGTGAGTTCAGAGTCAAATGTCACCCCAAGATCCCTCACCTCCCCAACTCGATCCAGTTCTGTTCCACCCATGTCATAATTGTATTTAAATAATATTTTCTTACGGGTAAAAGTCATTATATTGCATTTGCTTATGTTGAAACTCAATTTATTGTTAACAGACCACAGATATATTTTACTTATATTATCAGACTGCAACTTATGACTATCATTCACATTATCTGTTCTGGAAAAGATTTTCAAATCATCTGCAAACAGCAAATACGATGATGTATCTAGTTCATTTGTTATGCTATTTATGAACATAAGGAACAGTAGTGGACCAAGGTTGGATCCCTGAGATGTGGCAACAAATGACTATGACACATGACTGCGAATGAACACCTGCTGAACTCTGTTTTGTAAATATGAGGATATAAATTCAACTAAGATGTCATGAAAACCAAATTCCCTGTGAAGCTTGTCTAAAAGGAGGCTATGTAAGACCGTGTCGAATGTTTTTGTTAGATACGTATATATAACATTTACCTGACTCCGATTATTATCCATTGCATCCGAAATAAATTGTGTTATATTACCTACTTAAATTACTGACAGTTGACCTGCATTTCATGAATCCGTGTTGATGTTCAGAGATGCTCCTTGGTACTGACATATAGACTCCTTTATAACTGATACGAGTATTTTAGCTGGTACGGAAAGTATAACAATAGGTCTATAATTCTTGATGTCTGTTTTGTCACCTTTTTTGAAAACGGGATATACTCTGGTCATTTTTCAAAATTATGGGAATCAATTAGTTCTTAAATTCAGGTTGAACAGAAACTTCAACGGATACAAAAAAAATGTCCACGCAACCTGTGACGTACTTCCGGTGCTCTACCCAAGAGCGGAAGTGTCACTTTGACGCCCAACACTACGGCGGTGCTCGCGGTACGGAGATCTCGGGCGCCAGTTTCTGTTTAGAGTGCAGAAACACCACTTTACTCTATCGGCGGGACGATAGAGGCCGGGCAACTGCAGTGAAGATACGGCTAAGCCAGGGGTCGGGAAAAAGGGAACTTACACACTACATTTAAGGAACAGACTCTCATTCAATATATGTACATTTATTCTACACACTAATTATTATTTACACTTTATACACACCTTAGTAACTACAACTTATACTACAACGGTCTTACCTACAAACGGTCTTATTCTACAAGCGGTCTTATACTACTACGGTCTTATACTACTACGGTCTTATACTACTACGGTCTTATACTACTACGGTCTTAACTACGGACAAGCGTGGCAGTAAGCGGGCGGTCAAGCGGTGCGATACGGTACGCCGGTGACTGAAGCGGTGAAACGGTAAGCAGCGATAACTTAATCGGTCATATGCAGACGGCGGACGGATACCAGGAGGGGAAGCAAGCGCCAATACAAGCAAACTATGCCTATCTAACGCGGTTACTTATTATCGCTTGGCTGATGGATGGTTCCGGTCTTATCATATGCCAACGAGTATCTCCAAAGCGCCCTGCCAAAGAAAACGGACTCAGGCGCCCTGGAGGGCACGCGGTTGAATGCGGTTACGGTAAGGGGGGGGAAGGAGTAACAAGCCTAACAGCGGCAAATTGATGATGACGACGGGATGGTCAAACTCCAAGACTACCCTGCAGAATTTTTACGTGCTCAGGTAGCCCGGGGGACCCGCGATTACGGACGATACCTCCAAGTCACCCTGCAGAATTTTTACGTGCTCAGGTGGCCTGGCAGGCACGCGGTTACGGGAGTACCTCTAAGTCACCCTGCCAAAAAAACGGACTCAGGTAGCCTAGAGGACACGCGGTATCAAATACTAGTATCTCCAAGTCACCCTGCAGAATTTTTACGTGCTCAGGTGGCCTGGAGAACACGCGGTGTAACGCGGTGGAACGCGGTTCTAATTCCAACCTTCGGCCGCTCTCCCGTTCTAAGGAAGTATATGAGGCGGATACGTTTAGCGCTCGCGGTTCATTAACTCTAAAAAAATAAAGCCCGGAAAGTACTCACCAGCCAAGTAATACCGATTATTTACCAAACCTTTATCAAACCTTGCTACCTACTTCCGGATCCTGTGCTGGCTTCCTCTCTGGAGCGGTCGGGGTCGGCACGTCTGGACGGTACGGGCGGCAGCAACGGACTGTTCTCGGATACTCTGCAAAATCCTCAAGCTACTAAACTCTGCCAAAAAGCAGAAGTAGGAGGAGCGCGGTAGTCATGCGCGAAATATTGCAACTACGTCACCGTTTATCGACTTAGAAAAATTCGCAATTACCTTTGGATACCTATGTACCTCTATACTCACAAGTTTACTTACTATCCAAGTCGGCGTGGTGCTTCGGTTGGAGCTCAGACGGGAACTAATTTAATGATAAAATCCTCATGCTACCAAACACTGCTAAAACGCAGAAGTAGGATGAGATACGGTAGTCATGCGCGGTTTATTACAGCTACGTCACCCGTTTGTGGAATAATTCCGCATTAAATTTAATTACCTATTTCTTTATACTCACGAATTTACTTACTATCCAAGTCGGCGTGGTGCTTCGAGTAGCGGTCGGACGAAGACTAACTTAATTGTGAAAATCCTCATGCTACCAGATACTGCTAACGCAGGAGTAGGATGAGATACGGTAGTCATGCGCGGTATATTACAACTACGTCACCCGTTCATCGACCAATATATCCTTATACTCACGAGTTTACTTACTGTGCTGGCCGGCGTGGTTCCTCGTTGAGTAGCTGGACGGAAACTAATTTAATTATTTTCAGTCTCAGGCTCCTTCATGATAGCGCGGGCAGAAGAGTGCCGGGGCACGATGCGCGCCTCGTGTGTCGCGATTCGCGGACTGCCAGCTATTCGACCTATGTGGAATGTTCACAAAACATATCCATACTTCCTATCTATAATTAATAATTAAACTGTTATTCTTTACAATCGCAGTAATATAATGGACAAAATATTCTTCAAAACCTAGCTACCTAACTTAACTTAAAAAATCACTTCGTTACAAACCTTTGACTATGAAGGAAGGTAATTGGTCTGGCCCAATAGCCTTGTTCACTTTAAGATTTCTAATAGCTTCCCGTATGTCCTCAGCAAACGGACTGTATAGAAATCTGGCTTGCATATACTTTATTTATCTTAGCCATACCATCTATGTCCACGCTGTATACACTTCTAAAATTTGAGGCAAAAGCATTTGCAATAGATTTCCCATCGGAATATTCTGTTCCATTCAAGTGCATTTTACTAGGAACCTGAACAGCACCTTTTCTGCCACTTATGTATTGCCAGAAGGATTTGAAATCCGTACAGATATCTTACTGAATTCTATTTAGATATAGTGTATAAGCAATATCGATATCTGCTTTTATTTTAGTTCTTAAGTTAATATATTGTAATTTTAATTCATCATTTTTTATGGCTTTAATTCTAATCTTATCCTTTCTGTTTATATCACTTATTATTTGTTTGTTGAATCACACTGAATATCTGACATTTCTTTTAGTTTATGCCAAACATAATGCCGATTGAGGCCAAACTATTACACTGATATTTTATGCGTCTACAGATTACGTATATGCGTCCCGGGACTTGAAATTTGGTCCCAACGTTCCGAAAACACTTTTGGCTCCGGAACTTGGAAACTCTAGATAACACCATTACAGTTTTTGCTGTAAATCCTGAGCAAGTATCAGTTGTTTATAAGGAACTTGTCACTTGATGTCAGCGCATTTTTGCAATTGTCAGTGATATAAAAACAGTATATTTAATTTTTCACAAACGAAAAACAATTGATATTACCCTTAATAGTGTTATTCAATTTTCCAATACTTCTAAATTTGTAGGCCTTTGGCTTGATAAATTATCTTTGAATAAGCATATTGATTATACTAAATAGTGTTGTTTTCGCCATTACAGATGTTTGGAACATGATGGTCTACTAGTCTTCTAGGTGATTGGAACTAATGTTGGTAGTGTTTTGGTTTTTCACACAAGTAATATATTATATGTTTATATTAAAATGTATCTCATATTATGTAAATCGTGAATTCTCAGATTTGGTAAAATTAAATGAAAATTACCAATTCATACTTTTATACCTAATGTCTTTTATATCTGACACCACAATGTACAGCTAATCACTTATACCATTTTATTACTTTTTGAGCTAGTCTGTTTCAGTAATAATAAGCTTGATCCGTCACAGAAAGCAGACGCTATTAACGTTCTCCGGTCATTAAAAGCAACGAAGCTGTATGCTTAATGTATTACTGAATGGTTAACAAAGATCTATCAAAATATAACATCAACATGTAAATTTATATAAAGGTAGACAGAAGTAAGAGTATATAAACAATATAAACATAATATATTAATGTTTGTGGAAGATTGTAAATAATGTATTTATGTATTGTCGTTTTATAATAACAAATTTTGTCGTGTCATAATAATGTATCCAATTATTTATATTTAACCCAATTAAAGAGACATGCAATATAAACGTATTCGATGCTCCATCTCATATTACTCCAGTTCTTGCTAACCGTATGTGTTGTACCAATAATATCCTCCATCCATCATTTCTTCTGTAGAAGGCGCCCTTTGATTCTAGGTAGAAACTTTTGATTAATGCTTCAAGAAAACGCCTCTCGAGCGATCACCGTGGTGGCAAGTGTGAGCCACATGCGGAGCATAGGTAAATATATAATGCCAAGACAGGATGGACCAGGGAAATAGAGGACCTAATTAACACATGACACCATATGTGGACTAATGAGTTTATGGGAAAAGTAGCAATTTATGAAATCGATTTGTTGGAAACTCCCTAACGATATGGTTATGGGTTTACCTACAAAAACATCTGAAGTGTTCATGATCTGGGATGTGTTTTATGAGACAGTTTTATGCGAAATAATTCGTATAAAGTCACATAGGTGATGATTTTATTGCACAGCTTAAATTTGTTATGCCAAATATGCTCATTAAATAATTTGATTTACACTGACTTTCCTGATGGTTAGTGTTATTCTATTTTAATTTGTCTTAGATTATATTGCATAAAATTATTAACAAAATAGCTCTGTTCTTTAGATACAAAAATGAATTAATAATAATAATGAAGTGTTTTACGAATAGAAAACGCAGCAGACATTTGTTTTTAATGATAACTTTTATAAAATTAGGGTAGATATTAATATGGCATATAAAAGTTGTTTAAATAACATTCAAAACAATAATCGTTGCGATCCTCAAAAATGTTGGTCATGTATTAACGATAAAAGGTGTATGAATTTGTTACAGGACATAATCAATTTCGATAATATCAATTTCAGCCAACCTGCTGTTATCGCAAATGCTTTTGCGTCTTTTTAAATCTTAACGCAGTACATTTCCGTATCAGTGGATTCTGGCAGACAAGTTGACGTCATCTACACAGATTTGAGTGAAGCGTTTGACAGACTTGATAATGGTATTCTTGTACGTAAACTTAAACAGTGGTTTTTCAAATAAACTATCTAAACTTTATTCATCATACTTGCGGTGTAGGTGCCAATACGTGGAAAGCCATAGTGTCAAGTCTGACGAATTAACAGCTTCATCTAGTGTACCACGGGGTTTCATACCTGGGCCTCCTCTTTTCGTTATTTTTATCAACGACATCTTACAAAATATGATCGACGTCAATTATCCTCTATGTGTAGATGATTTAAGAATTTATTGTGACATTAATTCTATCAGCGATTCCCTTCAACTGCAAATGAATTTAAATAGAATCCAATGACTGGTGTATAAAAAATAACTGGCCATTAAACGTGCAAAAGTGTAACTTTCTGTTTTTCACAGGAAAAGAAACCATATGTTTACAATTATACACACAATAATGTCTCTAATTAGAGTAGCCGAATTTAAAACCTATTTATTTTTGATTCGAAGCTGAGTTTTAATCTTCATATTAATGCTTATTTAAAGTTGTTTTAATGCTTTTCGACGCCTTGTTCGATTGGTTCCGAAAAGAATGTGTTGACTTAAAAGATAATATTACTTTACAGTAGTTTTCAAGATATACGTAACTTTGTAGTCATTTTAAACTAGTGAGAAGTGGTAAAAATAACTTTAAAGTATTTTCGTTCGTAGAAGTAACGTCATTTTTACTCATATAGATATCATTAGTAAGTTACGCAAATTTCTCGACAACGTTACAGGAAATTTAAATAGAACACAATCAGTTATAATTACTTTGAAGTGATTGTTTGGTAAGGATGTACAGTCAGCATTACTACCAATTGTCACTTTAAAGTTGAAAATGCTTTAAAGTAATGCATAGTAGTATCCGCGACGTTGCACAAACTGCAGCAGTTACTTGAAAGTGTAATAACTATGCAGTACCTGAATTCAGTAGAATTTACGTAATTATTACTACACGGACATACCACAAGATGAATTTTACACTAAAGTCGCAGTGACAGTTATGTAATGCTTACTGTATTAAAGTTACCATGCTAGTTCCCGTCAGTTTGGTGCTAATTGGGAAAAACCCTGCTTTCGTTAGAAGTTATAAGGTATTCACGTGGGTTTAAGACACTAACGTTTTATTTTTACTGTTTAATTCTTTTGTTCTAAGTTGAAATATGCTAGTATAATTTAGAATCTTGGGTATTAAACATATCGCAGTAATTTAGAAAGTATTCAACGCAAATTTTTAAAGTATATTTATTATGTATCCTTTAGGATCGATGGCATTGACCCAGTTGTTACAGCGCTACATCAAGAGCTTGTAACTAGGCATGATATGTTGAGTTTAAAAGATAGAAGGAAGACGCATTCTCTCATATTCTTCCTTAATATTATTCATAATAAGATAGACTACCCTTCTGTTTTATATCAACTTAATTTTAATATTATTTTAATCGTAACCAGGCACGTTATTACTTTTTATTCACCAACCCAAGAACCAATTTACTTAAATTTTTCCTTTTATGTTGTATATGCATCAATTATCATTGCATTCAAAATAATTTAGATATTTTTATTGGTAATATCAACTCAATTAAACAGTTTTATGTTGGCAATCCTGGCGATGAGGGCATGCTAGCACCGCGTTAAGTTTCAAGAGCGGGCGAACTGTTGTCTTGAATCTCGACAATCACTCCCCCACCCAAGATAAGCTCTATCTAAAAAATCTCTTGTAGTAAGGGGCTGCCCCATCTTATTGAAATGTCAAATAGTGTGAGTGTTGTGGATTAATAATCATCTCACATTTTAATTTGTTTTCTTCAGAAACAGTTGATCAGCTAGTTATTTTTAAATTTCGAACCAGAAAGTGTTACTTTTAAAAATAAGATTCCTGGTTGGTAAGTCATTAAACTTTTTAATAATTTATAGACATTTTTTGGATTAGAATGCTGTGAATTCTATTGTATAATTCAATTTGTTTTAGTATTAGCTAGGAGTTGTTTTGGAATAATTTATTTATGTTTAAAACTGTTGATTAATTACTTGTATATGTATGTATGTATATATATATATATATATATATATATATATATATATATATATATATATATATATATATATATATATATATATATATATATATTATATACATATATATATACATTATACATATAAAAAACTATATTACGAATTAAAAGTATGAAGGTTTTTTGCTAAGTACCTAAATAATATTTCTTTAAAAGTTACTGTGTCTACAAAAAATATGATGAATAATTCGACATATTTTTTTTCTCACCTTCTTCTGGTACTAAGCCACCGTCGTATACATTATGTCAAAATATAATTGTTACAGGTATGATACTGATATAGAATTCAACAATAGAACAATGTAAAACTCTAATGTTTGTCAGATAACCATTCAACTTTTACCAATTTATGTGACACTGATTGATATTTAAACATGCCAAATATGAATTTATTTATTATAAATGATTTAAGTTCAACTGAGCTCGAAATTTTAATCTACGCCACGCCACCATAATGGAAACGATTAATATTAACGAGTTGCCAAGCAATTTAGGTTATTCCACCTAGAGTTGTTGACATTTATAAATCATAGTTTTAAGTTGTTAATCGTACATTTAATCAGTACATAATCGTAAGAATCTTAGGGAATATTTCTACGAGCATAATTATTAGCATCATGGTAAGTCCATTTTTCACCGAATTAACATTATTATTAATACACAAAGTATAAATAATAATTATAGCAAGGTCTTAACCAATTACCCGCTAGCGTTCTATTTTCAGGGCCGAGCCAAGGGTATCTGCCGCTCGGGTGCAGGATATAATTTGCCGCCCCTATAGCTCCTTAGATGTAGTGTTAATTGTAAAATTTTGTATTTCCTTGATAACTGTTAATTTGTTTAAAAAATAAAAAATCACTAAAGTTACATAAACTTTATTATTTGTATTAACTTAAAAAAAAAAAAATATTTAAAACAAACATAATGCTTTAATAGTTAATTATAACAAAGTACACTTTATATTATTTATTATTATTAATTTAGAACTTATAAGTTATAAACAGGAACTAAACTACATAAATTCTAAATTTTAATATCAAAAGCTACTTTTCTTGCTTTTTTTAATTGCAAATTCTCTAATTAAATCCGGCATGCTTATTACAGCCAAATTTTTGTAAGTCTATTCTGGCTCATAGTAGATCTCAAATAATTTTTAAAATGATTTCTCACCATGAGGAACAGTGACAGGCATCGTTAAACAATTTTGTAGGGCTACAGATAAATTCGGGAAAGTGCTAATTAAATCACTAACCACAAGGTATTCTAAAATCTCCTTTGCTGAAGTCGTATTGGGTTTATTATAAATGGACAATATTACAATTTCATTTCATTAACGTCCATTTGTTTTGTATATGAATCGGTTTATTTAATTTGTAAATCCATACAGCATTTCATTAATTCTTCTTTATCTATAGATAAAGAGCCTAAATTATTTAAAAAGCCAAAATAGCAGTTGCACTTGTTTAACTGTTCAAATCTGTCATTTAATTTTGATACTACTATGTCAAAAATACAAAAATGATGTCGCACCATAGCGACAAAGCGGTAACTCGTGTGTCGCTTTAAAAAAATGCAACACATTTTCTATATCAAGTTAACTTGATACGAAAAAAAGCCAGATACAAGACTAACTTGATAAACTAAGTTATATCCTAAATTTCTTTCATTTTTCGTTTTGCAGCCCTAAATAGGTTGCCGCCCAGGTGCTGTGCACCACTCACCCCCGGCACGGCTCGGCCTGCCTATTTTCATCATGATGAGCTTCTCGTACCAATTGGTGACCTTGTAATTTACAATGTTTGATATTTTCTAATTGATTACTGTTTTTATTTTGTGGAAAAAGAGTTCAACTTTTTATTGTCCCATATATAAGACGTTGGCCAGATTCCTAAGGCGTTTGATATATGCGAAAGAAGAATAGTTTGGTCCCGGGTTTAGCAATTTAACATGTGCAACTAGCCGGTATTCTCAAAATCCAAAAATGTCCAAGAATAAGAGATGTGAAGGGGAGTTACGGATTGGTAAAAAATTCAACCAATTTATGGCTCCGTGGTCTAGAGGTAACGTACTTGCCTCGAAATTTCGGGGTCCTGGGTTAGATTCCTGGTCGAGGAACTGGGATTTTTCTGTGAGAGAGAGATTAATCGTAGTATACTCGGATATTGGGTGTGTGTCCATTGTCTCTAAATGTGTAGGCCTCTCCCACATAAGGTCATTCCAGACCTTCAGGGATAAAGGGGGTTGTAATTTCATGTGGTGTTATTATTACTACACAAACAATATTTCAGAAAATAAGTTTGAAAACGTATCCCTATTGTACGGTAAAACTTCAATTGAAATACTCGAGGAATTCTTTAGTCCAAATCTTGTTGAGCACATAATAAAACAAAGTGACTTGGAATTGTTTGCGAGGCAAAAAAAACTAAATTTGTCTCGTCCAAGATGATTTGGGTTCATTTTTTGGAATATTATGATTTAGTGAATACCATAAATTTCCACAAGCTAGATATACAGTGAGAGCAAATTTTCAGATACTGATGTCTCTAATATACAATTCTGTGTCTAGAACACATTTTGGAGACATCAAAATGTATTTGCAACTAAATGATGATAACACAAAAACTAAAAATAAATGGTTTCAGATACTGTGATCAAATACGACTTGTTTATTTGTACCGTGACCAGTGAGCCCAAGATATCAATTTCTGTAGAAATATTAAATTAGCTGATGAAGCAAGTTTTACAAGGAGTGACATAGCAAATTTCCACAATGAACATGTGTACACCAACAAAAGTTTACGCCAATAAAAATTCGCATAAAACTAACATTTTTAACATAAAACCATTTCAGTTATAGGGTACACTGTAGTGTACACGACTTTTCTGCTTTTTACCAGTTACATTATTGAATTGGATTATACCACCATCTACAGTGTTCTGCTTCTATTTACTACAAGTTTTTATACAATAACTTCATTTAGGTGCGCATATTTGTGTCAAATCGGTGAAATAAATTTCGGTAACATAGATGAGCAATATATTTGCCACTGCAATTCAAAATACAGTTTGCTATTTCTCTTTGTAAAATGTCTACACTATAATTTTCCCTACTTCAAGTAGTGCATTTTTTGATAAGACTAAATACATTATTAAAATATTGTTAACTTTTCGTGATTCTTGGAGTTAAAGTGACTTGCACAATAGTGTATAATGTGACTCACAAAGTTCTGTGTGGTACCAAATAAGTAAAAAAAACAACGTTCGATAGTTCACAATAATATTTCATTTAGAATTGTCATACCTCTTCGACTAAAAATATCGAAATAACAATTCTTTCAAAATATATTGCATTGTTTATTGAATGATTTGATTTACTAGTATTACGTTATCAAAATATGTGATTTATTCAGGGTGATTCAGAATTAACTGGACAAACTTAATATCTGAATTCAAGACTTCAAAATAAGAAAAAGTCTCCTATGGAGGTATACCCGGAAACGCGTCTTTAAAAAGTTATGCTCCTTGAAGATGGAGGCTAAAATTAGGTTTTTATTTTTTTTTTCAAATTAAAAAAAAAATGAAGAAACGAATTTTGGTAAAGATTTTCCACTTCTAAAGGATATTATTCAATCATCCCTTATCGGTAAAATGGGTGAAATTAACAACCCCTATTTTATTTTCTTATTCAAATTTTTAATGGATCCAACTTTTATTATACAAAAATGTACCTTGAAAAGCTTGATTAATTTAGAAGTCTTTTATTTTTTCATCGAAATGACATTTTTTGAATAGAAAAATAATAGTCTGGATAAACACTGTTATTTGGGAAATTCCATTATTTAATAAAATGGGAAATGCTTAATATGTCAAATAATCCTCATTCGTTCAGGGCTCAAGTTAAGTATAATTTTTTTAACCTATTAGGCATTTTCCATTTTATTAAATAATGCAATTTCCTAAATAACTGCGTTTGGATCGATATTATTTAATTTTTCTATTTAAAATCTATCACTTCGATGAAAAAAATTAGAGTCAAAAAAGTTTCTAATTGAATCAAGTTTTCCAAGACACATTTTTATGGGATAAAATTCGGGTCGTTAAAAAGTTTGAATAAAAAATTAAAATGGGGGTTGCTGTTACACCAATTTTACCAAGAAGAAATGACTGAAAAAAATGTTCTTTAAAAACGCTTCTATTTGTAGAAAATTTTCAAAAAAAATTAATTTTTTTATCTTTCTCCAAATTTGAGAAAAAAATTAAAAACCCAACTTTAGCCTCCATCTTTGGAGAGGTGTAATTTATTAACGAAGCATTTTCGAACATTATTTTGAGATCCTGAATTTAGATTTTAAATTTGTCTAGTTAATCCTAAAATACCCTGTTCATATATGATGGCACAACAACAAATTTTATTTCTGGACAAATGATGAAGAAAAGTCTAACATTTTTTTAGTGTCAACCCTTTTTGCATCCCTTTCATTGGACCCTCTGTCAGTCAGAATAATTCACGCAGGAAATTGATAAAACACGGTTGAACCATTTTGAGATATTGAATATGGAAATGTTTACAAATACAATATGTTAGAAAACTCAATACTATTAACATTATATTTAAATAGTGTATCCTATACAAAAACAAAAGAATGCTCGTTTTTCTACCAAATTTAATGTAAAATTGAAAAATTCTAAATATTTTAACAACCAGCATACTTCATTATGTTATACATTTTCTGCTCTTTATAAATAGATATTAATTTATGCCTCGAACAATAATTTGGATATCTCTCTCTATATCCCTCTATTTCGTATATGAATATGCATTTTGTCTTTAGTATTTAATATATAGTAATGAGCAAAAAATTAAAAATAATTAATGTGAGAAATTACGTTAAGAAATTTTCATTTCCTGGTAACTTGACCTATATTATTTTCCTTAATCCTTGTATTTGTATTTAAAAAAAATTAATTACACTATATATGTTATTTAAATTATATATTTATTTCAACAGAATATTGCATTAAATTACTATGCACATGCGGTTCAGCTATCTAAATCGGAAAGGTGTTTTAATATTTTATATATTATCTACAATTTATATCGTCCATTGACTTTTAACTTATATCCACGTTTTTATAACATTTTAAGAAGTAGTGCAGGTTGAATCAATTATTATGAGTGTAATTTGTCTCTAACAAAAAAAACATAATTTCTGTTCCAAGCTAACATTTTTATTAATTTATTCTGTAATTATGTACTTTCATTTCTAATTATTAATTACGTTTACAACAGATTTGTTATAAATACGTTTTCACGGAATATTATAGAATAGAGGAAAATAGAATAGAATGCATCTGCATTATATGAAAGATCATTGCCAAAATTTATAATGCTATTCCTTGTGTACGAAGTAAATGTGGAATAAATAAATTTAAGTCTAATATCAAAAAACAATTATTAGATAATCAACATAATTGTGACGACTAACTGAATTATCAAACATAATACATTCAATAATAGTTAAATAGTAGTAAGCGTGGTACGAAGCCAGACTAAGCACATTAGTTTAGGTCTACGAATAAAGAGAATTTATTCGTAGGTTTAGGTTTACTTTAAGTTAGGTTAAGTAGGATAGGGTAGTGAGGGGATTAAATGGAACAGTAGCGTGAACAGAATTTCGCCTCTTTGCAATAAATAAATAAATAAAAAGAAATAACCGTTAATTTGTAATTAAGGATTATTGGTAAATAAAGAATACTTATTTATTTAATTTTTTTTCGGATTCCCAACGCTGGAGAGTCCTCCCGTGGCCTCCAACGCCTCACGGGATTCGCGCCAGTACATTACCCGCCACTCCCCACATCCCGCAGGGTAAGTGACTGTAGATTCCAGAATCGTGTGCTCTAAACAGATGGAGAGAACTCAGAATGACCGCTTTCTGCATTTGACCTGCCAGCCACTCAGCTGATTTTTGTCAGGTCGGTATGGTCTTCAGTTTCAAGAGCAGCGTATTCTTTATCTCTCTGAGTACACCGATTATTAGGACGACCATTTTGTCCGAGTAGCCTGAGTACAGCACTTGGAGCTCGTACTGGAGATCGCGGTAATTGGTCCGATTCTCCTCCTCCTTTAAGGTGATGTTTTTCTCCGCAGATGCCAAGAAATCGATGACATATATCATTTTGTGTTGATGGTCGAGGGCTTGTTGGCTTGGATTAGCCTGACAGTCGGGAACGATTAGTTTCAGTAAATCCGGCATTTCCCGTTTTCGGCAAAGGACTCAATATCTCCGGGGAGGTAAGGCAACACTGGTGTTTGGTCTATCCCATACGAGTTCCTTAGATAGTAGTATAGCACTCGTAACGCTGCGTTTTGTATTTCGCGCTCTTCGGATGCATAAAGTTTAAGGTCGTCCTTATAAAATAGATGAATGACCTCCGGTCGCTGGGTTGTCCGTATTGATATATGCGGGTTTAGTGGAGCCCAATAAACAACGGCAGCCGTGAGATACAGAAGAGGAGAGGACTCAAGGAGTAACCCTGAAGAACTCCTCTTCTAAATGTCGTGACCCTCTGTGTACATGATGTTATGGTGAAGCAGAGTGGCAGCTGCTGTTCTATGTATCTCACTAGTGGTGCTGGTACCGCAAGACATTCGAGCAAGTGTAATAGTAGCTCGTGTGATGTTGTGTCAATTGCCTTGTGGTAATCAATCCAGGCCATCGATAGATTCTGCTTTTATCGCACAGAGTCTTGTGTAATACAGCAGTCTATCAGCAAACTGTAATTGCAACCTGCTATGCCCTTCTTAGCCCCACGCTGTTCGTGTATCTGCTGGAAGACCGGATCAACAGACCTCAGTGTCCTGGCATACAAGATACGATAAAATATCTTGTAGCAGGAGTTGATGCAAGTGATCGGCCTATAATCCTTCGGGGATAAACACAGTACGGCCCTCGGCGAACCAGTCCGGAATTTGCCGTCCCTCGTTCAACCATGGATTGAATAGGAAGTTTCTTCCACCACCAGTTGTTAATGCCGTCAGGAACCAGCGCAGCGAAGTTCTTGGTACCAACAAGTGCTTGTTGGACTTCCTCCGTACTGATTGCCGGGCACACTTCTTCCGGCTCTTCCATATGCCTGTGGCACGGAGCCTCGAAGTTTGCAATTGCTGGAGCGTCGCTATTGATGGACGCGTTGTTTCATAGATTCCCTTCCAGAAGGTTTTGACATCTTCTACAGTCGGCGGATTGAAAGAGGCAGGAAGGATTCGTACGGAACAACATGTTTTGCTCCATACTCCTCACCCACCTCTTCAACGCTTTTTTTATAGCCATGTGCATTCGTGTCCTATCTAGACAGTGCTGTTTGATGGTACGCATCACTGCCAGATTTAGAGTGTGGTCTTGTCGTCTTAGTCTGGCTGTTCTGCCCCGGATCTAGAGAGTGAAGACCTTACCATTTCTTGTGTATTTTACCACACTCTGGATCCGAGAAGCGTGTTGTCTAGCTGACTGTATCTTGCCTTCGATTTTTTGTACACGCCGCTTGGCTTTCTCGACCCAGTTTAAAGTGTTAAAGTCCTTCTCACGGAGGACGAGTTGCTTCGTGGCGTTGTACACATCACAGTTGATTGGCCAGATGTCTGTATCTTCTGGAAGTTCTTCATCGATGATCGCGTCCATTCTAGCCAGGTCTTGTGGCTTTAGATTAGCCCTAGTGTTAACGCAAACCCTCGTCCTTAAGTCTACATTGGTGAACTCTATAGGATTTTCCCCATCATCTAAATGCCGCGGTGGAACTTATTGTTATTATTATTTAATTTAAGCAACAAATGAAGTAATGAATGATGCATTACAGTATGATAGACATAAATTAAAATAAATTAACTCGTAATTTTAGTAATATTAATCATAGATGGTACTATGAATTAGTTAATTTGAAATTTTTTAGACTTAAACATCATATCTGATACAGTCAGTTTTTTCTCGATATGGATACTTTTACTTTATGCCAAGAAAATAGATAAATAGTCTCAGAATTTAAAAAATGTATTAAAATGGTATAATCAGTGCAAAACGTTTTGGGCATTTTTCGTGGGATTATTAAAATTTTTAATGTAATACTTAAGTTTTAATCCTTTGCGAAACTTCTTCATAAGCAGGAAATCTTATTTTGAAAATGTTTATTTAGGTTTTGACGTATGAGTACAAATTACATTAAAACATAATAAGGAACGTTAATTCTTGTCATTGTTTACAAACCTATACAAATAATTTGAAGCACCAGGTACAAAATTATTTCCGGAAACAGGAAATTCTATAAAAAATGTTATACTAAATCCGTCTACGAGACCCAGACCTGAGAAAATGAAATTATATAAACAAAAAACTGATAATTTAGTTGTCAATAAATCATTACAAAGGTATGCGATTTGTTAGTTTTTTTAATTTTCAATAATTAAACTGGGTAATATTTATCAAGTTTTTTAAATCAATAAATAAATTTATTTGATATCTACCTATATTAAATTGATACCACAACTTTTGCCTATGTTTTGTTTATGACGTTTTTTGTGCTAAAGTAACACAAGCAATAATTATTAAAGCATCAGTGACTAATTAATTTAATTCGTTTATCTCTCAAGTAACTTTTTAATGAATTCAGTAAGAAGTAAAGTATTTCATACTGTTATATTCGACACTGTTAGATTGTTTCTAAAATTTATAAATAATATTGATCTCTTCCAGATATTTTTCAAATATATTAACATAACATGGCATGAATATTAAAATTTTTCATTGTAATTTATCCCGCTTCGGTCTTGACTGATAACTAAAGCTGGCCGAGGTGGCCACGGTCTTGCGCTGGAGTCACACGTGCCGATTTAGAAGTGATTTACGCTGCAGTCTTATTTGAAAGGTTAATGCGTGAGGTTGTACCCATAAATTATACATAATGTCAAACGCGCCGTACGCGGACACAGTGAATAAATTTATCGGTGAATTTCCGGATTTATTCTATGACGGATGCAAAATAATTTGTAAAGTTTGCAATCAAGACTTAATGTGCTGGCACAAAACAGATTGTCGTCGTCATATCAATACCGTACAACATCAAAATAAAACAAATGGCATGCCTTTGACAACTCAGTTTATGTTTGATTTATTGTTAATGTTAATAGCCTGTAATATTCCGCTACACATACTGGATAAACAACCATTTCGGGAGTTTTGGAATAAATACAATCCCCAGGTGAACTTACCAAGTCGTACATCGTTATGTAGATATATTCCAGCTGTTCGTGAAGACATTGTAAATAGGATTAAATGTGGATTAAAGAATACACGGCTCTGGTTATGTATTGACGAGACGACAGATTGTAAAAAAAATTATATTTTAAATATTATAGTACGTGTACTGGACCCTCTTAAACCAACATTTCCACTTTTACTAGCTAGTAAGAGACTAACTGCGTGTACTGGCGAAATAATTACGCGGGTGGTGTTGGAGACATTCGAAAAATTTGAACTTTCAACAAGTCAAGTATTGATGTTTGTGACTGATGGTGCCGCGACAATGCGCGTGGTAGGCCGTTCTCTTCAAAGAGACAATTGTAGGTTTTTACATGTTACGTGTAAAGTGCATGCCTTACATCTTGTGGCAGAAACGATTCGAAAATGTTTTCGAGAGGTAGATGCATTAATAGCAAATACAGAAAAAGTATTTCTCAAATCCCCCTAAACGGCTTCGAGCATTTCACATACAGTGTCCTTGTATCCCTGAACCACCAGAGCCGATTCTTACACGTTGAGGAACGTAGTTGAAAGCGGCTTTTTATTATGCTGAATATTTTCAACAAATAAAAGCTGTGATACTACAGTTCAACTCTAACGAGGCTGCAGCTATTAGGAAAAACCAGACAAGCTTTCAAGACGTTTCCCTTGAAACAGATTTGAAAACTATTTACAACAATTATAGAGGACTACACGACGCAAGAGAAAAATTGCAAAATAGTTCGTTGTCGTTAGTGGAATCGCTGCAAATAATGGACGACGTAAATACACAGCTACAGGCTATAAATGACGCAAAAAATAATCGCGTTAGTGAAAAATTCTAGAGTGTATTACAGAAAGATCCTGATTTTAGCAAATTAAGACAAATTTGTGATGGTGCATCTGCAACTTCGTTAAATGAGTTCACAGATTGTTTTACTTATGCCGGTATTACATCCGTAGATGTCGAACGGTCATTTTCAAAATACAAACATATTTTTTCACCAAAGCGAACATCGCTGACGGAGACAGCTGTAGAAACATACCTGATGCTATTATACTATAGATCTTCCCCACTTTGTGATGACGACAACCAAACTACTTCATAAATCTGCTTAAAATGGCGAGTTTTATAGAAATTTTTATAAAATGTAACATTATTGTTAAAATTTATTTCCATTTATTGTACTTATTCAAGTATTATGATATGATGTAAACATATGAGTCATATGACCGCTCTGTCGGCCAGGTGACCTCGGCCAGCTTTACTGATAACTAATTTATACGAAGAACTTAAATCAAAATTTGGTGTTCATTTAACTCAACTCAGAAATTAGCCCAATTCACGTTAGTTATTCTGCTTTTTTCATAGTTAATTTTATATATGACCGGGGGATAAATTAGAAAGAAAAATGCTATTGAGCAACCACTAAAATCGCGTGTATTAACACCATATGATTTTTCTTAGCAGGTTATTTGAAAAGGCCATGACAACAGACGTGAAAACCGGTTGTTTTGTATATAAATTGCATTATTGCTAAGAGGTTAATGGACAACATTTTGAACATATCCTGTATGTTGCAGTTAAGGTTAGATGTAATGAAAAACATAACTGCACTTTGTACCTTTAAAATCAGGAAAAAAGATGTCATAATATAATATCGATCTGTGTACCATTTGACACTCCAAACAACAAGTCGTTTTTGTAGCAGCTAATCAGTTTGCACTCCTAGCTAATTATTGTTTATGCTGGTATTCCATCTAAAACGTTCGAGATTTGTATCTCATTTGCTATGGGAGTAATCAACTAAAATTTGGAGTAGTAAATGGACAGTTTTTTATCTTATGGTAGGGCCAATCGTTTAATTTTAATGTTTCTAGGAAATATATCAGCTTTGGATTTTCACATAATAATCAAAATGTCATTAAAATTTATTAAATTCTGGATACAATTATTAAAATATTATAATACCTTCCAATAAAACATTTTAATTAAATATACATCAGGGAAAACCTCAGGAGACCTCAACGTTGGATCAGGAAGCAAACCAAGCTGAAAAAGAAATGAAAAATGAGCTGTTTCTTATAATACGCTGCTCCGCATGTAATACTGAATTTTACATTTGTTTTGTCGAAATTCGTAGCTATAACAACCTTAAAAATCGACCGATGGAAGAGCTCTGCAACTTTCAGGTATATATATGTAAAATTAAAAGTACAATTATAACTTAATTTTTCAGTGATTTATGTAGGTATGAAATGTTGATACAAAATTTCACAATATATCTTACAACATTGTAGTATAATAGTCAACAAAAACCTATAACATAGTAATTAGTATTACAAGTTTTAGTAGCATCTTCTACAATAATTCATGACTATAACCATACGTTTGTAGTACAAATTTGAATATCAAGATTGAGCCAGTTACTCTTTCTTTCGCAAATTTTTGCAAGCTTGTATTGTAACCTAATAATTTGTAGTTTAATTTTACTACAATTTCTTCTTGAAATTTAGTACAATTTGTTGTTGTTCCTATTTGTATCGTAATTTGTAGTGTGTGTATAGTATGTGAACTATTTGAACAGACATCAGCTCATGCGACTTTTTTTAACTTCCCGCTAAGAAAATTGAAAATTTTCAGAAATCGGGAAGTTATTGGTTTCACCCCGATTTTCGAAAATCGAATTTTTGTGAGATCTCAACGTCTTGAGGTCCTAAGATGCTATTCTGACTATTCCCACGATGGTGTCTGTATGGCTGTATGTATGTGTGTGTGTGTGTGTATGTGTGTACGGTGTATATAAACCTCTCATAACTTTTAAACGGCTTGACCGATCGAAACGGTTTGCGGCATTCTAAAGGGGTTGACTCAACTTGGATTTCCTGAGAATTAGAACCGATTTGGCCTGGTAGATTTTGAGGAATCTCAAAAATAAAATTTTCAAAAATTTGTTTTGTTGGAATATCTTTTAGACTACTTAACCGATAAATTCCAAAATCTAATCAGCTCTTCTTCTTATAAAACAATGTCGATCGTCGTAAACCGCATCAAAATCGCTTAATTCGTTCGAGAGATATCGATTACGAAAAATTCAAGTGTTTTTTTGAAATAACATTCAAAATTCCTGTCGAATCGATTTTTGGTACTAAGATATCTTTGTACTTAAAAAACTGCGTTGAATGCCGTAAACCGCATCGAAATCGGTTGATTCGTTCAAGAGATATCGATTACGGAAAATTCGCAAAAAAAAGTGTTTTTTTTTTAAATAACATTAAAAATTTTTGTCGGATCGATTTTTGGTACAAACATAACTTTTTGTACTTGAAAACCTACGTTGAATGCTGCAAAATGCATCTCGATTGGTTAATTTCTTCAAAATATATCGCAGTTCAAAAATTACAAAAAAAAGTGTTTTTTTAATATAACTTCGAGATTTTTCACCTAATCGTAGAGCTCAAAAATGAATGTGTATAAAATTTTGAGCTCGGAGAGCTCAAAAATTAACTAATACGTATATTTTTGAACGCTTTAAGCTCGAAAATAGTGGGAAGTTTCAGGGATGGCCTGCAGGGTCAACCGATTTTCAGATTTTTTTTATTTCAAGCGAGGTTAATTTTTTCCTTGTTTTTTAAAATGGTTCGTTAAAACCTATCGGCACTGGTCATTTTCTCGGAATAAAGCGTTCGTTAACGGCGGTTGTTCGGTATAAACATGTTCAATATTAACGAATATTCATTGCAGAATATAGCAACTTATTCCGTTCTTGAACTTTCAATCGTTATAGGCGGATGTTCCTTAAATCATTATAAACCAGGTTCGACAGCATTTGCAAATAATACACATGTACCTACCTTAAATCTTTCGATCAATTGGTACCTATTCTAATAAAACTATTTAACACGAAGCTACTTGTTATTTTTCCTTAAGTGTTCAAACTTTCTGTAATATGTAATAAAATTTGTGATATAACAGTGTAACATCAATAAAACTGGATAAGTGCATATTAAAATAGTTTTTATTTATTGTTTCATCATACAGATAAGAACCCGATGCATGGATCGATTTGTAAAAGTTTTGATAAGTAATGAACAGCACGCACATTAGTGTGGAATAATTGACAGAAGATTAAATAAGGCGGCAAGTTAAACGAACTAATAAAGATAAAACAAACACCGACACCAGCTGAATTTTAACAGTCTTATTAACAGACGACTTTTTCAGTCGATAATGTCCCTGCGTTGTTACAATTACTAATTGATACCGATTGATTTTTAAACTACTAACGGAAGGTGATTACTGAGAAAAATTAACAGCCATTATCTGATCTACAATACAAGGTGTGGTGCCGGAGCTGGTGCTATATTAAGACTTTGGTCTCTTTTTTCTCTGAAACATGCAATTCCATGAAGTACATTACTGGGGAAAAAGTTCTACTTCTAAGCATGCAGAGAAACAGTAACTAATTAGATTAATCAATAGGTAATCTATATGGAAGGATTTTAGAGTACCTAATTGATTTATTTTATTTAAAACTACAACAATGGCGCACAACTGATGAAAGTATAATATACCTATTTTTTTTAAATCCGACATTTCAGATGATATTTTACAAGTTGTTGGCTGTTAAAGTAGAAATTATTTCTTCAATAAAAAAACAGAAAAAAACTTTATTTCCTATTTTTATTTTTAGAGGACTTCCAGCCAGGTATATGGACAATTATTTATCCTACGTTTCGTCCGAGTTTTCGGACTTTTTCAAAGGTTAAAAGCTAAAAATAATGGTTTTACATAAGTTTTAAATTAGATTAGTGACAGAATACATATCTAAAAAAAGTGTTTTCTTACCTAATATAAATTTTCTATTTTAATTTCATTATTTGGGCTGGTTTTATTGTTTTTAACACGCTTTTATTAGCTTCACTTGTATGTTTGTTTGTTTGTTTGTAACCGACTCTTTGGACTCGATTTTGACCCACTTTAAACGGACAGATTTAATTGAAACTTTGTACACTTACGAAGAACCGGTAACAATACAATAATTTGATAAGTTTATATCATTATCCTGATCAGGATCGCCAGTCCTTTCCTCACGTATCCTCTGTGTGAGAGCAAGAGCCTTAATATTGTAAGTATATTCCGTGATTCTCAGTTCGGTCGTTGGCCGAGCGGGTAAGTCTTAGTCGACGCGAAACGACGGACTCCTCGGGCGTGAGTTCAAATCCCATGGCTGAAATACAAAAATATTTTTTTTTTCAGAAATATCTGTTGGATCGTAATATGTTATAATATCAGCATCAATAAGCAATATAAATATAGTTTAAAAAAACTGCAAAACACGCTTTCATAGCACATCAAACTAAAAAGTGAAAAATAAATATAGTTTAAAAAAAACTAAAAAACACGCTTTTAAAGCACATCAAACTAAAAAGTGAAAAATAATTATTAATATAAACTGAAAACAATAATGAACGAAAAATACTAGTATTATTGTGAAAAAGCGTGGGGCGCTTTGTGCCATATTTTTCGTATATCGAGCAACCCACGCTTTTTTCACAATAATACTAGTATTTTTCGTTCATTATTGTTTTCAGTTTATATTAATAATTATTTATTTGGTAGGTATGTGTTGTAGTTCGACGAGTTAGACAGAGAATGATCAGTATTTGGTGTCGCCGTTGTGTGTTCTTTTTAAGAGTAGGTAATTATAACAGCTGATAATATACTTATATTGATGGTCCGAATGACAGAGTTATTGTAAACATTCTGATGATATTGGATAGCCATTGAGAAGAGATTTTACAGTTAGCACATATACAGGATGTATAAAAATTGTTACTATTGAATAAGATTGCGATATATGCTACTTAGATTTTCTATATCTGTTTGATAATTTACTGTTTTTTTGTTATTATGTATTTCAGCCATTTCCAAAAACATGCGTTTTTTTGGAATTTCTTTCTTTATGCAGTATGGTTGTATCCGGAAAGTTAAAATTGTGTGAATTATTTATGGCGTGTTCAGCTAATGCTGTGTTACATGAATTAGGAGTTGCTATGGAATTTCTAATTGATAATTTACGCTGATTTATACGTTTATACGTTTATACGTTTATACGTTATACGTTTATACGTTTATTTAAATATTGACGAAACGTAGGATAAATAATTGTCCATATACCTGGCTGGAAGTCCTCTAAAAATAAAAATAGGAAATAAAGTTTTTTCTGTTTTTTATTGAAGAAATAATTCCGAGATTTCATTATTTGCTTTCATGTATAGTTGAAAAATATTATTTAGGTATATATTATTATAATTATTATATTATTATATTATTATACTGGGTTAAGTACGGTTCAGCGAAAACGATTAGCCGAAAATAATTCACCGAAAATAATTGACCGAAAATAATGAAAACAATTTCACTGAAAAAGTAATTTAGCGAAATCAATTCATCGAAATAATATTTCACCGAAATTCAATTCACAGAATACCAATTAACCGAAATACATTTCACCAAGTATGTGACAAAATGTCTGTCTGAAATAGTAAAAAAAATAAAGATAAATTTTAGGGGTATTTAATTAACATTGTAGCTATAAGAACAATCGAAATTAATATATGGAACAACATGCTAACCAAATTAATGTACAGGGTAATTTTCTGAGAATTCCCACCCATCCTAATTTTGTTATTTCTATTATTAGGAAAAAAATGGTAAATATAAAATTTATAGGACTTTTTATATAGATTTTGCAAATATGTCAGAACAACAATTAAAGTGCACATAAAATGGCTACAGTTATTAATTTTATTTTTTTAAATTGAACGCCTTGTATACTTTAACATATTTGAATAGAACGCTCTTTCACTAACACAATAATATATAGCTTGATAGGTCTATCTTTAATACTAAAGGAGTTATGATGGACATTTTTGTGAGTCCCACCCCTGTTAACTTTGTTATTTCTGACAATACACAGTGCACAGTGTGTTCCACTTTGAGCAGACTCACCCCTGTATTTCCGTTGAATTTGAATTCTTCTTTATCAAATTGTAGTACTCGACAAGATCTGCCTTACTGAATGATTTTTTTTATGTTGTGTATCCTGTGTCTGTTTAAGTGTTTCGTCAGAACCGTATAAAGTTATAACAATAACATTGCCACAGCGTGCAGGTTTAAGATTTGCGTTTTACATTTTTAAGTATACAGGGTGAGTTTTAAATGCGTAGTTATATTTTAACCCTCAATATATTTCGTCGTGTACAATTGATTGGCACTGTCAACAAATTTTTTTGAACAAAAAAAATTTTTAATTTCTGATAATTTTTTCGTCCTGCAGCCACTGACATTTTGATAGTCACTAGATAACTTTGGAAACGCCGTTCACAGAAATGACGTAACTGAAGACAGTGTTGCTACTGCCAGAGTTCGTCATCACAATTATCCTATAATTGCATGCATGGCATGAATTGCAAATTTTTAATTTTTAAAAAAAATATTACCTTTTTGTTACGGACATTTTGTGAAACGATATTAGACTTATTTAATATCAGTGTAGACGCCGCACCAAAACAAATTTAAGAGTTTATAAAACATTGAGCTCTTTTTAAGAAAGCATGATATCTGTACACACTGGCCGAAAATAAGAAATAAACTTCAAGGCGGCCAAGGCGCGATTGATTAGTCCTTTGTGGAAAGTGACACTTGTCACTTGTAGCTTGCTCTTAAAATAAAAGGTGTTAAAATTATCTGTTTATCTATTTTTCCTTGTAAAATTAGGTAATCCTGACACTTTTTTTATAAATAAACAGAACTCGTCCCGTAAGCACCAAATATTAAGAATATGCAATACTTTTTCAGTGTATTTTAAATTATTATCATTGTCTCTAATTTATAGTTTAAGTTTAATCTGGTTCATTTCTAAAAATGAATCAAAGTTGAAAATAATCATTTTAAAAAGACGCATTTACTTTAAAAGAACGAAAATGCAGATTTGTTTACTTACCTAATACAACAGTTACTACATGAATATATCATATGGGCTTGAGGTTTGGATAGCATTCCATAGCCGTTTATCTTGTCTAGCATTTTCATCTACTTGAAAATATGCCTTTAACATATCCAGCATTAAAATAATAAAATGAGTCGTTATGGTTAATCACTAATTTTCACAAAATGAACCACCAAAGGAACAAATTATAAATAATAAATTTCGGTAACATAGTAACTCAAACCGTCGAATCACAAATTTAATCACAAAAAACTATAAATAACGATATTAAACACATTTTTGTAAATTCTAATGCAGACAGGTACGCGAACTATGAATAACTGGTTTTTACATAGGGTGTAGTGTTGCCAGATGTGTGAGATTTTCACATAGGTTCTAAATTTCATTATAAGTAAATCATGATGCTTTTCAAAAAGTTTCTATTGACCTAACTAACGGTTAATTTAGCTAACTGAGCATTGAAAAAACGGGTCTTACCATCGCAACAGAAACAACAGAAAACAGCAAAAGAATATTATTTATTTAGGCTTGCACAACTAGCGCTGTTTACGTGAGGTTCCGATTTATAAAGATCCTACGTACACGGTATAAAACTTAATTCAATTTACTCTTTTTTAATGGAAGAACTGACCGAGTTCGGGGCTGACGACCTAAATTTATCTTTTTTATCAACTTTTGCTAATATTGGTGTAAAATGGCAGAAATTTTTAAATAATAGTTTTATTACTTAAAAAAAGTGCAGGTACACAAGGAAAATAATGGTATAAATACCATGAAAATAGTATGTCTGGCAACACTGATTAGGTGCGTGGTTAGATGTGTGAAGATCATAGGTTACATATGCGACGCTAATATCGCAGTTCACATTATGGCGTGGTCGATTTTTTATCATGTAATGGCCTATCCCAAATAAAGTGCTATTGTCTCAAGAAAAAATTGATCTTTTTTTATAAAAAATGACGTATACTATCCTCTTAACCATCCAGAGTATTATAGAGGAATAAAATGCAAAATTTTTGGTATGACCAGTATAAAAAGTGACAGAAGTGTGTGAAAATACTGCAAATTATTTTCCATCACCTGATATTGTGTTGCACCTTCAGTGTTTTACTATTAGATGCCAATTAAAATAGTAGACAGCTGATTTATTCCTTGAACACCTACATATTTCAAATTATTGTAATAGCAGAGGGTAAGTACCTACTTCTTAAAAATAATAATCCTTTTATAAACTTGGAAAAATGAGATGGGAACATTAAATTCGTCTCGAGATTCCCTAAAAAAGTGTACTGTTGATCGGAAAATTTAGTTTTAGTTGTACATTCCATATGAAACGCTTAAAAAAAAATGTTGATTGGTGCAACAAAAAAGTCAAAATTGTACATTTCTCCCGTTGAAAGGTATTTCAAAATATTTAAAAATTATTTCAAGTGGAGCAATTAATCGTTTAAGTAGCTAATTATTTTATCCAATGTTATTATAAATTCGGGAATTAACTTAATGCTAGGGCTCGGTTTTTCAATCGTGGGTTAACTAAACTCACACTTTTAGAATTCGAATTTTTTCAATTTTACATTGTTTGGTTATAGCAACAAATATTTTATGCTAAAGTAACTTTTAGTTGAAGTGGTTTGTATTAGAATCTCATCGATTTTTGTGAAAATATAATGCTAAGTAACCTTCAACTTATGTTAACTCGATTGTAAAATCGCGCCTAGGTGAGAGAATTGCAGAAGATATGCGGCAACGTTGCTTCAGTCTATTACATTATTTTTGCTAAGATATAGAATGTTTCCAGTAACCAGCAGTTCCAAAACAATTTCATCGTATTTTTTTGAAAATCGATAACTCAGTTACACGTGCGAATTAAAAAAAAATGTGTCAGAGGGTTTCTAAAGATGTCAAGAATCGGTAGTTATAACTACACACTTAAGGCTCACCCTGTATAGACAAATATAAAGATCCAAAGTGTAATCTGAGTGAATGCTGCATCTTTACCAGGTATTCAATTTAAATCTATAAATCGCCATTAAATGTTTCTGTTTGTTGTAACGTTGTTAAGGTTTCTAAAGATAATGGAAGCTAAGAGGGGCAGTGCGCACGGCACTGACGAGGAGAGTTAGTCAGTTAGGAAGCGAGATAGTGACCGAACGTATCATCCTCTATCGAGTGAGCTAATAAAAATTAATTGTTCATAATTGATAAGTGAAATACTGTGTGTATAACGCCTAAAGGTGGAATCATTATTTTGTTGCTTAAGTGGTTAATCCCGTTGTGGATTTTAATCGAGTTTTCGTTATATATAGTTCAGTCATATTGTGTCAATCTATCCTAAATAAAGAGTAGTGGAACGTTAAATGGTTTTCTTTATTTAGCCATAATAAATAAAGTGGTGCCAATAAATGATAACCAGGTTGTCGTCACTAGTCATCTGGACCACGACCATCTCCACTGAGCTACCGAGCCACCCTTATGGTGCATGGGTGTAAAGCACTGTTTTTTTATAACATTACCCATTATATTGTAATATGGAAAAACGAAAACAAATAATTCATGCTAAATACCATATACATAGATTTAATATATAAAGTTACAGGTAATAATAGTGTCTGTTTTTTTATTGATAAGAAATGTGATTATTTAGTTTCATAAAAGGCACTAAATTAAATATTCACATTTCTTTTTAATAAAAAAAAATATGCATCAGTATTGCCCCAAAATGAGTTACAAGTTTTAAGTTAACCTGTTCTGACATACAACTTCTACCCTATTTGAACACATTAAGGGATATGCCTAGCAACAGTTGGATACTACTATGAGTATTTTCAAAGAGTAAAGGGTTTCATTCTACAGTTAAATCTTAGTAAATTAAAAGCCATTTCCGAGGCCTAAAATTGGTTAAAAAATCCTGAAGTAGAAGCAGGAATCCATGTGATTCACAGCAATTATATAGTGGTATTGGACAATATTCAACTATCAGAAAATTCTTCATTGTCATTAGAAGAGCTCTTATACATATATAATTCATAATGGGCAAATTAAGTTACATTAGAAAGTTTGGAGTTTGCAAATATTACGGTGGTAGATATTTTTCGCCTTTCACTCATGTGTTTACCCCACAAAGGAGATCATTCTCAGCAGGAAACTTAGAAACTGTTTTCGTTGATGCACAATCTCAACTATTGTCCACAGAAGTATCCAGATGGGACGATACTGAGAGCAATCTGATTTGCCACGTTATAGAGAGTATCATACACAAAGATCGCAAAAATTTTATATCTGGGAATGTATTCTTTTATTCCGGATAATTTAAGTGGAAAAATGTATCTCAATTTCTAAAAAATGAGATAGATCCCATGATTACTCAAGTTATAGAAGATGATAATCTTTTTGAAGATAAGCTACTCTTCCAACAGGATAGAACAGCCCCACATTATACAGATTTGACACCACTAGATTTTTTTCCATGGGGAAACATTAAAACCAAACTCTATGCTACTAAACCTGAGATTTTAGAGGAATTAAGAGCACGAATTATGCAGCAATGTTATCGAATAACACCACAGATGTTCCAGGCAGTTCGTAAAAATGTCCAACAATGTTTGTATTACCATTATTGTATGGAAGTCGGTGATGAATATTCTGAACAATTAATTAACTGATATTTGAATTATTTCCTATTGTTTGGTTAGTAAATTGAACTTGAGTTTTCTTCATTAACTTTTATACTTTCTTCTTCATGACTTAAAAATATTGAAAAAATACACTTAAGTATTAGCAGAAATAGAACACTAAACTAGTTATATGGGTTATTATTTCCTTCTAGGCTCGACCAATAGGCAAAAACAAACCACAGTCGTAATCAGGATTAAAAAATCTTTCAAATGATGTATCACCCAGCCCTTGTTCCCATTTAAATTTCTTGAAAGGATTGTTCTACAGAGGGGAAGTAATGACAGCTGAGTGTCATATCAAAAGATCTTTCCCTAAAAATGAAAATCGACCTATCTGGAAATTTTTTCACGAAATTGTTTTTCCAAGGGCTAGATTTGCAGATAAATGCCTGCAATTGTTGAGATAATTCCTCATTTTTTAACTGAGTGTTCTATTCCAATTTAATATTCTTTTCTTGAGATTTTAAATCAGTTTGATATAATACCAGCATTACCAATGCTTAGGAAATAGTGGAGAAATAAAAATCTGTAAAATGAAGGCTTGCCATCGTAATCAAATCCTTTTATCGTAATCTCTGAATGACATACAACAAATTTAATGGCAGATGATTAAACACATGGTTGCAAACTTTAAAAACTTTGGTGGCACATGATAAAACAGATGTTTAGGCATCCGTAAAAAATTATGTTCGTACCGAAATTTTTAATTACTGAAAACAATCGTACAGATTCGCTGTGTCTACATGTATCGCTTTGAAGTTCAACACAAGAAGTAGAAGTTAAGTTAAAACTAAACTGAATGTTAAATGACCTGCATATTCGTTTTATCAACGTTCGCAGATAATTTCGCAGTAAAATATACGAAGGCGAGTATAATTGCTTTGCAGGTTTCTCGCATCCGGAGTTGGAGTTTGAGAACAAAGCGGGAGCCTTTGTGACTCCTCTGTCGGTATTGATTATTATCGCTCCTATAATGCGTCTTAGAAACACTCACTTAATTTAATTAATCTAGAAGATTCTTGATGAAGCAAATATCTTATGTACTGAAACCAAGAACACTTCATATTGGTTGCTTAGCTTCTGATACAGTATTTCAACTTCTCCGAAATTCGGTTCACTTCCCTGCGTTAATTACATCAAGGAGAATTTATAAATAAATTGGAATTAAATGGGTAAAATATTTTTTTAATTCATTTATAAAAACAGCATAAAAGGAAAACAATAAGCAATATTTTTACTAATAGGTACCTCAGGGCGGTAATAATAATATGCTTTATTTGCCCAACAGGTAACCTCACTTACAGGACAAAGTTTCAGTACAAAATATGCATAAAATTTTATATTTAAATCTTATACTTATATTAAATTTTAAACTCATCAACCAAGGTAATAAACTTAAATTCATAATGCTGCATTAAAAAAAATACAAAATTTGAAGCTGAGTATAGTAAAAGTACATGATATATAATATGGTAAATCGTATAGTGAACATTAATCTCACTAGGCATTAAAGTAGTTCAGATATAATTGAGAAGGAAGGAAATAACGATAATAATAATTAAGACAGGTAAATAATATAAGACATTAATTAATTCGTGTAAGGTAATATTTGAACATTTCGAAGGTAAATAAATAAAATAAAATAAAAAGACAGAGTTATAAAGAAGATTTTGGTTCTAAAGATTAAGATTATATTTCAATAGCTTCTCTAGCATATTTCAATAGCTCCTTTTGTGCACAAGTGTTTATATCACAGTATTCACTTATTTTGTTAAAATTATAACACATACAATATATAAGTGATTTTAACATCATGTCGCTGTTGGTTCGTATATTGTAAAATGTAAGATTTTGTCGAGAATGCGCTCTAGGAATCAGCAGATTAATTTGTGAAAGAATTTGAGGACAATCAATTTTATTATGTAGTAGTTTATGGAAAAAAATTAGCATGGAACACATTCGTCGAGGTTCCAGACTCTCAAAATTAAGGCTAGCCAGTAGATACTTATTGTCTATCCCTCTCTCGGGATAATTACCTATAGCTCTAAAAGATAAGAATTTTAGAAATTTTCTTTGAACTTTTTCTAGCGTATTTTTGTGGATAAGGTAATAGGGATTCCAGATATACTTCCATACTCGATCTTTGATCTTACGTAGGAGTAGTATAATAATTTCAGACATGTTGAATTAGTAAATTTACAATTTCTTATGATAAAACCTAGCGTTTTGATTGCTTCTTTAGACTTAATGTTCATATGTTCGGCAAAGCGGAGTTCAGGATCGAAATATATGCCTAAATTTTTTATTCTATTTGTGCGTTCTAGGATAGTATCATTGATTTTGTAGTTGTAGATAATATGATTTATCTTTTTTGTGTAAGTTACTACATTTTATTTGTTGGCATTGATGCCAACTTTGTTAAGAATACACCAATTGTTGACTGCGTCGAGGTAATTTTGAAGACTTATACAATCATTTACGGAACTTCTGCGCTCGAAAATTTTTAAATCATCTGCAAATATCAGGGAATCGCATTGTAGTTCAATACACAGATCATCTATAAATAACAGAAATAATAAGGGCCCGAGATTGGAGCCTTGTGGTACTCCGGATGGTGCCAAATATGTCTCTGTTAGGTATGATGGAAAAAAGTTTAGTAAGTTTAGGTTCAATCCGAACTTTTTTCACCTTTTGTAGCAGTAGCTGATGATCAATGCGGTCGAAGGCTTTGGTAAAGTCCGTATACAAAGTATCTACTTGACCCTGTTCGTCTATGATTTTAGACACGGTTCGACTGAATGACAGTAAGTTCGTAACAGTAGATCTGTTAGACATGAATCCGTACTGACCTGGCGATATGTTCTTTGTGGATAAATATATTTGATTGTATAAAATAATTTCAGCATCTTTGCAAAATTCCATAGAAGAGAAATTTGCTATAATTATTTACACAGGCCATATCGCTTGTTTTAAAAATTGGGAAAGACTGAGGTTTTAATGGAAATGTTAAACAGGATGAATAATGGTATGGAGATTGCATCAGCGCAGAAATGGCGGTATAAGATTCGGACCGGATGTCATTTTATTCTTTAGTTTTTTTATAGCATCCTTTATTTCTGATGTTGATATGTTTTTCATATTGATAGTTTCGAAATTGTTGTTGTATCGGATCACATTGTTATTTTGTGTACTGCTACTTGGAGCACTATACACTGAACTAAAGAATACGCCAAATACGTTTATAATTTCTTGTGGATTATCATTTTCATTATTCTTATATGACATTTTTCCAGGTATTCTTGTTTGTTGTCTTTTCGATTGTATGAAGGACCAGAAGTGTTGTAGATCGGAGGATACTGAGGTCTGTATACTAGAGATATATTGTTGATAAGCTAAATCGATCTGTTGTTTTATTGAAATTCTAAGTTGTTTTTATGGTTCGAGATAGTAGTTGAATTTTGGTTTTTTGAATTTGCTGAAATATTTGTCTTTCTGTTTGATGTTATTGATTATTTCACTGGTTTACCAATTAGCCCTCAGTGTTGGTAAATAAAGTGCATTAACTCGAAGATCTCTCCAAAACTTCATATGAATTTCAGGCATAACGGATGATAAGTTTTTGAGAATAGATAGTTTTCTGTCTTCAATAATACTTCTCACCGATCTTCGCTGCTTTGAAAAAAGATCCTCCATTTTTGGTTTCTTTGTTTTTAAAGAAATTAAGCAGGATTCTTTGTCTGTTATGAAGCTTGTTTCGTACGTCATAGTGCGATCTCCTCTTTTTGCTCAAATTTGAACTATATTCTTCAAATAAACCCGAGGTTGCTGCTTATTAAGTTTATAGACAGAAGAAAGGTCTTCCCATTCATAAAAGTTTTGAGCAGTTATCACTTTTACCTTTTTTAAATTTGCGTTTTAAACTACTGTGATAAAGTCTTGAAAATCATATAATTTTAGCATTCTTTTCATAGATAGTTGCACTTCGATTATTTGTTTTTAGTAGCACTTAGTGAAATATCGTTATCTGATGAAAGCGCTCACTATCGGCGTCGATATCGGGATCTTTCACCGAGTCATCCGAATCGTAATCGTTGACAAGTGTAACTGCCAAATCCGGTTGTTTATTCAAATTACTAGTGTCACTCAAATGGAAATCATTTTCAGAAAAATTACACTGACCAAAAGACGTTGGACGTTCTTCAAGAAGTAGATGAATACTATCATAAGCCAAATTAGATAGCATAATCGAAATATTAGGATCGTTCAAATATGTATCATCAAATGAAGAACGACGTGTAGAAATATCAGAATCTGCAAACATTGATTCTAAGCTTTCAACAGGTCGAAGATTTTCGTGAAATATTGTTGAGGTAACGTTAAAATTGACTGGTTGTAATTCAGTATACGCCAATTTGTCAGATTTTGAGCAATCCTAATTTACACCTTTGGTATGGTTTTTATATCATTATCCATATTGAGGACCAACTCAACCATTATCTTAGTTTTACTGCTCCCAATCATAATACCTAAAACAACACAGTTTATTACTTTTTTTTTGAGTTTTTACGACATCGACCGGACAGACATCCGTTGGCTCCGACATCTAACACACGGACCTCGGGCCAGCAGTTTAACTACAACCACTCTTCACATATTAATACTATTATTATTGAATAGACTGTCCCAATCTATAATTTCAAAATATTCAAAATATCCATCTAAAAAAAAAAACTACCGCTAAGCGATATTTCAGTAATAACCCTGAAACTTTGCATACTGATAATATCAAACTAAACTATATTGAGTAGATCTTATATATCTTTATTTACTGATGATAACAACTAACATCGATTTAGTAAACTTATTACTTACCCAGTATATTAAAATTCACTTTTATTTAACTAAAACTTTCAATAAGAACTCGTAAACACTAACTGAAGATCTTATAATATTTCTTATTACTCGTATTCACTACTCTATGTCATGTAAATCGGTAAATGATGAAATAACTTACTTAACTTAAATGAGATATCTCTAACTTTTTTTGGACTTACCACTGTATTGGTAAGTAATGGTGCATACAACTTTTAAACTGAATTCTTTGAGGTTTTATGGACATACGACTATTTTTTAGTGTAAATATTTCTTTTCCGATGCTCAGTCTGTTCAGAAAAAGTATTTATTTTAAATTTTATTATTAAAACATTATGATTATATAACTAGATGAACACAACACACAATATCAATTTACTTTATGTGTACCTATAGATTTTTACTATTAATAGAACGGCATTCACTGCAACCATAAAAATGTGAAATATTCAAAATTTAGTTTCCAAAGTGTGTTTTGATGTACTACCAAGTGAAATAAAAGTTATTACACGTTTAGACAATTAATGCCTATTTTATGGGCAATTCCGTAAAAGCCTGGTATTTTAGGTGAAAAACAAAACACAGTTCTAAAGGAACATCAACAAACAATATAAACGACTTCGAATGGTTGTATAGTGGTAACAGTTGTGTTATTCCTAGAGGCTCTAGACGACACAAAAAAATATTAACGCTTAGGGTGAGCCACGTGTTCTATTTTCGGCCACAATCCTCAATTGTCTTAACGCTGATTAGACATCGTGATTTATCCCTGCGTGTCGACGTAATTACAACTTCTCATTCTTCAAACGTAAAATATTAATGTCATAAATGATAGCATCTCGAAGGTATGTACGTTGGGTATGTATGCTATTTTTAATAAGACTTATTTTTATTTGTCAATTTAATTGATTCACAAAGAAATGTTTATTGCTTCATCACTAAAAATACTTTTTTATTTTAAGTATCTACAATATGAATACAGTGCGTTGTAAAAGTATGAAAACCTTCTAGAGCCTTTATCTTTATATGATTTTTGAAAAATATTTCGAACAAAAGTTGTTTGACGAGTAATTTCAAAATCTATGAGATCAGGCGTCTAGTGACGTCATATTCTTTTTTTAAATGGCTACCCATATTTTTGAAGGAAGTTTTGACAAGTACGCGATTTCTGAAATTTAACTACTATAACGAGTGCGTCCCATGAGATCTAATTCCCACCAAATTTAATTCCCACTAGATCTATACACCCCGAAATTGTTTTCTAACGCATCGCCCTGTATATCTGTTCGGCCTTCCAAATGTGTTTTATCATGGATAAAAGCACCGATTTCAAATTTTAATGAGATCTACAAAGTTCGAGAAGAAAGTCCCATGAGATCTTATTCTCACGAGATCTAATTTTAAATAGTTTGCTTATCACCCTGTATATCTATTCGGCTTTCCGAATAGACCAATTCAAAATTCCCACGAGGTCTAAAAGCCCGAAATGAAAATCCCACGAGATCTAATTCTCATTAGATCCAATTGTGACCTCATCGCACACATAACGTCCAGAGGCGTACACATATTGTATAAATTTAATTTATCTCTGTTAACCCTCGTACTGAGTGACATCCTGATCTTCAACAGAAGATTGGAAAAATTCGACGAAGGAGCAGGAGAAGTACATGGTCAAGAGGACAGCTGGAGGTTGGTAGAAAAGGCCCGTTTGCGTCCTACTTCCCAGGCGTCCGCCGCCTCCACCATTACCATTACCCAACTATGATAAACTTACAATTAATGTCAAATAATAAATACACATATTAGCGAATCAAATACCTGTTGAGTTGTGATGAAAGAATAAATAATATATCAAAAAGAAATACCTAACAATATATTGAATATAACTTAAAATGGTAATACCGAACAAGTAAATTCAAGAAATAGGAGGGCTGGTTTATAAATTTAAACAAAGAAGAAATTTTGAAACATAAGCACTTAGTTACGCTAAACAGAATGTAACTTAAGTATGCTAAAATATTTCAGGGTGGTATTCCTTAGCTAATTTTAAGAAAGATAATAGAAAGTAGTAACGCCCTGTATAAAATTAAAAACGATCACATCTTAAGAAAAGTTATTTAAATAATAAAAAAATATATATACAAAATAGGTAGAAAAACTTAAGAAAATAACTGGAGAAAAACATAGTAGCCCCAAAATTGTGCAATATTCTTCCACTAAATATTAGAATTGCAAATTATTTGGTATTAAAAATATGTAACACAATGGATATCAGCACAAAATCGAAATCCTTATCATAGAATATAAACATGTGTATCTTTACATGTGCATACATAATATTTAAGAGATTACTTTTTATTTGTTAAACATTGAAAGTCATTATCGTAATTATTTTTTTTCTTAGTTAGTTAACACGTATAGGAATAACGCAATTAATTTTTTTTCTGGTACAAAGTATGAATGAAAATTTTATAATAAAACTTTTACCGAATTGTAATATGTATAAATTTTGCATAATTAAAGGGCAATTTTTTTTCCAGTAGAACCGTTGCCGGACAGTCCTAACATGGACTCCGATACCTCATGAGAGTTCATTTGAACTTCAGTGTTAATATCGCTATATCAAAGGATCTAATCCACTTCATGATATATTTGTCATACATTGAATAGCTCGTTTTTCTTAAAAAACTTTTGTTCACTTTACAGTCCAATAACATCTCTATACATATTTGCATGGTTTATAGTTTAAAAAATAATCAAATCCTGTATAACTTTAAAAACAATATATTTTTATTTTCAACTTATATTCCCGCATTATTTTTAAAACTACGTAGTGTGTCCGCTGCCTTACTTGTCCCTACGCATCTGAATGCTGCACATGGAATTTTAAATCGGTGTTTTTAGATAGGTTACAGGGTAAAACTCATTCGAAAGCCGAACATATATACAGGGTGATGCGTTAGATCTTATGGAAAATGGCATAGGAGTTTTAGATATCGTGAGAATTAGATTTTGTGGGAATTAGATATCGTGGGAATTAGATGTCGTGGGAATTAGATCTCGTGGGAATTAGATGTCGTGGGAATTAGTTATCATGGAACGTCCCCATTATAACAAGTTAACATGTTATATAAGGAAATTTACTAAAAATAAAAAAAGAAAATGAAAGACATTTTATTCCAATGTAAAAAAACAAGACAAACTAAAAAAATAAATACACAATATGGTGTGTCAGTATTAGTGCTAGCTATTTTAATTATAATGAAGTTGTTTTTAATAGAAGGTCAAAGAATCTTTAATGAGAGATACCCAGATCCTGAACCAATCAGTACCATTTTTAAAACTCTTAAAAAGTAGATATGACCTATTTTTAATATTCATTTTGATATCGATTTACATTTTGTTTCCAAGGTTTCAAAATACTGGATCGGTTCGAAATATACCCAAAGCGGGACGTCCAAAAAGTATACTTGAAGAAAATGCTCATAGTTATAAGTCGACGGTTAGGAGCAAATAATATTAGCAATGTATCAGTATCGAGAATTTGTAAAAAAGAAAAATGTCACGCCTGCCGTAGTTTGTAACAACTCTTGGAAAATGATCCTCCGCCAATTAGGAAGTGTGTGGGGTTGTAATCATATCCCATGCACTGATGTAACTTGATTTCTGGACCGTTTCTAATCTTATTTTGTCTTACAGTTATCAGCATTGTATTGTCTTCCTTGCGCTTATTGTTAAATGTTAAATACCACAATTGAGTGTGTATAAAATGTACTGCATACTATAATAACTGTTCCTACTGAAATTAGCCGACATGTGTTAGATTGTGTGCTCACTAGAGTTGTACAAACATTTTTGTTAATGACAAATCAAAGCAAATGTTACTTATAAGGCTTTTTGTTAAGCACAAATAAATCTACGAAGATTTGCAAATTTTAATATCGTCCTTAGACTTTTAGAATTTACGTAAATCACAAGAAAATATCCCATAAGTTCTCGTAATCAGGAACATCTGACTGCATTTTTTCTATTTTTATTATATTTAAATTATGTTAAACACACAGAAGCCTATTTATTAATTTTTAATACACTTATCTTAAATTTGCATCCACGGATACTCAAAAAAAGAAATTAAAAATGTTTTGTCAAATATACAAATACTTTGGGTAAAAGTAGTATAAAAGAATGGATATTAGATAATCTTTCGCGACTTACTAAATGCACATTCTCTTTTAAAACTACTGACAATCAATCCATAAATTTAAATTAAAATTCAGTAAGATTAGAAGCTGTTGTTAAACGCCAACCAGTGAAAACAATACTACTTGGTTGATTGCTGAAAGGTACAGTGACACCCTTTTTGTTTTATTTCTAATGGCTGGGATAAAAATACACAACAAAACGCATTCTCTTTGTCACGTCTAGTAAAGTTATAAAGATCTAAGAATAGTCGAAAAGCTTGTAAAAAGTAAACTGCACGCAATACCATCAATTATAGTGATTTAACACCTTAATTGATACACTTTTACTTCAAGACCTTATTTATTATCTGACAAAATATAAATGAGCTACAAAATACGAAAAAAACATAAGTACGTACAAATAATAAAAAACTTAAAAGCCATGATAAATAGGCGCTCCTTATCAAAGAAACTTTGCCTTGGGGGCTCCTTGCACGGATTTTATAAATTCTTAGCAATATTTTGCATAGATACAAGCGTCCATTTGTATGGTAATTGTGTATATTTACCAGCTATTATGCTATTATGAAAGTCATATATGAAAAGTACATGGAAATAATCGTTTATTATGTATTTTACTACAAATAACTAAAATTTTTGCCTCAAATGCCTAAGAATATGGAAACATTACTTAATTGTTGATAATAAAACTAGTGAAGTCGTCATTTAGATTAAGTATATTTTTTGAAACGATAACCTCATACCATTCCTGTAAAACTTGGAAAAGTATTAAAAATATTTATAAACTCTAATACCTAATATTGTGTATTTAGAAGCGGAAGTTAAATTCATTAAATAAACTACAAATTCAAACGAAATTTATATAAGGCATGGTTCAGTAATTGCAATAATGTTCGAGAACAAGACCAAAGGTTGAGAAGAAAACGCGACATGTTAAAGATTTGTTTCTTTGCATCAATTTCTTAAGGCTTTCTAAGACATAATTTACGTTTTAATAGTAATCTTCCAGGCAGACTATAAAACCACACTACACTGTAGGTGTAACAATTGTAACAACCCATAAGACATGCTTTAATTCAAAATTTTCCAGTCGCTGGACAGTCCTTGCCTCCAAAACTCACGAGAGGAGCGTCAACTTATTATTTACAGTCACTCCCCACAGCCCGCATGATTAGTTGTTGTAGATTCCATCGTTTGCCCTAAACAAAGAGAGAGAGAGAGAATCTAGAATCACAGTCTTCTGCATTTGACCTGCCGGCCGCTTGGCTGATTTTTGGCAAGCGGTGTTCTCAGTTCTGAGAGTAATGTAGACTTTTTCCCTCCGAGTACACCGATTATTAAGACGACAGTCTTGACCGAGTAGCCCCTCGTTCAACCATGAATTGAAAATTCGCCAGATAGCGGTAAGTGGGTCCTAGGGCAGCGAGGTTCTTAGTACTCACAAAGGCGTGTTGGAGTTTCTCCGTATTGATTGCCGGACGCACTTCTCCTGGCTCTTTAAGATTTCTATGGCATCTGTTACAGTCAGCATATTATCTACAATAAACTGTGGCTTTTGAAACAGGAGGGATGGATTCGTACAGAACAAAGTGTTTTGTTCCATGATCCTCACCTGCCTTTTCAGTGATTTTTTTAATAGCCATGGGTGCTCGAATCCTATCTAGACAGTGTTGTTTGATGGCAGATTTAGAGTGTGGTGTTGGCGTTTTATGCCGGCTGCTATGCGCCAGATTTTTTGGGGTAAAATATGTGCCCATTGTTATACAATTTATCAGATTCTGGATCCGAGAAGTATATTATCTGGCCGACTCTATTTTGCATTATCTTTTTTACACGCCCCTTAGCCTTCTCATCCCCGTTCGAGGTATTTGACCTCTCGCTTGGGATGAGTTGCTTTGCGGCGTTGTAAAGAGCGCAGTTAATCTGCCAGATATCTGCATCTTCTGCGAGTTCCTCATCGATGACCCATTCATTCGAACCATGTATTGTGGTATTACTGTAGCCCTGGAGTTAAGAGCTACCCTTGTCCTTAGGTAAACTTCGGTGTACCCTTCTGCTATTTTCCGCGATAATTATGCTTATGGTGCGGATGGCACATCCTCCTACTAACGGGGAACCTGTATGTATTCTATCCTGTGCAAGAAGAATACTTTTAATCTTTCAGATGTTATAGAAGGTGCGATGCTCAGGATGTATTTCACACCAAAGTGCGTATCCTCTTACGCGCAGATTCACTGCTCTCGTAGCAGCTCAGCAAGTCATCTAGACGTTCCCTTTCCCACTTAAAGCGTCCTTTAAATTATTATTATTATTCAAATTATTATAAGGACAAGACAACAGATTAATAACTGGTATCTATATTCTTGGCTAGAGATCGTAATAAAACTTGGCTTTTCAGTCCTGAAGAAAATAAATGAAAGGTTTTCTTCTCAATCTTTAGTCCTTCGTGATAATTTTCTAACTGTAGAAGGAGGTTTGTCTTGAACTGACAATAACACATCAATCTAAACGTCTCAATATACCGATGGTCAGCCGGATTTAGGTAAATGTCTAACGTAGCCATACTCTCCAAATTTAGATTCAGTTCGGCTAACCATAGTTTGAGATATTGGTAGATTTATGTCGGCTCGGCCGATGGTATGAAGAACAGTGGTGCATAAGAATTGGGCCATTAGTATTCTCCAAGCTGGCTTACTCAAGTCGATATTGTGTACTTGCTATTTGGAATCAGTTTTTGGAAACTGATTCTGTACAAGAATGGCCCAGAAGTGGTCGACCCCGGTATACAACACCACGACAAGATCGTTATCTTCGATTTACAATAAAAGAGAATCCTGCCCTATACGATTCTTAAGTAAGAAGTATCTTACATGCAGGATTACAGTAAATGTCCAATCAGTATGCAATAGATTTAGACAGTTTGGCTGTCAAGTCATCCTTCGCGCCCCTCGGTTAAGTCCAGCTGATCATACAGCCCGTTTAAAGTGGGCAAGGGATCATCAAAAGTGGGACATGAAATGGTGTTCAGTTTTATTCAGCGATGAGTCTCGTTTCGACTTGCATAGCGATAGCAGACGTCTACGAATATGGAGAATATCAAAGATGTATCCAACCCACAGTAGTTTTTAGAGGAGACAGTGTTATGGAGGAATATGTTGGAGTATGCACTGATTTGTACATCTACAGAAAGACCATGACTGAACACATGTATGTCAATGATATTGTCAATAACATTGTGATGATTTTTCAAGCTACTATTGGCGAACATTTTATTTTCATTGACGATAATGCTTGACCCCATCGACCTCAGCAAGTATTCAATGTCCTTGACACTCAAAGAATTGATCACAATCCTCTTTCACTGCATTCTCTTGACATGAATCCCATTAAATATGTGTGAGATTTATTGGGTAGGACAACAGCCTTCTTTAGGTAAATAAGGCTGTGGTAGGGCACTTCGGAACCATCAACCGGCTCCAAAGAGCATTAGGCAGCTGTCAGATATTCTTCCCATTTTATGGGTACAAATCCCACAAGATGTGATCGATCACATCATCAGAAGCATGCCCAGACGTATACTTGATGTAATTAGGGTAAAAGGCCAGAATTATGCAAAAAGGATTATAAAGAAGTTTCCATTCCCCCTTAACGATTTTTTTGTCCAATCCTTTCATGAAATTGTCAAATATCCTTAACTTTCTGTGCGCAGTGTATAATATAAACTATAAATAATAAAATACCAACTGCTTGTAATTTTGTGTAAGTATAATCAATTATTTAAACATTAATTATTGCCTAGTTCTTTTTTATTATTGTCATTTTATTTGAAGAGCAGAAGAGACAAAAACAAATAAATTTGAATAATTTTAAACAATTTCTGCTAATTTCATGGTCGTTAAAATACTTTGTGAATTAAGCGAATGCATGAATAAAACGAGTTAATATTTAAAGTTTATATTTCGCTTCAGATAAAAGTAGAATCGAGCATATTTAGCATTTCACTTAAAATTGAAGGCATTTAATGCAATGTGGAAAATGTAACGCATGTGTTAATAATATGTATAAACGAGCGACTGTGTATAAATCAGAACCTATGAGATAACTTCCATGACTTAATTCCCTTAATTCGGTCAATTTGCGCTGTGCAGTAATATTAGTACCCTTTGGTATAGACCGGTGGATTCCATAATTTTTTGCCGGCATTTCGGTTATGGCCACGCATGTTAGGATTGCGAGGAATGTGCATAGCAGGCTATGAGTTAGAAAAGAACGTACGTCGGTGCTTTAGTCCACCGATTGAGGACTTATCTTCAGCTACAATCGCCTCTCTCTTGAAATTTACCGACATCTCAGGGAATGTTTGTAAATTGGTTCTTACATGCCGCACTACAACTCTTACTACTATTTATTGTCCGCAAGATCGATTTCTATTGTCTTTTAACTCGACTCAATTTTTATTATATTACACCAAAAAAGATGTATTGGGCGACTTGAAATGGAAATGTCAAAGGTTATTTTTAGTGTGATTGAGTTCTTTAATCCCACTGTCGAAATTTCAATAAATAATTTACTGCAATTAGAATTGGGTACTAACCTTAAATAATTGGCAACTGAAGAATATTTAAATGTCGATAAACAAACGAAATGTGAAATAAGCAGGCAGAGTTGTTTATTTATAAATAAATATTGTGGCTGTAATTCTTAGACAAGACGTAAATGTTAATTATTTAATTTCAAATATTTAATTCACAGTTTATGCATACTGATTCATTTCACAAATTTAATGTAGATTTTTAATTATTGTCAATTTCAGCGATTAACAGAGGTCCCGGTCGATTACTGGGACACTAAAAATAATACTAGAAGAGTTGAAAAGCAACGAAATGAAAATAACTTTTTTATGGATATTTTCCCCCTTCCACAACGGAAATGTCATGTGAAACATAACTAAATAAAACACCTGTATTTTTTTAACGCATTTCGCTTTAGTTAGAATGGACAAAATGGTTAAAACGCAGAACTGTAATTTCCACAGAAATAATCCGCATTTAGTAGCTGTGGGAATGAGCCCTAAAGGTCGATTTCCATTTGGGCAGCATCGAGCAGTGCATCGCAGCGCAGCATGAGGCTTTTTCGTAAATATTCCCATTTGAGCAGTAGGTGTAAAGAAGTGATTTTTCTGCTTCTAATTTTCGGTAATTTTAACACGTAATCTGGATCGTTCCTCACTTTGGTACATCCTATATACAACAATTTGCATTTAATGTCTTATTTTAAACAATCGTTTCTCAATTGGTTAATATTGTTTTCTTTAGGCTTTAAGAGCCTACAAACCATGCTAAAATATCTCAGTTGCGTTAAAACAGACAATCTAATAACATGTAACAAAATTTTAAAACAAATTCCTAATAATTAATAGTGTAAGTAAATTGTAATGTAAAATAACCATAACTATGTTATTAAAATATTATATTAATTGTAGCTATCTGATGATGGTGTAATAAACCGAAACGTTAGAAGAAAAATAAAATTAGTTATACCTGACCCAAATCCCCACAAAAAAAACTATCAGATATTAATTGATATTAACAGTCAAGAAAATAAATTGTGAGGTCAGTCTTAAAATAAAATAGAGTAGTAGGTCAAGCTGAAATTCTGTCTTTTATTTAGAGCATAAGTAATCAATCTGGTTATACACCGAGATCATTTTCGGCAGGTAAAGTGATGTCCATTGCTACGCAACCGACAACCACATACACAGACCGCCTGCGCCTGCGCCTCTGGACGTTCCGTTTTTTTCAATGACTTCAGAATAGATTTCTGAAGTTATTGGTTTTTTCAATGACTTCAGAATTTTCTGAAGTCATTGGTTTTTTTACTGAGTTATCCTAGCATCTATCATACCGCTGGTAAAATAAAGTAGTGTTCCTACACTTTAAAACAAGAATTGGCACGCAAGAGTAAGTGAAAGCACAAAGTACCACTGCCGTACTTAAGGGAGCCAAAGTCACATATTACACACACAAAAGAGGCATTTTTATTTTAGTATGTCACACACCCAGCAGCAAACGGGCTGAGCAGCAAAAAGAATCAGTTTCGTGTTCCTCATGATCCATTAGGATCTAACTTTATCTGTGCAAAATATAAAATATAAATTTGTTATTTACAATAATTTTAATTATTGTGAAATTCAATGATAATAAAAAGCATTTGTTATGTAGGTACACAAATCATATTTTTGTATTTTCCGAGACGTGTTCTGCTGTTACAAAAAAAAAGTTGTTATTACTAAGAATATTAAGGATACTGTAAAACAAAATTTGTACTAAATAAAATTAGCCTCATAAGTGTACTTCGATATTTTGTTTTTATACGAAAAAAAATATATATTTTTTTCATAAATTTTTATTTATTTTAATCTATTTTAATTCCACACTACGTTATGTAAAGTTTATTTCATATTTATTTGCAACGTACAAAACATCGGCTTCTTTGACGGCGATAAAGAGATCAAAGATACCGACGTTTTTTTATGTTGCCAATAAGTTAGAAATAAACATTAAGTAGAAGTGCTGTATTCATATTTTTTCTAAAATGTCAAGAAAAATTACGAATATTTTACACTCTTAAATTTATTAACAGACATTTTAAAACTGGCAAAAAATACACAAAATTAATAATTTGAAGATATCAATGAATAATTCTTTTTATACATAGATATTTTATTTTGTAACCTAAAAAATGTTCAGTATTTATTATTCAATTATTAATAATAAAGTGTTTTGCCTATTGTGTCATTTTGTTCCATTTATCTAGATAATCTACAGATTTTTCATTTTAACCATGTAAAGTGTAAAAAATAAAATATATTCAACTGGCTGCACAAACATTTAAAACCCGTGGTCTCTTTCCTAACTTAATTATTTATTTTATTAATATTAATCAAAAACGTTAAATTTGCTTTTTACACCCATATCTTTTTGAAATACTATGCCTGTGACGCATTCGAGGTCACAGAGAGTTCAAAGGATTGATGAATGAATATCCCAGTTGCATACCTGTGCTTGCATGTATCCGACGCACTCGACGCCTCGGGGAATTACACTTCTCAGTCAACAAGCAGAGCAGCGCACGCGCCTTGAACAGTAATGCTGTGATCTAATACTCACGGAGATATTAAACTTTTGCTGCTGTATAATGCGGCGCGCTGCTAAGCGCCGCAACGCTTGAGTTAGAACGGTGTCATTGAATAACATGCATGCAATTGTACGCAGAATTTTGCTGTGCTGCGCTGCGCTGCGACGCGCTGCTCCATGCTGTTTAATGTGAATCGGGCTTAAACCAGCTATTTTGTTCTACTGATTCGTCGTAAACCAAATTTTTAAAATTACCTTATCAATAATGCTAATCATGCCTTGTCACATTCACCGTAAATCATATTCATGCTATAATTCGGCATGGTTGAATTGGACCATATTATCTTTTCTTGCAAGAAAATTAAACAAAATTCTTTTGTACTGCAACGAGTGGCAGTTTGTTGAATTCACAACAATAAATTAATTTGTTTCAATCTCCTAAAGTGAGTTGGAACTTTTAATGTGAAGATAACACTAACGTAGTTTTCCACAAAACATCAAAACCATATGGGGCACTACGCACGTTTCGCCAACCAAGTTGGCATAATCTGGAAATGATTAAAACTGTTTTAATCATCTCCAGATAACGCTAACTTGGTTGAAGAAATGCGCGTCTAGTGCACTATATGGTGTTCTATGGAAAATTACGTCAGTGATGTTTCAATGTAAATCTTGTAATTCAATGTACTATTAGAATATCAAATTTTCGCAGTTTCCGTCATCGATAAATTAGATCACGATCACGACGCTCTTACCATAATCGTCAACGATGTCATTTGACCATCAAAATGTAATAGCTAGGAGGTGTGGGGCATGGTGTAACTTACAAATACTTACCTCTTATATCATGTCCATTAACATTAACTTGGTTGTTTATCGTTGTCAGTATTTTTTCTTAAAGCACTTTTTCTCAATTTTTAGACAAATTGCTGATACAGTACTTCTGCTCACATGATGTGGTGTGGAAGTAAATTGATTAAAATAAGGAAATTAAAAACATGTATATATATTTTTTTTTCGTATAAAAACCAAATATTGTATTATTGGTAATAATTAAATTTAGTACAAATTTCGTTTTACATTCTCTTTAATATTCTTACTAAAAACAACTTGCGCATTTCTTTGTAACATCAGAAAACGCCTCGGAAAATGCAAAAATATGATTTGCATTGCCTGTGAGAAGTTTTACAACTCATTTAACAACATTTTAGTTACATGTGTTCCTAAATACATCCCTAGCAAGAAAAGTAAAAAAGTATCCTCCTTGGTTTAATGCAAAAATTATAAGGGATATAAAAACTAAATTTTCATTGTGGCAGTGCTACAATAAAACTGGTGATTTATATATCTATAGTCAATTTAAAGATATTAGGACCATAATCAATAGAGATATTGACCTTGCACATAAAAACTACCTGAGGAATATAGAACTTAATGTGAAAAATGACGTAAAATCATTTTGGGGATATATTCATTCAAAAACAGGTACATCCAGTATTCCAAACAATTTAATCTACAACGATGAACATTTAAACTCTATGGAAGCTATTGTCAATGGCTTTTCCAGCCAATTTAGTACTGCGTTTACTCAACCATCCGAGGTTCTGAACGATAATTTAGATATTAGAAATTATAATTATCAAAATTTGCATTTTAATAATTTTAACTCAAGTGATGTTCTAACTGCCTTGTTAAAACTAAAGCCGAAATTTACCAAAGGTCCAGATGGAATTCCGGCATTTATTATTCGAGATTGTGCTTATGCCCTGGTAGAACCTCTTACTTTGTTGTTTAATTTATCATTGCGTACTTGTATAATTCCGGATATTTGGAAAAGGTCACGAATTTGTCCTGTATTTAAAAAAGGTGATAAAGGCAATGTCGAGAACTACAGGCCGATAACAATAATATGTAATTTTGCAAAAGTTCTAGAAATTGCTCTACATGATGCATTGTACTTGCATGTTCAGGGACAGATTTCTATCCATCAACATGGATTCATGAGGAGTAGATCAACAACAACGAATCTGTTTTGTGTAACTCAATTTATTGCTGAACATGTTGATATGAATATTCAGGTTGATGTGCTTTATACTGACTTCTCTAAAGCCTTTGACAGGTTAGATCATGGAATTTTACTTCAAAAGCTTGGGAGCGTGGGATTATCCTTACCGCTACTTGAACTATTTAAATCATATTTGTCCGAAAGAAAACAATATGTCGAATGTCGTGGTTTTGCTTCCAAAGATATTTCTGTCACGTCAGGAGTGCCCCAAGGTTCCATCCTTGGGCCACTCCCTGTTTATAATATTCATCAATGATATTGTAATTAATCTAGATGTAAATTACTTGTTGTACGCTGATGATGTAAAAATTTTCTGCCCTATTAATGACGTATCAGACTGTATGAACCTGCAAAGCAACCTGAATAATTTGAATGAGTGGTGTATATCGAATAATCTTCCTCTGAATGCTTCAAAGTGCAATGTTATGACCTTTTCTAGGAAACATTTTCCCATCCGATATCAATATAAATTATATTTGATAGCGAACTCTCTTTCAATCTTCATATTAATCAAGTTATTAAAACATCTTACAGAAGCCTAGGTTTTGTTATCAGAAACTCTCAAGGATTCTCTGATCCAGCAGTACTAATGCTTCTTTTTAATGCACTTGTAAAATCTAGGCTGGAATATGCTGCTATAATATGGCAGCCGGGATACAATGTCTATGCTGAAAGCTTGAAAAATGTACAAAGGCGTTTCTTGAAATACCTTTCTTTTAAATTAGACGGTCAATACCCACCTGTTGGAATACCTCAAAATCACTTACTTAATAGATTTTCAGTATTAACTCTGCATGATCGCAGAAGAACACAGGCCTTAATTTTTCTAAATAAATTAATAAATAATAAAATTGATTGTCCACAACTCTTGGAACAACTTAGTTTTCGTGTGCCTAGAGTTGAAACTCGTGTTGGCAGTACTTTTTATCTCGCCGTACCACGAACTAATTTATTGAAATTTTCCCCCCTACATTTTATGTGTGAAAATTGTAATAACCTGCAAGATAGAATCGACATATTTAATTGTTCTCATAGTTGTTTAAAAAAGGTGTATGTGTCTAGCTGAGTTTAATTTCTGTTTTCATTTTGTGTCATATTTGAATTGTTAAATTTTATGTTTTTCTTTTTCTTTGTTACTTTTAGTTATTAGTGTATTATGTATTGTGTATAATTACTGTTGTATTTTCCCATCCTGTAATTGGTTTAAGTACTGTTGGATGGTGTATGCTAAAATAAAAATAAAAAAAATAAAATAACAAGTATTTTTGTATTATCTGGTAACCCCTGTAATTTAACAATAATTAAGATGAATGTAAATAAAAAACTCCTATTTCATATTTTACACAAATACTTACTTTTCAGGATCACGAAGAAAAGAAAAAAATGTTCCAGTTCATATTCCAGTGTTACCTTTGTTTTTACAGTTTTTGTAACAACAAACATGACTTGCTTTTTTTATTTGCCGCTTTCATCAGACTCCATTAAAAAATAAACAAAATATAAATAAAGTGTATAAATATGGAATAAAAGCACAGTAAACCTAATGAAAGTATCTATAACATGGAAAGCAGTAAACAAACAAAACAAAAACATGGAAAATTGTACTTCCTGACGAAACGTGCCTAATCCCGCGATTGCCGGTGCAACATTGACTGCTTACTGCTTCGGGATAGAACCTCAGGATAGCGCGTTTAGAGGCCACCGTTTATTATGCCCAGCGATAAACCGAGATAACCTGTTGGTCGCTGGAAATCTGTTGATATGCGTAGTTAACAGCGCATATCCTACGTCCGCCCTCTATCGATGCTTTCTAAACTGCATTGAAATGGGGCGGCAATAATATAGGGACGAGCGTAGACCTGACTTAACATACTCGTATTTCGATATGAAAGTTAGGCAACGGTATTCGCAGTCAGTAATTTGTAGGTAACGGAAGTGAAACTCGGCGATATCGTCCCGTCTTCTAATGGCTTGTATATCAGCGTGTACGCAAAAACTATGCAATCTTAGGCGAAGGTTGTGTAGATGATATAATATCCTTCGGAGGGAATGTAAAGCAGTCAGTCCCTCTATTAGATGTTAGGCAAGTAAAAAATCCCTACCTGTCGATAGAGAAGAAACTTGGCAAAATTTCCAAGTTGGGGGTGCCTCGTCTCTTGGCGTCGGTAGTTAGATCTGGTAGCAGAATTAGGCCGACGTTAAATAAAAGACAAAAGAAACTAATAATAATTTTTACTGGTAATGATGATTGAACGTGGACGTTGGCAACTACAAACACTTATTTAACTGTTTATTTTACTCTTCAACTACCAAATTCTAGATGTTTGGTGGATTCTAACTGGAAAAATAATATTTGAATAGTGTCTTTGTATTTTAGTACATTTGGGAAAAATATTTTGCTGCAAATATGTAACAAAGTATAAAAGTATCAGCTCTATTGAATACGCTGTAACAGGCATATGGTCTAATTTCAATAAGGGGAATTTCGTGGGGCTATTTTACATAAGAGTATTTAGTTAAACTAAGTATAAAAACGTTATTTTATATTATTTTATTTCATTTTCATTTACAAACCCAACATAATTCACATTTCAGTTACTAGGTAGGAACATATTGGCATAAAAATACATATACAAAACAATGATATGGTTAACAATTTACAAAAAAATTATTCCAATAAGATATAATTGCATGGACGTTTTTTCAAGCCAATGACATATATTTTTCGAAAGTGTCATCACACTTATTTCTTAATTCAGTGAGAATTAGCTTTAAGTTTTGAAGTTCCTTTTTAATTTTTATTGAAGTCATGATCTTATTTCTATTTATGTACCTTGTAAGCGTCACCGATGTTTAATTTATTTGTTTTTAAGTTTAAAATTACTATAAAACAATAAATGTTATATCTACATTTTTTTCTATATACACACCATTTCTGGCCTTTATTAACCTGTTTCAAAATTGTTGTCCTTTTTTTTAAATTTTACCTCGATAAAGTAAAGTTACCTATGTTAAAATCAACATGGCTAGTGGCTACTATTGCACTTATCTGCTTTTCTTAGAAAAAGTAAGTAGTCAAGGAACGTAAAGTCAAACAGATGTAAATCGACATGAGATGATGAAGGTAGGTAACTTATCAAAAAAGTCGTGGCCATACCATGGCAATAAAAATAGCACAAGGTGAATCAGCTAATACAGTCCTAACAGTGATTCTTTAACAATTATTCTCATTTCATCTTATTATTAATTAATTGTCTAACTAGATGCATGTCGATGACACATGTCCGTTCTCGAGCAGATGTCGAGTCGTGTCTCAGTTTTAAAAGAAAGAAATGATTACACGAATAATAAATGATGATTAACAATGAATAGATAAGCGACGGTCATCTGTGTCCGTGCCGGTACCGCTTAACCGAAGAATTCTTGTCCCACGCTACTTCACACGTCAACCGACGGTACTGTGCTGTCCCTCAGCGTCACTACCACATATAAAACAAATCACTAGCCCACACAACTCATCACAGCTGTCGAATTGGGACAACCTTCACGAAAATGCTATTTATTTATACCATATTATTTTTTTCTGGAGGATTGCACAACTTGAAAAAAAAACAATTAAAAATTGTATGCAAATAGCAATTATTGAAAAAATATGTAATTATAAGATGGTGGTATTTTTTAAAAAATGCCTAAATAAATTTTGTGAAGTAAGAAACTTTTATTTTATTGACCGAGGCCAAATGTCAGGATACAAAAGTGTTTCCAAATTGAAAATAAATCTATTAAAAAGTTGAAACATGTTTTAATCTCTTTATGCCGGACGTTTATTGTTCTAAACTTAGATAATTAAATTACTTCTGTTAAGTTAGACTAAGAGATTAATATCATAATTTTTGTGGTTACTTACTGTAACTCTGCTTATTTCTTTTAATAATATAAAGTATAAGTAAGGTATAAGTCGCTGATGGTTGTAATTGTTATGCCAGTTCCGAAGGTATAGAGACAGAATTGAAAAGACTAATGTCATCAATATGTTGCAGATGTTTTAATGGAATCAACAATCTTTTGGTCTGCTTATGTTGTCTTTTATTGTATTCTAGCTGAAATTACCAATACTGATGGAATAGAATTATTTCAAATAGGTTTGTCTGTAATTAAAATTTTTTTGTTGGACTTTCTGTAGAATGTAAATATTATCCAGGTGCTACACTTATTTTCAGCCTACGTGTCTAGTGCTGAGCAAATACCTTGAGTCTATCTTCCATAGAATTTTTTATTCTATTTACAGTGAGCTATATTTTAAACCAAAACAGCGTTATTATATGTGGAATCCCTTCTTAATTGTTGTTTGTTGCATGACAAAAGTGGGAGAGCTACAATCGACGGTAAAACAAATTTAATGTAACATACCATTTTATCTTTTTTCTACCACAGATATTAAATTCATTGAGTTTTGATATTTTTTTCATTTACTTAACCTCGGCCTATTTCCACTACCAGAGCTAATCACCAACGCTAGGAGATTTCATCAGGTATCTCACAGATACACGGAACCCATAGTTTTATGCACTTTTAGAACATCTCAGTAATTTGGTCCGGCCGAGATTTAAACCCAGGTTGTCTGGGCGTAAGGATCCGCCACTATCTGTCACACCGTCAAACCGATTTGTTTTGACATTATAATTAATACTAATACAATGTAAGTCACACCAGAGCAATTGTGCCTACTGCCGAATTTAGTTGATCATTATAAAAGTGACCGAGTTTGGAATTTGTTGTTTCAATTTTACCTCCATGAAATTAAAATTAATAGTGTTTCTGGTTGTTCATAAGATCAGACCTTAAATTCAATTAGATAACTTTAGTTATAGCTTTTCGTCAACTATTTGGCAGCAAATATGTTTGAGGTCACTCCTTGATTGTTTAATTTTACCATTTAAGGCCGTTGCCATTTATTATGTAATTGAGAAAAATCTGAACTAGCTCACGTCTCCCATCTGTTAATAGTTTTTATTCTTACGTCAATTAGTTTATTTTCTGCTACACGTAGAGGACACATGTATAAAAAATAAATTAATTAAATTCAGTTCAATTCACACTGTTCCATATTAAATTCGAGGACTAAAAAACATTGCGTTTGTGGTACTTATAGGAAATTTGATTTTGAATAAAATTCTATAAACAAGTTTTTGAAAATGGTTTCGTTAGTAATTATTTCTTTTTTAACATCTACGTAGTTTTCTTCAAATATGCTTATTTTAACATATTTTAATTAAGTGCTAATAAATGTGTTATTGTAGAAACTTTTTGGATCTAGGAATAGGACAAATCAGGAACAAAAACGAACAGAAGGTTCGAAAGTGCAATATACAGTACTCAATTTATGCCTTCATGTTCCCGTGTGCCATATTTAAGACCTCAATGAAAGTAATCGACACATAGAGTCCTACGTGCATTGCCCGTTTTCCACATGGTAGATACAAACAAAAGAGAGAAGCGGCTAATAAAGTTCAAAAATTAAACAAAACAGAAGATAGGAAACAACGACGCAGCCGCGGATACGTGTTTAGAAATTATTACTCCTTCGCAGAACAGAAGTAAACTGTAGTCAGCTTTGGCGCAAGTTGCAAAAATGACAATTTTTTAGAATGTTTAGCCGGCCTCTGTAACTCTACATCTTGCATTTCTATAACATCTGCATTGATATCGGTAAAATGAGAATTGGGATATCTCCAAAAGTAACAGTTTTTTCTTAATTTCTAGTATTATTTACAGTTTTGTAATGGTTTCAGTTCGAGAAATAAGAAATAAGTAAGAATTTGAGATTTCAAAGATGGGGTGACTGGGGAGTGGGGAAACAGTATCAAAACAAGATCACATTGCACAAAATTGGTTTCTTTGTATTCTTGGAGCGCAGATTTTTAAAAACCTCGATGACATCATCACACAAACTATGATTACGTCATTTTTAATACAATTATCTATACCTAAAGATGCCCAATTAAAATTGACGTGTCTGAGGTTTTTTCGAGAACCTTGTATCAAGGGAGAAAATGAATTAATTCCATATATTTATTACACACCGTAGGGTATAAGTTACGTCTCATCCACAAAATATGGGTTTTTCACGGTAAAATAGGTCAAAATGAAAGAATAAAAAATTTTCGAATTTGCCTTCGTTCAAAATCAAAATGGATAGATGTTATTCCAATCGTGAATATGTTATGTTGAAATCGTCTGGGGCTTGTAATGATGGTGCTAAAGTCGCTGCAGTTCACTACTTCATCATCGGCTGGGTGCCGATGGTGAGGTAGTTATTTTACACATATAACGGAGGCTTCTAGTGACTGGAGATACAAATCCATGGAAAAGAGGTGTGGGACGCCCAGAGGTTTATACTATTCAAGATGAAAACGACATTCTTGTAAGCATCGAAGATGGTTCTTCCATGAGAATTCGACAAATTGCAGCACAATCAGATTAATCTCACAGCAAGGTGCATAAAATTTAAAGGAGAAATGGACTACATCCATTTAGTCCGCAGAAAGACAATGTATTACATAATGGTCACATAGAGCTTTGGCTAAATTTTTGTAGTTGATTGTTGGAGAAGTGAATCATTATTCAGCCTTTACAAATAATATCCTTTGGAGCGACGAATCAACCTTTATGCACGAAATTATTATTAATTTGCACAATCCACATTTTTGGTGTGACGAGAATCCATATCAGTATCGTCAAAGATGTTTTCACAGGCGATGTTCAGTAAACTTTTGGTGCGGAATACTTGCCAATATTGATTGATCAGGGTTTTATTCTTTCAGCGACAGTAATTTAGGCTGTGAATATTTTTAGAGGGAAAAATATACACAGGCGTAAATACAAAAAGACAGGTTGTACAGAGGCTCATAGAAAATTTAAAGAACTTGGATCACAGATTAAATTAGATATTAGGAACTCTCACTCAGCTTTCATGAGAAATATCGAATCAAATATTATCATAAATCCTGGCAACTTCTGGTCTTATGTCAATAATAAGAAAAATATATAACATACCTGTAAGTATGAAGTTGGACGACAGTTATCTTGATAATATGCAGGACATTTTAGATGCCTTTGGTATTTTCTTTGAAAGTAATTATGTACCTTCCCAACCAAGGAATTACTTATGTAAGGGTACTAATAGAATTATTTTATATGTCGAAAACATATCGGATAAAGAAACCTTAAATGCACTTAAAAGCTTGAAACCTAAAATGACAACCAGTTCTATTCAAAGTATTTGATCGACTCAATCATAATATATCATCGATAAACTGGGTAGGTGTCTCTGAAAAATTACTTACTTTTTTCCAGTCCTTTATTATTAATAGGTTTCAGTTCGTGCAATGTCAGAATTATCGCTCAAAACGTTTGAAACTTTGTCAGGGGTGCCACAGGGTTCAATACTAGGGCCATTATTATTTAATATCTATATTAATGATGTAACTTATCCGACGATAGCTTACCCACAAGACCTCTTGTTAGCCGAGTTTAAGTTGGATACCTACCTTAAGTATACGTAGATTTCTTATTCTATTATCATTTTATTTAAAAGTGTAAACTCATAGATTGCTTCAAAATTTTGCAAAAAGTGCAACTTAATGTCCTAGTCCTAGTCTAGGCAACAAACACATTTACATTGCCTACGCCTCTAACTCGCCTACTACAAAATTGTCCACTTTTCAAAATGTGTAGCAATTACTTGACATTGCAAGATAGAATTGATATTTTTAATACTACTATTGCTAGAATAAAAACTATGTTATTATGTACTTAATTAATTATATGCTTATTCTGTATTTCCCTTGAAATAAATTTAGGATTACTGTTTGTGTAGTTTTTATAATTATGCATGTATATTACACTGGTCTGCAACGAAATCCTCCTTTAAAAAATTATACTATAAGTATGAAGATTTTAATGCTCTGAATCTATTCCCGTTGGCCGATTTTTTTCTATCACGTCTAGATTTTTTATATGAATTTTTTTTAAAATTTCATAAATTTTGTTTTTTTTTTTTTTTTTTGTCAACATCAAGAACAGTATACATACATACAAAATAAGTTTTAGCGAGTTGTAAGAGAAAGAAAGAAAGTATTGACAGTGATTTTTATGGTAGTAGATATGCGCATGCGCAGTATTCGCTGTGACTTTACTTTCTTTCTCTTACAACTCGCTAAAACTTATTTTGTATGTATGTATACTGTTCTTGATGTTGACAAAAAAAAAATTTAAAAAAACAAAATTTATGAATTTAAAAAAAAAATTCATATAAAAAAATCTAGACGTGATAGAAAAAAATCGGCCAACGGGAATAGATTCAGAGCATTAAAATCTTCATACTTATAGCATAATTTTTTAAAGGAGGATTTCGTTGCAGACCAGTGTTATATTTACATATATTTTTGCTTTTACTTGTATATATTTTATAATAACTTTATTTATATATCTTATATTGACCAGTGTTATATATGTTTGTTTGTTTTTTTCTGACTATTATGTATGTATATTGTAATAATAGTGATAAAATGTTTGGTCATTCTCCTACCTTGTAACTGCTTTTTTACTGCTAAGTAGATGTAAATTAAAATAAAACAAAATAAAATAAAATAAATAAAATAAAATAAAATGAAACTTATATTAATTGGATCACACATTTTTCCTGCTCGCCATACTGCTACAAGATAATGGGAATTTTTAACTGTAGATTTACCCCCACTACTTGAAGATGTTTCTATTTTCCTAATATTGGGTAGGATATTTGATACCAATATGACAGAGCGCTGGCGCATTTTTGAATTCAAGTACGTAATTTTCTAAACCAACTTTTTCCACAATGAAGGGGGGGCCAATTCATTGGCCCCCTCGGTCACCTGACATTACACTGGTCAACTTCTTTCTTTGGGGATTCATCCAAGAAAAAGTGTAAGAAACTCAGGCGGACATACTTTCACGAATTCAAGAAGCAATAACATTAATATGTATATTTGTAAATGCTGCAGAGAGTTAGAGATTCTGTTTTACGACGAGCGGCGTGCTTGTGCAATCAAGTTGGTGGTGGAATTTTTGAACATCTTTAAATAAATTTAAAGTTACTCTTTAATTGTTTAATGGCTTATCTTAAATAAAATAGTAATATTCCCAATTACTAACTAATTTCAATATTACAATAATTTAAAATGCAAAAATGTAATTATTAGTTATTACGTACCTGTTTAATTACTCAAATAATTTCATACAAAATGCATAAAATGATTTACTACTTACTTAAATGATTTTAGAGAGAAAACCCTGGAATATGCAATTAAAAGGTTGATTATTCCTAATAGAGGGTAAAAGTTTAATATACAGCTCTATTTCAAGTTATATGTACCATAAAATTCGTTTTGAACCAGTTATTTCACGCCGTCCTCGTTGCACATACCACATCCATCAACTAAATCATTACAGAAAAATAAATTTCCATAACGTTGCTCATATCTAGAAATTAGTAATTAAATTTTCGTCTGTAAGCCGAATGTTAATGAAAATTTATTTATCTGTCAACTAAAAGTTAACAGAGCTCCATTTTTAATTTCTCTGAACTCGGTGTTTTTCTGGAATATTTCTTATCGATATAGTTTCGTAGAAATCTTCACTTTTTTGTGGACAATCAAAACGTTAGCGATTATCTGATACAATTTATACGGCTGTAAAGGGTTTGAGATGCGTATGGTGATAAGAATCGATAGGTAAAGACAATACCATGGCTTCAGATGTTGAATGTTGCAGCGGCTTCCAGTTCGACAAAATTTATCCTTACATTTCATCTCACGTGGTAAACATTTCGTTTACGTCTATTTATTGGACAGTATTGTTTTCTCTGGTTTTTATTTGGGGTAAAAAATAAAAGTATATAATCCAAAGAGAATGTTTTATAAAATTTATGAATAAATACAGCCATATTGTACTTATCAATACCTATTTATTTTTATTAATTTTCATTAGAGAAATAAGAATTTTATCAACTTCAATAGGACTGATTTTTTTTATTACTGAATATATGATTATGGCAAACATTTTTCAATTTTTCATTCTGGTTCATGGTGTTTGTTAGTATTGCTATTCTTAATCGATTTATTTGTTGTTCATGTTTATGTTTAAGTTTTTAGAAAATATATACCTTTACAAAGAAAATCTAATTTAAATTTTCCTGAGAGTGTGCCAAAATACACAAAACGTCGGCTTATTAAAACTTGGCTTTCTTCTTTCTGCCAACCTTAACAACACTAATTGTAAAACATATAATTTTTACTCTTATTATTTTTATTTATTAATAGGTTGTTACTACAGGTTTTCCTACTATTATCATTACATTTATTTAATAATTATATCTTTATGTCCTTTAAAGTAATAAATATAAACCTATAACCAAATTGCGATTTATTAAGGATATATTAAGGTTTTTATGTAAAAATGTTCTTAGTTAACAAAGAAAGACATTGCGAAAATTGTATATAAATGGTATTTTTGCTTATCAATAACGCAAAATCCAGAGTTTTAACAATTTTTACAAAAATTGGTGGACAAAATATGCTCCTTTTTCGACAAACCTAAATACACGGGTATAGGACGTGAGAAGCTGTACCTTTAAAAAAGGAGTAGGTATATGACCTTACTTAGTTTAACACAAAGTCTAAGCGACACACTGTCTCAGCTTGATTGCTACTGCAAGAAGACGCAAATCGTTAGCAGCAGGAGGGCTCGAAACAGTCAATCTTTAAAGCAATGCAAATTCCTAGCGTCTGAGTTCAACACATTAACTGAGTGACACACTGTTAATCATGGCTTTATTGCTACCGTAAGGAGACGCAAATCGTTAGCAACGGCCTGGTTCAAAAAAACCGGTCCTCAGAAAATGCAAATTGCTAGAGTGTGGTCAATGAACAAACTCTTAAATGGCAAAATTTAAGTACCAAAAGAAAACGAAACTCTCTTGAATAAATATTAAAAAATTAATTACTGCAATTTTACTGTCTCTAACATAGTGAAATTTTTCATTTAAATAAAAATTCACCCACTAACAGATTAAATTTTAAATAAAAATTCAGTCAATAAATTAATAAATAAATAAAAAATAAATACAAATAAATAACTGGAATAGGTGATTTTCCATTGAATATCGGTATTTCAGAGTAACTATTTAAAAAGCCTGTTTAATGTTATATACAGGGTGTTTCATTGGGAAAGCGAAATACGTTAACTGTGGATAAGGGTCACCGAGGTGGTTCCAAATAACCCATGCTCAATGGGTCTTTCACCCTTCATAACCGAGATATAGGGTCATATATCAATGTTACCTTTTTTTTTATTGACTCATAACTTACGAACCACCCTGTATATTTTATTGACATTTGGTACACGTATTATCCATTACTTGACGAATTCACTAAGGCATTAACAATAAAGGAAATCCAGATCCGGCTTGACGAAAAATTAACGAACGAGGTCAATTGTGTGAAAAATGTTTGCATGAAATGATTTAAAATATCTATTTATTCACGAAACTCTTAGAAATTCAAGGTAACTAATTAAATGATTGAGATATTAAAAAAACACAAGATTATAAAGTTATACAAAATTCAATTCTGAACAATATTTGCCTATATTTGCAAATATTCTTTTTTATAAAATGATTATTAATCGATTTAATTGCAAAAAATCAATCGTTTAGTTGTTGCTGTTCTTATTGGTTGTTGTCCTAAATACGAACCTGTAATTACATTTTCTAGTGGTCTAGAGGCATACAAATACAAATTATGTAGGTTTTAGAAATACATGTTAAGTAATCTAATTATGACGTAATAAAATTAATAAAATGTGTGATTCCATTGTGCACCCCCAAAATGCTCATAAACTATAATTTGAAATTAAAATTTTATTAGTAAAATTATCTGTGGAAAAATAAAATGTACATTGTTGTATTCAGTTTTTATCGCTCTTTTCAAATATGGTAACAAATTTAAAAAATTCAGATACACAGGGTGTTGTTTTGAGGATAAAATAATTTGTTAATTTTTCGTCAAGCTGGACCTGGATTTCGTTTATTGTTAATGCCTTAGTGGCTTCGTCAAGTGATGGAGAATACGTGTGCCAAATATCAATAAAATATACAGGGTGGTTCGTATGTTATGAGTCAATAAAGAAATAGGTAAAATTGATTAATGACCCTGTATCTCGGTTATAATGGGCGAAAGACCCATTAAGTATGGGTTATTTGGAACCACCTCAGTGATCCTTATCCATAGTTAACGTATTTCCTTTTCCCAATGAAACACTCTGTATACTATCAAAGTGTCAGTCAGAGCGCTTTGGGAGTATTTTAGGAAAAAAATGTTATTCTTGTTTTTTTGCCATTTTTGACGAGAGGAATTAATCCTCGAAGTTTGTGTTGACATCACTGAGACACCCTATTTATACGATTTTGACACCAGCTACTCTATAAACTCTATTGCTAGGTAAATCGGTTAGCAATTTTTTAATAAAAGAACGATATTTCCATAAAACTGAATGTGCCAACTTGAAATTTCCATTTGAGAGCATTTGTAACTTTCAATCTCATGTTTTTTGTGGAATAATACATTTTAAAATAATAATAATTACTTTTGAAATTCGTTGATGTGTTTGCGGAATAATTTTATTTAAAAATAATATTTCTACGCCAGCAGTGTTATACGTAATGTTGTACATACAGAGCCTTCATAAATGTACGTAAATCACTTGATCAATTGCTACTTTTTAACTTGTGATTTTGTATCTTTCATGTACGGCAGTACCCGATGAGGATTTTTGCCTATACGTGTCTAAGGAATAGTTTGCAACTTTCTTTTTGCTGACGGGACCACTCAACGAGGCTGTTAAAGGTAACTAATTGGTCAAGTGGTGTACGATCAATTATGAAAACTCTTTATTATCTGTTTTGTACTTATTATTAATAATTGTTAAAAGAGAATATTCTATTGTGTAGTAATATGATGTGATAACTGCGATGATAAGTTTCTTGTCAGAGTATTATAAGGAATTTATAGTTTTTTTATCGGTACTGAAATTTTATTTAATTTTGAATAGAAAATTTATTAATGAGCATACGTGGGATTCACCGATCGGTTACCAGGGATGGCTTTTAAAGATATAATATATTGCAAACACCTACTGAAAAATTTCCAAACTACAAAAACATATTAAGTGAATTTTCTTTAATTTTACAATGTTCACGGTAACTTAGTTTTGTCAGGGAATGCACTATATTAAATTAAAACGTAATGAGTAATAGATTCTTCTAAATTACAGTATACTGATAATTTACATTACTGAAGGCTAGCGGCTGGCCCTAGCGTGGAGGGGAGAAAACATTTAACACGATCAAACAGTATCTTGCATAAAGTGGATTCATTCGGACGTACTAAAAATGCGCAGTTAAAATGTCACAACGTACTAAACCGACGGAAGCTACAGTAAATTCTTGGATTCGCGATATTGCTGATTTACAATTTGATGGTAGATAATTGTATTACACTTGATGTAACAAAGCAATTTCGTGGTCAAATATTAAAAGACATATTTCCTCAGAAAACCATAAACGGAGTATAGGTGGCTTTACTTACAGTGACATGCAACGTAATTTTAACTTAGATTCAGTAAAATTTATGACAGAATGTAACATACCGTGGTCGAAACTGGACAATCCACTTTTTAGAAAATTCTTGGAAAAATATATTAGTGGCAAATATAACAATGTGAACGTGCCTTCGGGGTCCACACTAAGAAAGAAATATTTATCAACGGAGTGTGAAAATATTAGACAGACAATTTTTTCTGAGCTTAATGGGAAGTACATCTGGCTTAGCGTGGAGGAAACCACCAATGCTTGGGGGTTTAAGGTAGCTAATGTTTTAGTAGTTGCATTAGAGGAAAATTGTTCAATGAGCGGACACTTTATCGCCTCTAAAGTTTTGGAAGCTACAAATTCTCGCACTATAGCGGAGGTAGTGAATTCAAGTCTACAAGAGTTTTGGGGTGACAAATATGCAGAAAATAAGGACAAGTTCTTATTTCTTACCGATGGAGTGAACTATATGAAAGCTGCTGGAAGAATTTTGAAGGAAACATATCAGAATATACTTCATGTAACATGTTTAGCACATGGGCTTCATAGGATTACTGAAGCTATTAGGGAGTGCTACCCTAATGTTGATAATTTGATATCTAGTGTAAAGAATGTTATTCTTAAAGCACCAAGTCGTGTACGGTTATTTCATGAAATTCTACCAAATACTCCATTACCTCTACAGCCCATAACAACACGATGGGGAATTTGGCTAGAGGCAGCACGTATTATTCCTGTCATTTTGAAAATGTGAAATCGCTAATACAGCAGTTAAATCCAAATGACACACTTGCTATTTCACAGGCGCAACAGGCATTTATGGATCCAACTGTTCAAGAAAATCTGGAGACCATACACGGAAGTATTTCACGAATTCCTCTAGCCATACGGGACTTTCAATATTAATAATATACTTTTATACTTGTAACTGGCAGTGAAAAATACTTGTGTGTGTGTAGTTTACTTTTAAGTACATCTTCCTATACCACTAGTTCTCTTTGAGTGAGTGTTTATAATAAATTGAATTTGTCAACTTTGGATAATACGAAATTCGCTAAAAAAAATTTCAAAGTAAGATATCTTTTCGTAGATGCATGCAAATCTGACACATAACCACCAAAAGCCAATCCTGGTTTTACTCATATCCGATTGGTAAATCCTACCTCTGCTAATGAGACTTAATATATTTACCATTGTTTAATTTCTCATACTCATATATGTAGATTGCAGGTATTGGAATTATTTAAGATACTTAAAGAAAATAATAAATGCTATCAATTCTTAAAATAATGGTCAGTATTTCTAATTTTAACTAAAAAACAAAGAAGGGATTGATATTCTAGCAAAAGCAGTATTTTAAATTAATTGTGTTATGTATGTATAACTTTCACTAAAATTACATCATACGTAAATAACTTATCAAAGGTTTTACCCCTTGCACAAAATGGTACGACTAAATGTAAATGACTGCTTGCCGAGTTCTATAAACTAATTTGTAAGTTCCGGATCCGGTACACGAATTTCTCGCATAAACATCATTTATATTGTAGATACGGCAAGTCACATTCATTTAAGTCATATTTAATGTTTACTACACAGTCAGTTTGCTTGTAGTTATAATTAGCAAAATCATAATTATAAGAATATATGATACGTATAATTTATACGATGTAGTGAGCCAATGTTCTGCCTCGATGTATTTATATAATAGTTTAGTATAAATTAATCTCAGTTTACTCGAATACTGAATATGTGTTCGATGTCCCCAAATAATACAGGTGTTGTAACTATGGTGTTTACCCTCGGTATTATCAACATTTTAAACAATCCTTTAACATAAAGGCAGTTTTAGTGACCAGAAAACAAACAAAATATTAATGTCAAACAGCAATCCTATAATTTAAATGAAAAATTAAGTTTAATGTCATTTATATATCTCGATTTATATTTTGCTGGAGTTGCTGATAATACATTTTTTTATCACTAAAGCTCCCTTTAAGCTAAAGATTCCTTTAAAATATTGTTAATACCGGGGATTAATGTTATTACTAATCATTTTTGCAAATTAACATTAACGACAAAACAGCTTTTAATCTACATTATCTTTTGTGATTTTTGCACATCCTTTTGTGTATTAAATTATTAACGTTAAGTGTGTAAAAGTATCTGAAACTATTTTCAAATGTCAGTGAAATATTTAATAACTATTTTCACTTAATTATTGATATTTTTAAAATAATTGTTAATTTGTTCAGTATTTAAAGAATAGCTTATTCTAGATAATATATTAAATTCATCTTTTATTTTATTTACCGGCCCTGAAGACATGAGATTGTTGCAATTGTTGAAAGTTCATTTCAACACTTTCCTGATTTCTCTAAAGGATATGTCAAAGAAGCTTGCATGAATTAAATCTCCACAAATATATTCACTAAAATAGAAAGAAGAATCTACAAATCTAGAAAAATTATTAAACTGTTGCGTCAAAAAGATTGTTTTTACTTAAAAGCTGATGAGGGTAATAAAGTTGTTATTTTATATAAAGAGACCTATTATGAAAGGGTAGACAACCTAATTGTTAATGGTCCTTATAAAAAACTTTCTAGAAATCCGTTATCAAAAATAATTATTAAAGCAAGACATGTACTTAAATCCTAGAACAACTTTATCACTACAGCCAAAGATAGCTTTAAATAGGAAGTTTCATGTATCTAAATCCAAGTGTCATCTGATTGCACTGCTTGCCTAAAACAAATAAATCAGGAAAATCGGTGCGTCCTATTTTAGAAATTGGATCGCCAGCTATCAAAATGATTAACAGAGAAGTTTGAAAGTTTACCCATTGCACCACTTACTTTCTCTGTGATTAATTCCAATGATTTCATTAATATGATGAACAATGTCCAGTTGCATGAAGATGAAATTTTGATCTCTTTGAACCCTCATACATAATTAGGGAAAACAAAAGTCTCATGATCTTAATAGAATCTGCAAGAAATCTCATTAAAAAATGTTTCAAAATTTTTTGCTACCTTGAGTGGTGTTCGAGATAGTCAGCACTGAAATCATACAACCTATAAACAATCAATCACTTGTGGGATTCAGTTGCTTTTCGTACTATTTAGTCATTAATTATATTTAATCAGTTTGCTAATTCATTAGCTTTAGTGAAACTATAGTAATGTGTCATCCTTAGTTATTAAAAATATTACTAAAAAATCTGAAACTGATGCAATTATTCTATGTGAGAATTTTTTCTCAATATTTAGGAAAAAAACTTAACAAAAATGCGCCAAAATAATTTATTAAATTGTATCTAATTGTGTGATATAATTAATCAATGGGCCAACAATAATAACCTAAATAATAACAATTAAGATTCAAATCCTCTAAGGTATATTTCTTTTTTTATTTATGATGTTTAAATTTTATTAATCAAAAATGTTACGATGTTTCGTTCTTTGAAGACCAATACCGGCATCCTTTTTTTATTTTTGGTTCTGTTTTTTAAATATCTGAAATTCCAAACACGAAAAGCAAAAAATATACAGTTTGCAGAAAAGTCCAATCAATAAAATAAAAACAAGAGTAATGTACCCTTATTTTATAAATTCCCTCAGCCACCATAATAAGAATGCAGTATATTAATTTCAGCATATATTTAAATCCAGCACATATCATTATTAATATTAAGTATTCATTAAAAATATTGGAAATGACCCCTATACTACAAAATTAAAAGTGGGTTTTAATTTAAAAAAGCGATATGTAAATGTACTGATTTGCATAGCTTCAGTATTTTTTACAATATGCAATCATCGAATCGTCAACGGAAATATTATCAGGTAAAATACAGTGAGTGCAATAAATTTCATCGGTCGTTAAAACGACAGAACTAATACAATTAAATAAATATTATCTGCTTTTTAAACCTCTATGTGTGCGGTCTAGAGAAGCGTCGAGAAAACCTAACATGTTTGTTTTGTGTTTGTATAAATTACGATATTGACAGATATATGGTTACAGATTTGTTTGTAATTAGTAGAAATAGTCCTATGAAATATTTCTTTAGTAACATATTAAAAATCGATATGCATGTGCGAAACATTTTTATAAATAGAAAATCCTTAGTTGTAAGTGCAAATGTAAAGCCAAATTTTAAAACATGAAACTAATTTAATATAATTAAGTAATTTAATTTACCAACTCTGACTAATGTTTTAAGTTATCATCAAGTAACTTACTAAAAATAAAAATAAAACAGAAAATAATGGTAATTATAATACCTCGTATTTTATTCTAAAACTGCTCATCGAATTATACCCCAGTTAAGAGGATAATTTACGTAAAGTTTATATAATTAATAAAGTTAGCGGCAGTAGTAGCTTTTATCTCGAAAACGTATTTATGAATGGGCAAATCCGTACACTATGCAATGTAGCCGCAGTCAGTTTGTATCGTAAAATCAGTGTTTACTTTACTGGTTACTAGTGAGCCGCAGGCCCAACGTATTAAAATTGTGGTAGGTTATTAAACGGTGGCCATTCGCTAGTTTTGATTGGCAGAGAGATCGTAAACAGACTAGCTTACAAGTTGCCGCGATCTAACTTGTTCTCCTAGCAGGTGAATAAGTAAAAGGCGAATCACTTACAATATAAATATGTGTATCATATAAAAGTATGCATTGATTAAAATAATTATTACCTCATGGAAATATATAAAATAACTAAAAATTGTCATAAATTGAAACTAAATAAAACGCAACAAAAACACTGTTAGTATTTAAAACAGTTAAGAATATAAAAAAAAAATTATATCAATAATTTTTACAAAAAAAAACAGAACAACTGAATATTAAAAAAATCCTATATCACAACAAAGAATGAAAACAGAAAACATAAAAATAAATAGTAAAAAAAAATATAACATCAGAAGAAAAAAATATACATATACTGTGTGTCTCTCGATTGAGCTCGCAATAGGTGATATGGACCTCAAATTTTAGATTTTTTTTTTTGCAATTTGAGGGTTCATCCCTTGTTATCTGAAAAGAAATTTTTGGTGTACTTTTGTTTTATTTTTAATCACGTAGGCCATGGTATTTAAGCAAAAACTACTCTATTGTTATGTAAAGTACATTTTCTGTAGACAGGAAAATGTCATTAAGGAAAGATATTCTGATTAATAAGTTATACTTGTATGCAATATTTTAAGATGATTTGCCTACTTTGATGATTTTGACCTTTTTCTACTATAACCGCATTCTACATTAAAATAATTTACCTAAATAACTAAATAGGTTTTTTTTTTCGACATACTTAGTGATGTAAAATAACGGTTATTATATAGAAATAAAACAACAAAATATTATTATATTATTAACTCCAAATTGTGTAAAAACTATTATAAATAAAACAATATCAATTTCTTGATGTCTTTAAAAATGAAATTAAAATAAATAATTTTCGAGGTGTACATTTTAAGGAGTTATTAATTCTTAAGGCGGCATTAGCACGCTTTCGTAAGGATAACCAACAGAAAACTTTAGATCGCTATAAGAAAAAATTCTGTTGATGAGAACGAAAAATGAGAACACGACATGATTCATCTTAAATACCATATGGATTTATTATATAAAATTGAAATACTGATGCCTATTTTCTTTATTATTAAGAAATACGAACATTTTATTTGGTGTCATTTTATAAAACTTTTTCGTATTTCCTATTAATGAAAAAAATACGCATTAGTATTGATGCGTATTTTTGAATCTATACATTCTATTGGCCCTATTTATCATGGCGTAAATATGGCTACTAAATGTGAGCTGGGTGTCAAATGTTTAGGTCCCTCATGGTTTCAACTCTAGCCAGATCTGTATCGTTTATTTTGTAGTTATATATAATTGGACTTTTTCTCATAGTATAGGTCATAATAAAGCATTTATTAATATTAAGATACAGCTTATTTTGAAGTGTCCATTGATATAAATTATTAATGTCATTTTGTAGCAGGGTGCAGTCCATATTACTTTAAACTTTAATGTAAATCTTTAAATCATCTGCAAATAATAAGTATTTTGAGGTTTTAATTATTTCAGTAAGACTATTTATAAGCATGAGAAATAACAGTGGTAAAAGGTTGTAACCCTGAGGGACTCCTGACAGGGCAAGAAAATGTTTCGATGTATATCCATTCACAGACACATACTGTTTTCTATTATGTAAATATCATGTGAGGAGTTCTATAAGATTCTCATGAAATCCAAATTCATTTTAAAAAATATATTTTTTTCCTTATATATTTAAAATGTACAAACTCTTACCTGGAGGTCAAGCTCGTAGGAATGAATTTTGTGTGGCAGCTGAAAATTTAGCTGGAAGAGATCCGAACTAATTAAGAAATATCTGTTTTAGCCATGAGGCAACATTTTTACTAAATGGAAAACTGAATAAACAGCAGCTACATTATTGGAGTAATTGAAATCATACCCACAACAATTAAATGTTTGGTTGAGTATTTGGGGGAATCACATTGGCCTGTGTTTACTGCAGCTGACTTAACAACGGGGCCTCTGTATTGGTAACTTCTTGAAGAGGAAATAATATCAAGAATTGAGGCAATAATTAAACATCACCTGGGTAAACTTAGAATCAACGAGACAGTTTTTCAACAAGATGACCGTCATATTAAAAAACTATCTCGTTGATATTCTACTCATTATTTCAGATCCGTTAGAACGTATTTAGATGAACAATTTCCAAATTGATTATAGGCCTGGGAGGTCCAATTATATGGCCAGTGCGATCTTCTGACTTATCTTCATTAGACCATTTCTATTGGGGGCTTCATAAAATCCAGATTGCATGGTGTTTCATCCAGAAGAAATTTGGAATAAGAGAGAGGAGCTATTACGGATACGTCCAGGGAGTTAAATGGTGTAGTGTTACGCAGAGTACGTGAACATTTTTTGAAAAGGGTTCGTTGTTGTCAGGAAAAAATTGGGGGTAATTTCGGCAACTACTTAAATAATGTTCCCTTAAATATTCTATTTGTTAATTTTGATCATTTATTTTTTTGCAAATAAAAGTGTTACTCAAATCTCATTGGTTTTCAGTTGCTTTTAATCCAGTTGTTATTCGTATATAATTTGGTATCCTTTCTCTCCTATTCCTATCGAAAAATACATGAAGGCGAATAAGGAAGTAGATGCGATTTAGAATTCCTTCAGCTTGTTGTACTTCATTGAATTGACATGAAATTTTGGTATGTTACGATTGAAGAGTAGGTCTTTAATATAAGATATCACATTGAACATTAAATAATGATACAAATATGACGGCCCAACGCATTGTGGACAGTTTTGAATTTTCACTCGATAGGTTGTAAATCCAATTGAGAATACGACTTTAAAATTTAAAAACAAATTTCAATCCGTTCAAAAATTAGTGTGGCAACTTATTATTGGTCCTTACTGTATAGTATCAGATCAGTTCAGTTATATGATAAACATGGTAAATTTGTTAGAGGTCGACAAAAATCAGGCCATTTTCTGTTACACAAGTTTGGATTCTGTTAAACGTATAATTGACAAATTCATAATATATGTCGATAACAAGTCAATGAAATCAAATCAATAGCATACAGATCAGGTCAGTCAGAGTTACTAGTCCCATTCATTAATTTATGCTATTTTATACTAAAGGATATTTGGCAATTATCTTTAGTAAGGTTAATTAATCTGAAATGAATGAAATTTGAATAAAACTTTTACACATATTTTTGATATACCAAGGATGAAACAGGGCAATGCTATATTTATGTAAGCAGAATATTACGCAATCTCAAAAAAGATATTGATATCTGATTAGACTTGAAATGAAAATGAAATGAAATGAATTTTTGTGGTTATATTTCTAGCTAAGGTCACATAAATGATTTTCCAAACATATTACTCTTCGTAACTATGGTGAGATTAATTAATCTCAAAATCTAAGTTTTACGTAATTTTCTGTCTGTTTTATATAGTTAAAGCAAATTAGTATAATTATAATTTATATTATGTTCTAAAAAAATTGATCATGTGTAACAGATTGTTAAAGTGGCCTTTATTTCGAGACATAATTGATACTAGAAATAAATCATCTGTTTATAGTAGAGTACGTTGTACGTATGGTATTTCATGTCATTAATTATTATTATTCTTATCAAAAATTCTTAAAAGTATATCAGATTTTTGTCAAACTCGGTATCAACTTTAAACACACAAATTAAGAAATTAGGTTTCATTAATATCCCAAAAGAGAAAATCTAAACTGCAATGTACAAATACATATAAATTTCTAGCAAGTGTCATTACATTTTGATTTACGACTGATGACATATCCGCACATCATCTAGAAACATACATTCCTAATTTTTTCTTTATATCTGACACCGTATAAGTGGTGATCATATGTCGAGCAATGAATCAAATAAAGTATAGCTCAAGTATGCACTATATGCAGTAATGGAAATGCTGTGACAAGGCAGAAAGTTAAGTACAGCGTGTACAAAATCGCAGACAAATTTAATATATTGCTACATTATTATCGGCGTATATGATGAAACTAAGTATTATTAATATTTGATGAAGAAATTAATACAACCTGAAGTTAAACATCGACAAGTAATGTGTTTGTACAGACGTATGCAAGGTTATCAGCTGTTGCCTGTAAATAAGCAGATTTTATTAGACAATTTTGAATTAAATCGGTGTAAACAAATTCTCTAAATGTTTACTAATGATTTCAGAAAAAAATCTTTATTTATAAAATAGCGTCTCCACAATCGTCTCTTATTTCCAGATCCCGAGGTCATCATGAGGTGAAAACCATGTTCGGATCTAGGCGATATGAACAATATCACCATTTTCATGCACAATAATACATTATCTTACCTTGTAATTGTATTTAGTGAATTCTGTAACAATCAGAGTAAAGCGACAGCTGAATGGTTCTAAACAAGCCACATGACGTTTGGATATATTAATTTGTGGATGTAATACTAGCAAAAATAGATTCATATGGTAACTATGAACCATTACAATAAAAATTTATTATTTATATTTGTTCTAAATGATCCGAAGTTAAACTCCGAAATATCTAGTTGTATTGTGAAAAAGACCATTCAGCGTCTACCTATATTTGAAGTAGTTACATTTTTTCAGAGAAATGTCTTGTATAGAAAAATCCACTTCCACCCCATAATGTTGCCTTGCACTAACGATACAGTTGTTTAATTTGTAGAGTATAGTACTTTAGATTTAATTAAGTTTTTTTACTATCATCACATTTGCTACCTTCGGTCCACAAGCATAAGTTGTTCACATCCACACAAAGTCAAACGTATTTTTCATTTAGCACAGTAAATAGTTTTTCTTTAGCACCGTCACAAGTCGGAGCCAAATATTCTTTTCTCAATGTTGATTCTGTTTGCACTTCAATGTTTTAGTACCGACTATTAACGCTCTTTTGCAGAAACTGTATAAAAAGAGTGCTGTCTAGTTTTGTCCACACTCTACCATCACTTCTATCAAATCTACATTGAAATTTCGTCGATTGTCACTGTCACTGTCACTATTACACTTTTTATGATTTCAGATGAAATATATGTTCTAACGTCCGACTTTTTCCACGTTTCCACGTGTTATTTCATAATTTCTACAGAATAATTCTACATCGTTAAACTGCCATTTCGGAAAATCTTTAGCCCATGAGAGTTAGCACTGTATGTTCTGACGGAACGATCAATACATGCAGTTCTACCAAAAGCGTTAAAGAATACTGCGACATGGTGGCGTGTTCAGTTTAAATAAGGTACGTGACAGCAAAATTTCTCAACCTTTTTTTATTTAAGTTGCATTATATGTTGGTTGACATTTTAAATATGTGCCTTGATAATAAGACAAAGTTGCTTTGTAGAGCAAACAATTATTTGCGAATTAAATAACTTTCATACTTATATAACAATAATAAGTTTTTGTTCTATGAATAAATACTAGCACGTAGCGAAATATCAATATTTTTAAATAAATTCGTTTTATTTTATACAGTGAAAAAGTCCGTCTCTGGAATGACGACTTGAGGTCCGGTGTATGAAGTCGTTTTTATAGATGGCGATCCCACTTTTTTCTCTTTTGTTGGGTAGTATTTTGTGCCATATTTACAACTAAAAAATGTTTGTCATTTTACATAATAAAATTTTTGCAAAAAATTATCTAAATGAATTTATTTAATCCTTCCTCAAGTTTGCAAGCTTCAGTTTTCAACATTTTTTGTTCGTAAAAAAAGTCAATAAAGTAAGTAGTATAAACAATAACATATTTTGATACATATACTAAAATTCATTTAACAAATACATTTTTTACCTAATTACAAAATAATTTTCAATAGTGTACGTATAATAATATTGAATAAATTTTTGTAAGCTCAAAAGCTTTTACACCTTTTACGTCAACCCCTAAAATAAATTAAAATATTTATTTGTTTTAAAAATATGCCAGACATATTATTAGAGTCTCGTCTCAAGTGGTAATTATACGATACATGCCTATAGTAGTTTCTATTTTATTATGAAATACTAACTGTTTCGCTCTCCCTGTAGACTGTCAGAGTGGACGTGTGAACTTCTGGCTGTTATCAGCACCTTCTGAGGAAGATGTCGAAGAAACAGCTGCTTGAGGATTGAAGGAAGAGTCGTAGACCAGACTGGCGGGCTGCTTCCGTTTGCATGATTTAGTGCCGAACACAAACGGCACATGTGCTTCGACCATTTGCATCCCCCGGGTTGTCACCAGGACAGCGTGTCACGTAAGGAGCGGCACACATGACTATCACTTTGTTTTTATAACATTTTCAAGGGATTTACTAAATTGAGCCACAAAATAAATCGGCCGTTGGAAATTAGGAGATTAGGTTTCCAAATGTCTTCTATATTATGATGTATAGACAAAAGAGATAATATAAAATATAAATTAAACAATGGAATAGTGTAACAAAAAATAATACGAGATTATTTTTAGATGCATTTTACATTGGTCTCAAAAATATAAAACGAGGCCTATAGGAACATTTTTAAATTTGAGCAGCAATTTATTTCACTTACTTTTTGAAAATACCGTAATTTTGTGAATATCAAAATTTCAAGAACTTTGAGGAACCGTCATATCATGATTTTGGAAAAACAATTGATTATTGTACAAAAGAGATGTAATGTAAATTTTTGCTTTATTAAATAGATCACCTCATAAATTGATGCAAATTTAATTGATGCACAATTAAGTATCATCGTCTCAAAACATAATTTGTCCAGAGGATGTACAGCTGCAGCAACATAAAGGTTTCCAGGTTATTTGTAATTTGAGAGAGAACATGTATTTTTTCTCTCTTCTGTAACAAATAAAATCTAAAGATAGTCAATAAATTACTTCGCTTCGCATATGCACGGGTTATAATTCAAGTAAATATTTAAATATAGTCTAGCAGCTAAGCTGCGGAAAAAATTATTTAAAATTTTAGATTGAAACCCTTTATATTGCAGCAGCTGTACATGCAGCAAATTGATCAACAACTGTAATTAATAAATCAAAATTCTCAAAATTATGAAAAAAATTGTTTTTACTGAGAAGCCGTTGAAAGTAATTAATAAAGTTGTTTAATTAGATAATGAGGACTATTGTGAAAAGTTAGACAACCTCATTAATAATGGCCCTTAGAATGTACTAAATCACGTAATAATACATCAACTTCACAAAATAGATTATCCAATCCAAGCGTATCTAGATTGTACTGCCTGTCAATGATTTATAAATTAGAAAAGATTACACTAATATTCAATACTAATTTGTATCTCCCAGATATTATGTGTAAAGTAGCAGATTTCCATTTGAGCCATGTTGGAGAAAAACATATCACAACACAGACACAGATATACACAAATGGTATGCTGAATGGGATAAATTTTTTGACATGAAAACTTTAATTTCTATCATAATCCACAATTAAATCACAACGTTTTATCTTACCATATCGACAAATTTGTTATGATACTTTCAGTCAACAAAATATTGATTGTCCATTATATTTAATGTTGAAGAGGTCAGTTCTATGTGGGTTGTTCATATTGAAATAAAAAAAAGTAAATTTCTCACAAAATTCTTTTTTTATTGCTCCCGATTTCATGAATTATGGTTTGTTTCGTTCATATTTGAGCTCTATTGATTTTAATTTGTTCTGTATGGTGTCCGTTTTATATTTTGTAGGCTCTATTAATTGTCCGATTTTTAAAAAAATATGCTGTCGTACTTACATGATTGTAATCATATTAATTCCTGGAACACATGTTTCATAGACACTTTTATAAAATAGACAATATTTGGAAAATTAAGTTCTTGTTGCCTAAAGATGTGGAACAAACTAATTCTCGAAGCTGGTAGCAATAAAAAAAGAATATTGTGAACCCGTTTTAATTTTATTATATTTATAATTATAGATATATCAATTGGCACATTTTTATCAAAATTTTAATTTATTTCACCTCAGCAAATATGTGCATAATTATGATAGGAAATTTAATTATTAATAATAGTTATCATTTATAACCTAAACAAATTTAAAAAATAGCTTTATTGTGCCGGTAGTTTTATTTTTAACAAACTAATAGATAATAAAGATAGCAGACTCAATAATTTAGAAGGGAGTTAAAAGTTTTCACAAACATTGATATTTTATTGCTTTTCTGAAAATACAAAAATATATGCTTTACGACTGTATACACTTCCCACAAAATTATGAAATAGTTAAAAAAAAACCGCTACCAATTATTTGGGGATCAGAACTTCCTCATCGTAGAAAAACTCGTGTGGTTAAGTTTGTTATAAAAGTAATTTTTGACGTTTCAAAAAAAGTCACATTGATGGAATGTCACTAATATTTTTTTGACATTTCAAAAAACTCACATTGGTGGAATGTCACTAATATTTTATAATTTGAAATGTCAAAAAAAAATTTTGACATTTCAAATTGATGTTCAAAAATGTCACTAATTTTTTTTATATTTCAAATTTTAAGAACCGATTTTATTCATCAACGAACTCGATCTCTTCCTTGACCTCTAGAATGTGTGTACCAAATTTGAAAGCTTTATCTCAAAAACTGTAACTGCTATCGCGAACGAGGCAGACAGAATTTTTTTTGTCTGATATTTTGTGTATCGTGATAATTCGTCAAGATTCTTCCAGAAATGCAATAAAAATTTTCAAAATTTTTTTTCACGAATACATACCTTGCTCACTTTGAGGGGTGAGAAAGTAATAGGTCAAGTATGTGTACTCATTTTTTCCTTAATATTGAAAGAATATCAATATTTTTTTGCAACGGAACCTCTCTTTCCATATGATCCCACAAATGCTCAATGGGATTAAGGTCTGAGCTTCAAACTGGTCAATTTATTACGATAATCCCAGTTTCTGTCAGTTACTCCTTTATTACAGTTGTCGATAACAGAAAATTTTTTAAAGAATTGCCAATTTTTGATTTACCAAGAACCATATGGCAAATTGCCTGACGTAGTGAGTACAATAGGAGAGGCCGTGACGGAAACACTTATAAAAAGTAATTTCCATAGTCCCCTAATTGCCACAGATCAAATTGAAGTTTTATGGAATTTATATGTCCTTATACTTTTTGCGGTTTCTTGTATGTATAACAGCGCACGTAGACCCTTTCACTAACGACCTTTTGTTTCTTGAGATAAAAATTTCAAATTTTGCACACAACATTTTTTATTTTTTTATGATTTTTTGAGCCTGGCACTCAATTTTTGTGATAGTTTATTTGGACTAGAGATTGCGTTAAATTTAGTACACCATAAGCAAACGGTATACGAGGATTGATAGCGTTAGAATATAAATGTGGTAAAATAAACAACACATTGACATTTTAAAAGAATTTCTAAGACACAAAAAAAATTAACTAACAACAAAATTAATGTTATGGCCCGCTGTTGCTGCTTCAGATGTTGGTGGCCACAGGCTCTCCCTCGGGATCTCCCGAATCAGAATCCTCTCCTCTTTCAACTGCTTCTGGCAAGCTTTCTTCTGGATCATACCGGACTTTCTCTTGCTCGTCCTGTGAGCCTACATTCAAATAAATAATTTAGTATCTTATAACGATTTCGCATTCATAGAATTTATCTCCATAAGCCTCTAAATCATTGATCTAACCTAAATCATCTTCATCTCCACTTGAACAATCTATCAGGCAAATCGTTTTCTATAATCGCTATTAACTCCTGATCACTTAGAGGCCTTCTTGAAGACATTTCTAGCAATAATACTAGAAAAATTTATATATATATAAAAAAAATTGAGGTTGTGTTTACCATATGCGCAATGCCACTATCTCACAGTGAACTAAATTTCTCACACCGAAGTAAATGTTTATAATGGCAAAATAGTAAAAAAGTGTCTGTACTTTTTAGTACGTAAAACACACTTTTAGGAACACAAAACAATTTTTTTAACACGCAAAATTTGCGCTACAAGGTGGCGAAATGATATACATCAGGCTGAAACAGTTGACTAGAATCCTCCATTTTTGTAACCTCAAAATTTGTATATATAGTAAAACCTCTATATTCGGCCACCTTTTAAAAGCGGCCACCTCTAAAACCGGCCAGTTTTCAAATTTCCGAAATCAATTATATGGAAATATCCGTAGTCATTAGTTGGCAAGTCAAGGGCGGTGCCAGGTAGAGAAATACCCAAATACGTAAGCTAGACTTGCTTACTATTTTAGCAAAGACTAACATTTGATTTTAGTCTATTGTTATGCCTCGAGGTGTGTACAACGTAATTTATTCGTCTCCGTTGTATTGTTGATAATTTCATTTGTTGTATTTTATTCTTGATATTAATTTAATAATAAGGTATTTCAGACATGCCCAAGGGTAAGAAACGGCTATACGCTGTCAAAGTGAATATATTTAACAGAGAATTCCCCGATTTATTCTACAATGGTGCTATAATAATTTGTAAGGTGTGGAAGACAGACCTGATATGCTGGGACAAACGTGATTGTAAACTTCACATAAATTCTGTGCAACATAAAACTAAAAAAATTGCGTACCTTCGACAACACAGTTTATGTTCGATTTACTCTTAATGCTGATTGCCTGTGATGTTCCGCTGCACATACTCGATAAACATCCATTTTAGAAGTTCTGGAGTAAATACAATCTCAAGGTGACATTTCCAACTAGCACAACGTTGCGTAACTGCTGATTGCTTGTGATGTTCCCCTGCACATACTGATAAACAACCATTTCAGGAGTCTGGAATAAATACAATCCCAATATGACGTTATCAAGTCGCACAACGTTGAGTAACTATGTACCAACTGTAAATGAAGACATTGTAATAAGATCAAGTGTGTACTAAAAATATACGGCTGTGGTTGTGTGTTGACGAGATGACATATTGTAAAAACATTACATTTAAATGTTATAGTACGTGTACTAGACCCTCTTAAATCAACATTTCCACTGTTACTAGCTAGCAAAAGACTAACTCAGCATACTGGTCAAACAATTACGCGGGTGTTGCTGGAGACGTTAGAAAAATGTGACCTGACAAAAAGTCAAGTGTTGATGTTTGTGACCGATGGTGCCGCGACAATGCGTTTGGCAGGTCGTTCAAGAGCACGTTGGTACATGTTACGTGTAAAGTGCATGCTTTACACCTTGTGGCAGAAAATATTCGACAATGTTTTCCAGAGGTAGATGCATTAATAGATAGTACAAAAAAGTGTTTCTTAAATCTCCCAAACGTCCTCGCGCATTTCATAGCAAGTGTCCCCGTATTCCCCAACCACCACAGCCAATTCTTACAAGTTAGGGAACATAGTTGAAGGCAGCTTTCCATTATGCGGAATACTTACAACAAATAAAAGCTGTGATACTACAATTCAATCCAGACGAGGCTGCAGCTATTAAGGAAAGCCATTCAAAATTTGCTGTTGAAACAGCTTTAAAAACTATTCACAAGAACTGCAAAGGATTACATGACGCCATACAAAATTTAGAAAACAGTGCGTTGTCGTTAGAGGAGTCACTGCCAATAGTGGACGAAGTAAATCGACAGCTACACTCTATAGGTGACAACTGGAAGACGACCATAGAAATATACACGAGTTTGTAAAGTTATTACAGATCTTTTCCAGTTTGTGATAACCAATCTACCTAAGAGGGTAAGTTGTGCATACACTGTTATAAATTGTAACAGTTTATTGCTATCGTTACTAGTTAATTTCTTTTATTACACTTATTATGATGAGTACGCCTATGTGCTGCGGCGCATTTTTGCCAGCTCTACTAATGACCTCCCTAATAGCGGCACCTCCATAAAACGGCCATGGCCACTTCAAAGACAATTTTCTTCATAAAATACCTGCAATTGTACCTCTCATTACCGGTCTTAAATTTTATTGGCAAATATGTACCTAAAATTTTCTACCCTTCGTAGGTAGAATTTTATAAATGCAACAATTATTGGTGTTCCGCCATAGTAATTTCAAAACCCTAAGCGATAAAGAGGCTGTAGTTTTATAGATTTTGAGCTAGTAGTTGTTGAACTACAATCATCATGTCGCTAAAAAGAAAACATTTGTCTCTTAAAGACAAAATTGATATTATTGTGTAAAGCGAGAAGTTCAGTACCAGTGTTTGAAAGTTGGCTGAAAAGTATGGTATTGGAAGGACACAAATTAATGAAATTATAAAAAACAAATCCGACTTAAAGAAACTCTTTGGAGAAGGTTCCAATCCAGAACAGAAGAGAAAATTTCCCAAAACTGAAGGCTATTGACCAAGTAGTTTACAATTTGTTCTGTAAAGCCAGAAATAAAAACCTCCCCGTATCTGGACTTCTAATAAAAGAAAAAGCGTTAGAAGCAGCCGAAAGTTTAAAAATTACGATTTTTAAAGCCTCAAATGGATGGCTACAAAAATGTTGCCAAAGACATAACATAGGCTTTAAAACAATTTGCGGGGAGTCAGCTGATGTTGACCTGGATAGTGTTAAAACCTGGAAAACAAAGCTACAGGTAATATTAAAAGGCTATTCATCAAAAAAATGTGTACAATGCTGACGAAACCGGACTTTTTTTACCTTGCAATGCCTAACAAAACGTTTGCTCTAAAAAGTGATAAGTGTGCCGGTAAAAAAACTGTAAAACAAAGATTGACTATTTTATTTTGCGCAAATATGGAAGGTGACAAAGAAAACCCATTAATTATAGGGAAGAGTAAAAACACTCGATGCTTTAAAGGATCTCATATCAACAAACTGCCTTTATAGAATGGGTATCCAATAAAAAAGCTTGGATGACAACAGAAATTATGACGAAAAAATGAAAAAAAAAAAGTAATATTATTTCTGGATAATGCCACGTCCCATCTTAAAGTGACACTAGACAACGTGAACATTGTTTTTCTGCCTCCAAACTCACACTTCCTACTGTCAGCTATTGGATCAAGGGATTATTCATAACTTTAAGATGGCTTATAGAAAATTTCTAATCAAAAGGCTTTTAACATTCACAAACAGTGAAAGTTCATTTGAAGATACAGAAAAAAGCATTAGTTTAACCAACACCTTAGTTGAGATATCAGCAGCTTGGTAAAGCGTTTCATCAGCTACAATTTCAAAATGTTTTACATAAGCAGGATTCTTGGAAAATGTCCGGCAAGACGAAGATTTCTATGAGGAAGATGAAATTACACTGGCCCATCTCTTTCCTGAATTACATGATGTAAGCCTTGAAAATTATGCATGTATTGATAGCAATGTTTTGACCGAAAATCCTAATTTTGGCGTTCAAGAAGTAATCAATGAATTAATTGATGATAAAGATTGCGATTTAAATAATAAAATTAATGTGGAAGAACCTGGAACGTCAAACATTAAAGATATGAGTGAAGTGTGTGAAAAACTAAGAGATGTGCAAAGTTTCCTATTTTGTAAGGATAAAAGTGAAATAGCTGTAAACATTGTCCAAATTTTAACAGCTTGTGAATCTCAGGTTTTACAAACAAAAATTAAAAACTTAAAACAAACCTCAATTGAAAAATATTTAAAAAAAAGGGAATTATTTAATATGGCAGGTAATGATTAAAATACGTACATATATGAGTTTTTATTGTTTGACCTCATTTTTTTATGTACATAGGTATAAGCATACCTAATTTGTAGATATATATGTAGCTAGTTTCTTCAATGTGTATAATTTAATTTAATAAAGAAAGCACAAAGGTAACCAACATTTTTTATTTATTTTTGACCTTCTCTCAATAACGGCCACCTCCATATAACGGCTATTTTCACAATAAATTTTGGTGGCCGCTATTTAAAGTTTTACTGTAATTTCTTTACTAACATACAAATGCTTTAAAAAATTTACAATTGACAGATAAAATATATCAAAAAATAAACCTACGTAAACAAGAATTGGATGAAACAAAAATTCAAAAAATCTGTCTGCTATATTTAGGATACAATGAGCGAGTTTAAATTGAACATAAGACAAATTAGTGGATATGCTAATATTACTTTGTTCCTTAACGTAAATTAATTGTAAATTTTAATTTATACAAAATTTTTTCAAATTCATAGCTACTTGTATTAACAACTTTCGTTATAATGGTGTGAAAACTGTTATGGCAGTTATTAATAATAGTGCTTATGAGATATCTAATACCATAAAAACTGTATTTTCCATAATTTCTCATGAATTAAGTTTCTATTATTTATAACCACCACTATGAATTATCGTATTAAGTAATTTCACCTGCATCATGACTTCAATAAATAATCAAATAAACGTATAAGTACAATAAGGTAATATTTAAAACGAATGTCAGTTAGTTTTTAATAAAATTCAGAAAAAATCTACAAGTTAACATATATTAACATATAGGAAATGCAAAATTTGCGGAACTGAATGCATCCATACATCTAGATGTACACCCGTATAATTTTGTATGCGACATATCTGCATAATAATGTTGAAGTCGTTGTGTCACAGGAGCGTTTCGTCGTATATTTCTTGGTCAAGCACAACAATCAACAGTCTTCGTCGCGAAGTATTTTTTTATAATAAATGTGCATATTGAACAAACTGTCTTGGAAAATTAACATAACTATCTAATTTTTCATTGTTTTAAAAATTTTAAAATTTTATGACAAATTTGTATTTCTAGTATTTAAGAAAATTTGTACTGTTAAACATGTCCATTATGTTAAAATATATATTTTGTAGGCAACAGATTAGAGAAATTAGAGAAATATTAAATTTAAAAATTAAGAAATCACCAGAGCCAGATGGTATAAAAACAAATTTTAAAAAGGTCAGTAGAATATATTTTAAAGCTTACTAATCACTTTATAAATTAAGTGATACATACGGGCACCTTTTCATCTAATCTTAAAGTTGCCATAATAATACCACTATTTAAAGGTGGTGATAAACATAAATTAACAAATTATCGATATTTACATGAGCCATTGCAAAAACTTTAAAAGTCTTGAAAAGGAGTTTAGTAAATTACCTGCAAAAAAAAAGGATGTAGATCAATTTGGTTTTCAACAAAATAAATTGACATCCATTGTTTACAAGGCAAAGGTAATAAAAGGGCATTCCTGGTATTCTAGCAAAGGCGTTTACAGGTAGTCATAGCCTTCTGTTGGATAAACTAGAACACCTATGAGTTAGGGGTATTGCGTTTAATTTATTTTACAAAACATGCAGCAAAGAATAACAATATATGGCGTTCTGAATAATGAAGAAACAGTAACCTGTGGGGTGCCACAAGACACTGTATTAGGACCACTTATATTTACTATATACATAAATGAATGGCTTACCCTAAGCACATCTGGAATACTGTTATCCTTTTTCAATGACACTGTTGTTAAATTCTTTGTCTGAAGTAATAGAGACAACAAAAACGGACTTAACTATTGTCCTAAATTATTTTAAAACTAATAAACTAACGGTAGATTTAATAAAAACTAAAATCTCACCCTTCACGTGATGTGAAAACAGATTTTGTCTCCTCGATAAAATATTCAGGTATTTATCTTGACTTTTAGTTAAGATGAGATGTTCAGACTACGAGGTATGATTTCTAAGTTTTACAGTTTCCGTAATTTTCTTTTAGTTTCTCAATTAAAAATTCTTTACCACGTCCTTGTTGAATCCATACTATAATATGGAATTATTGGCTGGGGAGGGATAAGGAAAACCTATTTAATGTCGATGAAAAAACTGCAATTTTTTTTAAATCATTTATAAGAAACCTATGATATAACTATCTGACCTGCCGTATAGTGAAACTAATCTTATGGATTTACGAAAACTCTTTTGTAAAGTAACTTTGACCTTTCTGTATATCAATAGGCAATACATATTACCATGGGTATATTCTCAACCCAAATACATATTTTAATAAAGATATAAACAAAAAAATCTTAAACTCTAAATAAATATATAATGTGAACCTACGGCAAAAAATGGAAAAGAAATCTAAGAGCAAATATTCAATAACATAAACACAAGGCTAAATCGCACGATGTGGACATTAAATAGACTAATATACGTAAAATCTTAATACATTCATATCTAAATAATTATTTGTATCTATATTATATTTACGATTTACCAAATATGACACTTTAACTTTACATAAAATTCAATAATTAAAATTCTTTAGTACTTGTTTGGTAGTTTCTCTAATTAAGACGAATATTGTAGATCGTATAAGGTGAATTTATAATAAACATTCCATCCTGCATTTCGACACTGATTTAACATTCCGGTATTGAACTCAGGCATTTCACTTTCATTGGGTTAAATTATTGAAACATTCAATCATATTTAGGCGCATGCCGAAATTAGATAGTCAACTGTTTAAATGAATGTGCCGGTTATAAGATATCTCTAAAACCTTGGTATTGTTTGGAAATATAACTCGTAAATCTTGAGGACATACCTTAGCTGCGTGTGCTATGGTGCCGTCTTGTTGAAATCATGCATTGCGTATTATTCTTTACCTTAAAAATGTCACTCTGAGAAAGGCTCTTAACATGTTAACATAGCGATTAGCAGAGATTCCTAATATTTTCGTCGAGAGAATGGACCAATTACTCTAAAAACTGAGGAAACACGCTACATTTTGATCATGAGCAGGTTTTTTATTAAGCTTCTCAAGGTGTTCCTTTCATTTGTAGCGAAAATTCTGCTTATTGACAAATCGATTTGGCTATAAGTTAAATGAGCTTCATCTGAGGTGATCAAAACATGATAGTGGCTATACGAAAAGTTTCATGCCTCTCACCACTACTCAATTTACCTTAGTTAGTATATGACTAGCAGATTGGCCACTATCATTTATCTGTTCCATAACCTATGGCATACTGAGGAGAACAAATAAGTTCGAAACCGGTCTATGTCTGGTTAGGAATTGACAAATGATATTGGCTATCGATCTATCATGATTTGAAGGTGTAATCGATGTAGGTCGGGGTATTGGCCCGCTGAGTAGTTGTTTCCTTCAAATCATATTTAATAACAGTAGTTTAGTCCACCTGGGCTAGAGGTCGTCACTCTCGGTACTTGCATCGCAAGTCGCTATTCGCCACAGAGACATCTATGATGTCGGTCGAATAGTAGCATTTAGACCATACGAGAAGTTTCATACCTCTCACCACTACTCAAATAAACAAGGTGTGATATTAGAGGGTCCCATTTTCGTCCAGTTTTGCGCATGACGTCAAGCGGTTAAGAGACGCCCATTTTATTCAAATGAGGTCTGCGATAAATGAGGCAAAATAATGAAAATGAAATATTCTTTTCTACTTTACATCACAAATATTGAAATAAAACACGTAAATAATAGTGTATAATCATACATACCTATTTAATAATACCCTAAATAAAAAGAAAATTTACCAAGGTTGATAATGTTCAATTTTTCTAAGAAAAACCTCCAAGATAACGGAAATTTTCGAGGAGATTAGGTAGAAGTTCAACAAATTTAGCTGAACATAACACAATCTGTACAGATAAAGTTGTCATCCAAGGTATAAATGACTTCAGTATTCTACACCAATTTAATCACTAATATATAAAATTGACGAAATTAGAAGGGTATTTTGCACATACAAGGATATATCTCGATATTTTAGCCTTAACGGAACATTGGTTAAGATCAGATGAAATAAATGTAAATATTAACAACCATAAAATGGCATCACTGTTGAGTGCATTTTTAGATTAAAAAATAATAATTTTTATAATCCATCCTTTGTTAAATTTCTAGGGTTATATTTAGACCTAACCTGTCTTGGGAAATTCACAGAGACCTACTAGCAATGAAATTGTCAAAGAATATTTATGTTCTAAAGAATTTATATCAGACAGTAAGTAAATCAGTAGTTTTAACAGTTCACTACAGCCTCTTTCAGTTACATATGGTATACGGTATATAGGCCTGGGGCCTAATCGTATGCATAGAAAATTTTTAAAATTCAGCGAAGAGCGGTATCAATTACTTGTGGTTTGGGATACACCGGGAAGAAGTAAAGTTCAAGTTTGTAGAACTGAAAATTTTTACTTTAACGTCATTATTGAGATCACTCTCACTCATGTTTATAAATAAACTTCCTATTCCTATCACTAGCTGTGATATCATTTCAAAATTCTCAAGAAGGGTAAAGTAACTTACTGGACAAGATGGAACAGTTATTTAGAAATAACACATATCTTCTGTGTTCTCTTCAACTCACCTTCAATTAGTAGTTGGTAGTTGGTGCTATTATACCTTCTATTGAAAAGTGCTAATTCTACTGCTTCTTCTTGTACAATGTGACTTTTTTGAAACCATTGTTTGTCGACGTTTGAAGCATGTATGGTATGTATTGGAAATGTAAAATTGTTTTACAATATTTACTAACAACCAGAACTTCTTTTGTTTGAAACCCCAACAAATAGAAATGGCTCATATACTATATATCATTCAATGATTCATTCATACATAATTTTTAAGAAGTTTGTGCACAAGCTTCTAAATCAGTATCTGAAAGATTCTTTGTAGTTAAAATAAATTTCGCATAGATCACTAGACAAATGTGAATTTTCTGTTAGAAAATCATTTAAAATTCATCAAAATTTTTGAAAATTTCAGCATTTTTCAGCACGAATTTACACGACATTCGATGAATATTTTGGTTGGCTGCTAAGAACATGTCCAATGATATATTACATTGCCTATACTTTATGAGGAAGTCCTGAATTTCATTGATAAAGATTTAAGGTTTTTCCATATCTGAATCTTCAACTAGGTGATTTATACGACCATAAAATTGTCAGCACCTCGGTCAGATTTTTAGTTGTATGTTTAATAAGTGTAATAATTCAGGTCGAGATATAAAGTAGCATAAGGTAAAGCAATATTTTAACGTTTCAATTGGATACGAGTCAGATACATAGTCAGTGACGTACATATATAGATTTTCAGAGGCGTAGCTAGATAACGAATACAGTTTTTTTAATCTTGTATTAACTATAATCTGTTACACGAAAATAAAGCAGTTATAATTTTCTGTTACTAGATTATATTACTTAACTTTTTACACTTATTGTGTTTTAATTTATTTCTTAAGAAATAATGCGACAACTCGAAAGAGGTTGTAACAAAAGCACATTTTAACAAAAAAAATTATTCGGTATTCGTTATTCAGTTAGAAGTAAATATTTCCTTCTGCTTAATAATATTAATCATTTTGTCAAAAATACGTTTATCACCATTATACTATAATGCTGTATTAGTAGATGGAGCTATCCTTGTAAAATCTCAATATCTGAAATGTTTTTTTAATCTCGACTATTGTAAGCGAAGCAACCCTCAATATAAAAAAAAATTGTGAGGTAAAGAGAGACGAGGCCCTACAGTATATTGCGGAGTTCGTACCCCTGTACATAATCATTTAGAGACAGTGCTTTTAAACTAATGATATCTACAATAGAAACTGACATAGAGATATAATATTGAATAAATCAGAGCCAACTTTTAAGACATTTTTATACTGAATAAAATCAGTAATACAAATCAATGACAATCGAGGTGCAATGTATAAGTCAATCTCTCAAATGTCTAACGCAAATAAAAAGAAAGTACGGACGAACGAACTAGGTACTACTTTACGTTTGTGGCTTGGCACTTGGCGGCACAAAGAGAAAAAAAATAACGCTAGTGTGGGACAGAGAATAACCAGACAGCTTTACAATAGAGGGTGAGGTTTAGACCACTGCGCAATCTCAAGTGCCAAACTACAATCGTAGACTAGTATATCTAGAGCCAAGGATTACTTACACTATAGATGGTCAGCCGCTACATAAATGTTTCTCGCTCAAAAATGCCAAGGCAACTACCCCAAGCTGGAAACTCAAAAGGGCAAAGAGGTACTATACGAGAGTGAGATTAAATAGTTAAAACGCCTTACAGCTTCGAGTATTCCATCTCACTCTGATACCTCTCATTCTATTTGGATTATCATTTAGGCTAGGGCCATGCTTGCGACCTGAACGCCCCGACCAGGTTGCAGTGATATGTTACATTGATTCTTATGTAGGTGGTCAGGCTTGCAACCCGCGACAGCGACTGATTTTGAAAACGCCTGCGCTGTGTTTTCAAGACACCGCAACGGAAACGCCTGTCATTTTTTCTTATATAGGTGACCATACTAGCGTTGAACAAGTCGCGTCTATGACATCAGTCCTGCTCTGCTGTCGTTACTGAATATTGTCGTTTGCCTCAGTATTCCTTCTTTTACGTACGAACACAGTTCGTCAAACGAAGATTCACTTATCCTAAAGTGTTAAAGTGGTTTCTGAGAACAGTAAACAATGTGTGAAACTGTCCACATGCGGAAACTGTTCACATGCGAGTCTCTGTGCGATCACTAGATGAACACTGTATTTTCTTTTCCTCCGTTTTTTCTTATACGTGCGATAATAATTGCCAACAGCATATCGTCATCCATCAACAGCATGTTTATAACTGACCAAAAACACTGTCAGGGCCAGGATACAAAATGTTACATGTCTGCGACCTGGTTGCGGTGTACTTGTCGCAGCGACCCTAACGCAAGTATGGCCTGACCCTTTTAAGCGATAAACTTTTATGTAGCGGCTAACTATCTATGATACAGAGAATTTTTGCTAGAGTATCCAGCGTAGAATTTAAAACAAATTTAATTGCGTTGTACACTCTTAAATATAATGAAACTGCTGGTAAATTAACCTTTTACTTTTAGGTCATTATATTAAAATCATACCTATATCATAAATGTTTAAAATCAATAAATATAAATTTGAAATGAATACTGTTCGTCAAATTAATGAGAAAAGTAGCAATTTTGAAAAATCTAAAATTTCTACGATTCATGCTTTGCGGAATTATTTCTTTTTGTTAGGAGTAGTTCGTTGCATATCAAAACTTTCAATTAAATATTGATGATAATAATGTTGCGACGTTTCAACCCAGAAGGCCTCCTTTGAGTATGCCACTGCTCATAATACCTGTCAGCAAGTCTAGACGTTGCGGTGTCATTTCGGAAAGGTCCTTCGCTCATCTATCGCAGGGTAAATCTCATCTCGGTTTAAATTGGACCGGGATATCTTGTAAGACAGTTGTCCCGTCAAGAGGGCCTAACAAGGGTGTACCCCCTGCCGGGTACTACCGACCACAAAATTATTATTATTGATTACCGATCATAAAACCATACGTCTCAGCATCCATTTTCCCACGTGTATGAGAAAGAGTTGGAAATATTTAAACAATTTTTAAACCGGTGAATTAATTTAATGAATTGCCATCAAGCTACGTACCAACTACTGCATTCTTTTTGACGATTGACTTTAAAAATTATAGGCCTGGTAGTAATGTTTGATGTTTATTGGAGTCTACAAATTTTAGGGTTATCCTACAACAAGATACACTATATATAACAAGAGTCGGCTTAAAAATAGCACACAGACGATACTATTTTGTATCGTTCTGTTTTGTTTATATTTATGTAGTTTATATGTGTATGGTTATTTGGACATTTTAGTTTCACTTTCTGAATCCTAAAACCCCTTCTTTTGGGACACTTAGTAGAGTATTTACAAATATCTGAAAGACAAATATGTAGCAATTTTGTATTTGTGCATTACTTCCTCACCCCTCAAAGTGAGGAAGTTATGTATTCGTGAAAAAAAGTTTTGAAAATTTTTATTGCATTTCTGGACGAATCTCGACGAATTATGACGATACACAAAATTTAAAACAGAAAAAAATTTTCTGTCTGGCTCGTGATAGCAGCTACAAAATGTGACTTTTTTGAAACGTCAAGAAATGTGACTTTTTTTAAACGTCAAAAAATGTGACTTTTATGAAACGTCAAAGTGACTTTTTTGAAACGTCAGAATGTGACTTTTTTGAAACGTCAAAAATGTGACTTTTTTTAAACGTCAAAAATTACTTTTATTATAAACCACCACACGTCGAGTTTTACCACGGTGAGGAAGTTCTGATCCCCAAGTAATTGGCAGCGGTTTTTTTGATATCGTACCGGCTGTACCACTTGAGATGTAAGTCTAAAAATAAAAACTATATTACCTATCTTCGATACAGAAAAAGTTTTATATAAGAGTTGTTGTACATCAATCGCACTACAAACTGATGTAATCAAAACTTATAGATGATATTCAAATTTTCTCTATTCAAATAAAGTTTCTTTTATTCTTATTTTTATTATTATATTTTTGAAATCCATGAGAATAATACTTTTCAAACCTATAAACATATTGAGGTGTACTCTCAATATTTCATGAAATACATAATATTCAACAATCCAAATCTGCCCTTCAGATGCCATGGCCAAAATAACAGATTATCTTTATTATTAAAGATACGAAAAAAAAATTATATAGATTTTGTTGTATATCGATTGGAGCACAAATTGATAAATTTAAACAGTATACAGTATGATCTGTTACTTTGGCTATGTCATCTAAATAGTAGATTTGAAAAGATGAGCACTCTGTATTTCTTGAGACACTGAGATTACACCAAAACATGTTCATATTTTTGTAAACCATTTTTCTCAAGGACTCCAAAAATATAATAATATATAGAGTGTTCTATTTAAAAAAAATAAAACTTTATTTGACCAGGGAAAATTTAAAGATCCTGTATACGTTTTGATTATATTAATTTGTAGTCTGATTGATATACAACAACTTTCGTACAAGACTTTTTTCTGTACCTAAGATATTAAAGTTTTTGTTTTGACTTACATCTTAAGTGGTACACCAGTACATCAGTAGCGGTTGGTGAAATTTGGTTATACCATATCTTAATATTGCATTATGGGGCTAAAATTATACTCTAATGTATGACTGTCAATAATGATATGAAGTTTTGCAAAAAATATTGCATTTGAAATTTGAGAAAAAAAAATTGCAAAAATGGTGTGCCTCTTTAAATAATCAAAATTTTTAATTCAAATTTGATGGTAAAATATACTCCTCAATATGAGAAAATAATAATAATAATAAGGTGCCAATAATTGACAAATTATCTAAAAATTACCAGGGTGTGGGCACACCATTTTTGCAACTTTCTTTTTGTAAATTTTAATGCCATTTTTTTTGCAAAACATTTAAGTATTGACAATTATTCCATGGTAGCCGAGTGGGTAAAGCGCTTATAGCTATTTACTCGGTACTGAATATCGATAGTTCGAATCCATGCCGGAGCAAGTTAGGAATTTTATTTGTAATTTGTTTTGGATTAAGATGGGAGAGAACTGTCGATGCCCTAGATGTGGTTCGGACTCCACAATAAACTGTAGGGCCTCGTCTCTCTTTATTCAACACAAAATCCTAGGATTTTCTGGGAGTTACTTCGTTGACTTGAGAGGCGGTTAAGAAAACATTTTAAGAAAACATTTTTTTTTTTTTTGATAAAAAACAGATCAGACCAACTTATCAGTTCAAATAAATACTGCTATCTTTAGTTATCATTTTTGTCATTTGAGTTGTCTTGTGTAGTTTCCAATAAATTGTCATTATTGATAGTAGAGCCCGAAGCCGAATATTACATGACGTCAATATCAGAGGGGTATCCAGGATACCGGTGTAAACACATGCACAAAACTGATAAACGCACTACATGTACCAGATTAAAATAGGTGTATTTTAAGCGCCATCCAGCCGCCTCCATATGAAGCTGCATCCGTTACAAACAGCAAGACACATCATTTATTATTTTCACAATTCTCGCCCCGACTGCTATCCAGTATCCACACATTCACATATCGTTTTTATATTTGTTCGTTCTAAAACCTTTGTCGATATTAAGCGGGCTGGCATTGCCACTGTCTCATCCATCCCGCCAACTAGTAAATTTGCGATGCAATAATCACTAGCGTCGGCGGTTTCATCTACAGTAGCCCATACGTGTTTGTCTTACAACTCGGAAACAATGTTTGCTTTAATTTCGTGCACACCGGAAATATGTAATTTTTCCTCAATGTGGATTCCGCAGGCACAGTAAGTCATTGTACCTTCCACTAAAACAATTTTGCAGAACCTGTATAAAATGAAGGTCATCTAGTTTGGTCCACGAAATGTTACACGCCGCCATCATTTTAACTAAATCTAAATTAAACTGTTCTTGTCTTTCAGTAGCACTCATACGTGTTTTATGATTTTCAGTTGCAACATGCTGTAAAATCTGTGTTTTCACTGCCCATGGCAGTATTTTTTCACAAAAATTGCACCGAAATTCTGTGCCATTAAACTCTAACTCTAGGAAATTCTTTATCCATCGTTCTACAGCAACTCTTAGGAGGGGAAGTGAACGCGACACTTTCAAAACATTCTGCGACATTATTATCTGTCGTAGAAATATGCGAGTGTATCATAGAAGACATCCGATTCGTCCAGCTCCAAACTATCAGATTTTCAAAAATTCAGAAAGACTTCTTCGAGAAACTGCTTAGTTTAAAGTTAACAGGGGTATTGCCGGAAGGCCTCGTCATGCCCGAATACTCCTTGTAGAAGAACAAATTCTGGAAATGATGGAAGAAAACCCGGGAACCAGTGTCAGATTAATAGAAAGGCAGACAAGAGAATCAAAAAGTACAGTGAAAAGAGGAATCACCGAAAACTGATTCATCCTTTTCACATTCACCAAGTTCAAGAACTTTTAACCGAGTTTCTATTTTCATACGAGTAGGACATCGTTGATATTAGGTTAGGTTAGGTTAGGTTTGTTGTGAGTGGCTCTCAGTAGACCCACCACTACGGCCATCAGCAGGCCTATTGTGGCTCACGCCTAATTATATTCCACCCAATAAGTTCAGTCTCATAATGAAACTGATAACTTTATTGGGTGAGAATGTGTCCAGATCCTCTGGCAGCAGTTGCCCTTTGCCAAATATTGAGAATCGGATCCTCTCCACAGCGGGATAGGTGCATAAGATGTGGTCTGCCTTCTCATCATCCTCCAGGTATAGACGGCACTCGGCGTTTTCCGCTAGGCCGAGTTTATGCAGATCATAGTTTAGTCGGCAGTGCCCGGTATATAGGCCTGTTAGAGTTTTCAGGTTTACCCTGTTTAACTCTAAAAGTTTCTTAGCTCTTGATTTCAAAGGGTATTTTATAAACGCCTTCGAATGAACTAATCCTGGTAACTCTTGCTAATACTGGAGAGTTTTCCTTTCAGCCCAGCCTCAAGTACCGCCAAGATAGCTATCTTGGCAGTACTTAAGGATATGCCAAGTATTGGTTCTGGTACGATGAATCGTGATCCCGCTCCTTCTCTGGCTAAGGAGTCCGCTATTTCGTTACCAGAGTGGTCGGGTATCCAGACCAGAGTCACTTTGTTGTTTTTGCTCAAATAATTTAGAGCTTTCTGACAATTCCATATCGTTTTGTAGGAGTCAAGAGCTTTTATAGCTGCTTGGCTATCTGAGAAAATTGTTATTGATCTGCGTGCATATATTCCAGCCTTCGTACACACAGTTCAATGGCATGAACCTCAGCCTGAAAAACAGTTGCATGAGTACCCAGGCTTGAGAATATCCTCACCCTTGGTCTGTAGCTATGTACTCCGGCTCCTGTTCCCTCGGGAGTTTTGGAGCCGTCTGTAAACCAGCAATTGTCTGTCTTCAGTAGGTCGGCTTTATTCCGATCCCACTCATCTCTTTCTGGAGAAAGGATGTTGAAGGTCAGCTCGTAGTTGGTCATGGTAGGCACAGTATCCGAGGGCATTCCGAGGATGCTGTGATTCTCTATGTCATCCAGCAACCTGTTCCGCTCCATGATACTAGTCTGCGGCATATTAATGGCCGCTTGTTGCAGTCTGTAGGTTGCCCACCTGGCCTCTCTGCAGATATATATGAAGAGGGGGGTATCGTTGATATTAAACTTATCTTAATTTCACAGTAGTTTATTATGTGGGTACTAACATAAGAATAATGTACGGTATTCAAACTACATAAAGAATTTAGGTGAAAATCTATCACACAAAATCTAATAGGTAATAATATTTTGGTTCTGAACGACTGAAGGATACACTTTGTTTTTAGTATTTACTCAAAAAAAAAAAACCTTTAATATTAAACCCAAGTTAAATTGTTAATTTCTTTTAGTTTTACCATCATTGACTGTGCCTCAAGTTCGAGGACGTGCAAATCTGCCGTTCGTCTTCATTCTCGCAGATTATTTGACAATACAGAGCAGGCGATATGAACTGCCACAATAGAATTCTTTTTACGGACGATTTATATGTTACAAAACGTGGGCTAACAAATTTCCATAACCAACATGTTTATGCAGACGAAAATCCTCAGGCCGTTAAGAAAAGACATTTCAGCGTGAGATTAGTATAAATATATGGATGGGTTTCATCAATGACTTTCTGCTTGATCCTATCAGTTTGCCAAATCGCCTCAATGGTAACAGTTATTTAGATTTTCTGCAAAATGCTTTGCCGAAATTGCTTGACGATTTTCCACTTAATCTACTCATCTTTTGCATGACGGTATATCACCGCATTTTACTCGCAATGTAAGAGAACACTTCAATGATCAGTGCCTAGGCAGATGGATCGGCAGCCCATTCCATGGCCACCACGTTCACCAAATTTGACTCTTTGTGATTTTTTCATTTGGGGAGCATAGAAACAGAAAGTGTACTCTGTGGGTATTGATAATGAGGAACAAATATGGAACAGGATTCAAAATGTTGTTCATAATTTGCAGAATGAAGAAAGCTTGGGAAGAGTGCAATTTAATTTCTTGCGTTGAATAGATTTATGTATTACTGAAAACGGTGGTTATATCGAACAGTTTCTGTAAAAGCGTAGTCGACTGCAAGTGTCTGTAAACTAGAATACATTATTTTATCTTTGTTATCAAATAATAAATTAATTTTGAAATAAAATAATTAAGTCAGGTTTGAATTGAAAATACGTTAGTGATGCAATAAAAATATTAATTAAACCAAAACTGTTAGAAATACAAAAATTTTACAAGAGAGAAACAAATTAAACAAACTGTTTGTCTTTATGAAGATTATAGAATTGAAGCTATAATATCACCCACAAAAAACTTATGCGCAGATTTCTTCAAGAGTGGCGGTATTTTTCGTACTCCTGTTAATGCAATTACTTCGGATACAATGTTATAAAGTGACATACGTACGGAAATATTAGTATACCAAATATCAGTAGAGCTGAATTTAGTTAAATCGACTTATTTTCACCGCAAAAACCTATGGTAGCTTCATGTACATGGAATATTGGGATACCCTGTATAAGACTTTCCACGAACACAAATCTTATAAATGTATTTTATTGTTAAGGGGGTTTGGCCTTGATCAACATTGATCGTAGGGTATTGTTAGTTTTGAAACATGTTTTTATATTTTTATCCTATTTACAATTTGTCTAAATTTATCTGACACACCAGGAATGCATGGGATAGGAAAATAGTGGGCTATTGCTTGTTGTTTGTATTCTCCGTTGTTGATACTACCAGTTTCAATATTCAGAAATGTTTTTCCAACAAAAGAACTCTGGATAATTGTTATTTTGTAAAACAGATTTTATGAATAATTTTTCGTTACCAATAATTTCAGGGTTAAATGAAACACATATCGTTCTCTCACATTTCAAATAAATTGGAAGATTATTCTGAACAAATTTATAAGGATGTTGAATGTAATTTCACAGAAGCATATCCATAAGATACAAATAGAGGGCATGGATAAGTTTACAAGTTTGAATCTTACCTATTTTTTTGTTGACAATTCCCAAGCTGATACATGTATAAGCAATTTAACGGATCATTTCCTTTATACTTTAGAAAATAAATAATAGTTTTACATTTTTAATTGACGTAAATAATTCCTCACTGTTGCCGTGAAATGTTTTTATCTACTTGTTGTAAATTTAATTAAAACTACTAGATTAGTTTTATTTACAACTTTAATTTCTGCAAATAACATCATAATAGTTTTTTTTTGAAATTCTTCTATACAATAGGTACTTTACAGAATGTCTGGACACATGTTTTTCAAATATTATCCACGAGTTGTCTCATTAAACCGGACACGTTTTACAATTAAACTTTTTTTTTAAACTGTCGATAAAAATATGACATAGTTTATTATGAATTTCGCGGAATGATTCGTTAAGATCATGCGTAGGAATTTAAATGAGTTAATTTAATTAATGTTTCGTTAACACGTGTAAAGTTAATAAGGATGTTTAACACTTCTTGTTAATTAATACATACTTTTCAGGAAAGTAAAACCGCACGAAACATTTCAGTCCCCAGTAAGATGTGAAGCAGTTCGTTGATATGCAGAACAGATCCCGGTTGAAATTGCTTTTAACTATTTAGTATCTTGAAACATACAAATTCAATTCCATTTAAAGCAGTGTAATTTTTTTTTTCGAAAAAGGTTATTCTAATTCATTAACAAGATAAATAAATTTATCGTCATTTTCTCAGTAGTAAAAATAGCATGTTAAAGTGCATTCTAGTATAGCAATAAATTTTAAAGGAGATTTATTAAAGCATTCGTGAAACATTGTTATTTTTGTTACCTATATTTACGTCGCAACTGTGTGATGGACTTGGCAACTTATTATCTTACCATGCCAAAACAATAGGATTTGTAGCCACTGTAATAAATCGTTAAGGATATATTTTTACTCCAGACGATGTCTAAAATATTTCCTCGATTGCTGAACAATTGTTTGACATTTATTACATACACTAATATGTAGTTTTAGTCTATAGCTCAAAATAAAACGAGGAATACTCTGACCTCGTTTCTCGAACATTTTTGGGTATAAAGCTAGCCCTACATATTATTCAAAATTAAAAAAAACTCTGTGTCAAAAGGATTAGACAGTTTTTTTTTGAAAAATGTTTTTGCCTATCCAAAAAATATCACTTCTAGAAAAATTATTAACCCGAAAAGGAAATTATTAAATGAAAATATTTTTTCTGCAGTAAAATGACAACTTCCCAATCTTAAGAACGTCAAGGAAGTGTCACTTGACCTGCTTTTTTTTGTCCCTGTCTAGCCAGTGTAATTCAAGAATAAAAATTTTTGTTTCAAAAATGAAATTTTATTGTAAATAGCATGAAAGATGATGTTTAGAAAACAATAACCTGAATAAATATTGTAATAACTATAAATACAAAACATTAATGTTAATTGTGGTGTTTTGTACATTGGTGATATTGAATGAACATAAGCTCAGAAATTTCTGATGTACCGATACATTTTGAAGAAAATAGAATATAACTGGAGTTTTCTTTTCCTATCGGCAATATTAAATTTTATTTTAAACCTTCCGATATGGTTGTGATTCACCATCCGCTATGTGTTTTTAAACAGGTCAAGTTTCCTCCAGCATCCACCAGCAAAGTTGTCGAAGTTCAGTGTAAGCAATTACCGGTATATTCTACAGAATTTGGCTGGCCAAGAAAAGTAGCAATTTTGCTTGGAATTTTTCTAAGATTGTGCATACGCTTGACTTGTACATTTTCCCTGTTTGTAATTTAATAAACACCTATGTTGGTTTTAGATTGTCATGTCGTAAGGCTACATATTTCTTAAAAAAAGTGATGTTGCGTTGACTGTTTTCTTCAGCAATTACAATTTGTCTTGGTTTATTAGTTTTAGAATACGAAATTTTAACAATTATCATTGTGTTCGCATTTACAATATCATCAATTGACATTTTGATCAATTCGTTGCAACATGCACCAGCTAAACCCATGATAAAGGACAACCTATAATGCAGATTGGTCAAGTAACAACTTCTACAAAAAAATACTTATTTTTCCCTTCATGATAAGAAAGAATTCTTTATGTGCAGCCCTTAGAACCCTTAATTTCTTATGCTAGTATCCCGAAAATTTCTTTTTAAACGTGGTCAGCTTGTAAAATTTGCAAATGTCAATATCCTTCTTTAGAGTATGCATCGATTTTAACATTGGAGAAGTAGGTACTCCTAAGGTAAACGACTTAAAGTTTGAAGTTTTTTCGGCTAGGCTAGGAGCACATTTTCATTAATTACCTTTAAATTTGTTTGATTACATTAACGTTCAAAAGTTATGTGCGCTTTTTTGTACCGTTCTTTTGACTTTTCTGGTACAAATAGAGTCGCAGGTTTTCAGAAATTGGCCTACTTGTCCTGTAAATTATCGCTTTCCGGACTTGTGACGAAATAACTATTGTTATAAAAATATGTGACGTTTCGAAATACATTCTGAATAAAACTTCTTATTAATTACCATGAGGAAAACATGCCTCTCTCAACCTTTAAAGGTATATAAATCTGAAATTATTTCTTCAAAGGCTTTCTCGGTGATATAGTGTAGCACAAATGGTACCAGTGAATATAGAAGTTAAAATAAGGCGATTGAATGAAATATACCTTAGTCTAAAGTTGCACTCCTGTGAAGTTACAGCCTCCTCAACATTTAGGAGCCAACATACATTTTTATTAATAATAAATAGTGATACCGGCAGTAGTAGCTTTAACCTTGAAAGAATTCCAGGCTATGGGCGGCGTCTAATCGCGTATATTATATGTATTTTAAAAAAACATTAATATGTCTAGTGATGTGAGCTTGAATATAAGACACGGTCACGTCACGGTCATAATGAAAATGACTATCATGTTATTTTGCACTGTGACGACAGAATGCCAAAATTGTCACTTGTGTCAAATATTAATAATGACGACGTCATTTTTATTATGACGATCAAAACAAGCCAATTTCTACCTTTGTCGAATATGTTATAGGAAGAAGTAGTAATATGTGGTTATAGTAGAAAATGGTCAAAATCATCAAAGTAGGCGGATCTTCTTAAAATGTAGCATACAAGTATAACTTATTAAATTGAATGTCATGCCTTACTGACATTTGCTGTCTTTACAGAGAAAGTACTTTACATAACAAGAAAGAAAATTTTTCTTAACTACCATGGTCTACCTGATTAAAATTAAAACAAAGATACACCAACAATTTCTTTTTAGATAACCAGGGATGAACCCTCAAATTGCAAAAATAAATCTAAAATTTCACTTACTGCGAACTCAATACACTGTATATGTGTATTTTTTTGTCCTGATTTTACGAGCTTTACTATTTATTTTTATGTTCTGTTTTCATTGTTTGTTGTGATATAGGTTCTTTTTTTTTTAATATTTAGTTATTGTTCTGTTTTGTGTAGTAATTATTGTTATAATTTTTTCTTATATTCTTAACTGTTTTAAAAAATAGCAGTGTTTTTGTTGTGTTTTTTTAGGTTAATTTTTTTTTTCAGTTGATGGCAATTTTTAGTTATTTCATATATTTTCGGTAATAATTATTTTAATCAATGCTTACTTTAATATAATACATATATTTATATTTTAAGTGATTCGCCTTTTTCTTATTTATTCACCTGCTTCCTATGTGCGACGCCTCTGGCAGAACAAGTTAGATCGCGGCAACTCGTAAGCTGTTCTGTTTACGATCTGTCTGCCAATCAGAACTAGCGAATGGCCGTCGTTTAATACTCTACCACAATTTTAATAGGTTGGACCTGCGGCTCGCTAGTAAACAGTGAAGTAAACACTGATTTTAGAATACAAACTGACTGCGGCTACACTGAATAGTGTACGGATTTGCCCATTCATAAATACGTTTTCAAGGTAAAAGCTACTACTGCCGTTAACTTTAGTAATAAATCCAAAATGCTTTTAGCCTTGACACACAATTTTCGTATTTGGCACAGGCGCTTGTCTATAGGTGGTACATACTTCATATTAATATTGTCTAAACTAGAGATGGGCGCGTAAGTATTTTTGATTCACACTCACGCATGTTCTCGACATTCAAGGTTTTGCTCACGCATAAAATATAAAATTTTCGGTCACATACGAGCCGTAATTAATAATTTTCTTTAGTTTACTACACAAAAATAGCTAAATAAAAGTTTACACAAGAAATTTGGTCCCGTCGCAATCGCAACCTGGTAATACAACAATTCAATAAGAACTGACGACAAGTTTAACGGGAAAATGCGTTGTCTATAGGATGGGTATTATCGATCACGTAATGCAAGAGTGAGTATGTGTGAGTGTACGCGCTACAATACGTAACACGATGAAAATGCGTTACGCATGCTCACGCACGGAATATTTCTAATTACGCTGACGAAATTAAGGATATATTTTTACTCCAGACGATGCGATGTCTAAAATATTTCCTTGATTGCTGAACAATTGTTTCACATTTATTACGTACATTAAAATGTAGTTTTAGTCTATAGTTCCTTTCTCGAACTTTCTTTGGCTAACCCTACATATTATTCAAAAATTTTAAAAAACTTCTATATTAGTCAGATTTTTTTTTTAAATGTTTTGGCCTATCCAAAAATATTTCACACCTAAAGAAAAAAAAGGATTATTAAAAAATGTAAAATATTTTTTTCTACAGTAAAGTGACAACTTTCCTGTCTCAAGAACTTCAAGGAAGTGTCACTTTATCTGCCGTGTTTGGTCCCTGCCTAGTAGCGTAATTCTTTATGGGACTAATTTTTTAATGTCAAGACTACAAATTTCTGACTTAGAAGTACAATTTTATTGTAAATAATATGAAAGAAAATATGTTTAGAAAACAATAGCATAAATATGTATTGCAATAACTATGAATACGAAACATTAATATTAATTGTAGTATTTTATACAAATTTTCGTGCTTTACGGCTTTCATGTTACACGTTTACGTCGTGTCATGTCGTGACTCGAAGTGACAGGATGAAAATTACGTCACGCGACCATCCCTAGTCTAATCTTCTCCATAGGGATGCTCCAATCGACAATGTGCAACATATTTTTTTCTAATATCTTTTTCAACATGTATAATAGTATAGTATTTATTTAGATCGAAGCACTGAACATATTACGTTTTTCTTTCGCATTAATAGAAAAACGATAGTTCAGGTTAAGTGGAGTAGCTTAGGCTAAACTTCGCCTTTTAAATATATTTTTTTTCAGTTGCCCGACGCTGGACAGTCCTCCTGTGGTCTCCAACCAAACCTCATGGGTGGAAAGCAAGCAAATTACCTACAGTCACTCCCAACATCCCGCAGGGTTAGTGGCTGTAGATCTCCGAATCATGTACCCTAAGCAGACGTAGAGAATCCATAATGATTGCTTTCTGCATTTGGCCTGCCAGTCACCTGGCTGATTTTTGGCAGGCCGGTAAGGTCTTTATTTCCGTGAGCAATGCAGGTTTTCCCCTCCAAGTACACCGATTATTAGGACGACCGTCTTGACCGAGTACCTCGTACCGGACCTCGCGATATTTAGTCTGCTTTTCCTCCTCGTTCAAGGTGATGTTTTTCTCGGCAGAGGCCAAAAATTTAATAACATGCATTGTTTTGGTTTGATGGTAAAATGAGGACTTTTTGTTATTATTGTTATTATCATTATAATTTTTATCATTATTGTAATTTTTTATATATTCTCCGTAAACGCGCTCTATCATTTTACACAATAAGTTCATATGAAGTATTTTTCTTGTTTTGAAAAGGAAGAAAACAAAACATAATCTATATTTCGTATCAAAAGGTGTGTAGTGCCACCCCAACCAGTGGTGACGCATGTCCTACTCAAAGGTGCAACTTTGGACTAAAGTATGTTTAGCCGTCATATTTTAACTTCTAGAATCACTGGCATCATTTGCTGTACTTCATTTAAAAATACCCTGTATAATAAATAATTAATCTATAAATTAGTTTTTCCAATTCATGGCCAAATGAAGGCAGCTTTTAAATAATTTATTGGAATATAAATTCAAGATTATTTCAATATCTCTTATATAAAAAAAGTCTTTGAAATTGGTCCTCTGGATACTGAAATAAAGACGCTAAATAACACAGGCCACCATTATATATGGCCGCGATCTTGAAGGCCGTTCTGTAGCCTCTAAGGGCTACTTATACTGAATTATTACTACTTACAAAATAGTGCGTTGTCGTTAGCGGAGTCACTGCATATAGTGGACGAAGTAAATAGACTGCTACAATATATAGGTGACGCAAAAAGTGAGCGCATTAAAGAAAAGTTCGCACGTGTGTTAAAGCAAGACACCGGTTTTACCAGATTAAGACGAATTTGTGATGGTATTGATGGTGTATCTCCAGATCCGTTAAATGCGTTCAAAAACTATTTTAAATATGCCTGTATTACATCAATAGATGTCGAACGGTCGTTCTTAAAATATAAGCATACTTTTTCACCACAGCGAACATCACTCACAGAGACAACCCCTGATGCTGCAAAGTTTTTACAGATCTTCTCCAGTTTGTGATAACCAAGCTAGTTCATTAAGCTAGTTAAGAGAGTAAGTTGTGCATACATTGTTATAAATTGTAACAGTTTATTGCTTTTTTTTACTAGTGAATTTCCTTTATTACACTTATTATGATGCGTACACCTATGTCTTGCCGCACGACTTGCCAGCTTTAATCATAACACTTCAATTTAGGTTATCCATACAGGTAAATGATGTTGAAAGGTCTATAAATATTGCATCGAAATGAAATTACAATACACATAGTCTAAGAAAATTGATAAAACTGTAAATATGAAAATATAACCAACTAACCAATTGCTATATCACAATTACTTAAACCAAGGTTACAAATAGAATAAGAACTCTAGATGGCAGCACTGTAATTACCATATTTTAAGTAAATCTTTTAAAATAATCGTTATAGCCACGAGCACTACAAAAGCAAAATTAATAAAAGTGAACATCTAAATAAACGACTCCATGCATGTAAAATGTGATCTTGAATAAAAATCCGATTTGCACACTTGTACTATGGGGGAACACGACGCGTCATTTATTAATCCTATTTCATTAATCCCCCTTTTTATACGGTCGTTATCCACACGTAATTAAATATCAAATAAAGCAGGTGCCTCTGCAAACACAGGCGACCCATGGATGCATCAATCCCTTAGTTTTATGCAGAGAAGCAGAAGGTATTAGAAATAGTAAGTCTTTAATATATTTAATAAATAAATATCTTTTATTTGGTACCAAGTTGTACTATTACGCTTATAAAAGAAAGTGATATAGGTTTATTATAAATTATAACCGACCGAAAATTTTATTGTCGAAAAAACTTTCTTAACGCCGTTTTACACGATGCAATAAATTTCACAATAAATTGCGCAATATTTTATTGCATCGTGTAATATCCGAAATTTGCAATTTTAAGTTGGCAAGAAATTGTGCTATAAATTGCGAAATTAGAGAAGGTTCTATTTTTCTGGCAATTTTTATGCAATTTCAGTGGTACCAACAGTGAGGCTTTAAGACAAAATTACAAAAGCAAGTGACAGGACAAAACGATTAATATATTGGTTTTTAATTTATTTTTGTTCACTCCTGTTTCCGCCTGGTGTTCCATTTTTTAGGTTATGTTTATACACTTCTGTCTTCTGTTTTGTTTAGTAGAAATAGAAAATGGAATTATCAGTTGGCAGTATGAAAAATTGTGCAATAAATTGCATCGTCTAAAAACCCCAAGGTCAAACTGCCAGGTTCACAATTTCTTGCGACAATAAATCGCATAATTTATTGTAAAATTTATTGCATCGTGTAAAACGGCGTTTAAATCTTTTATGGCCTAGCCACGTCTTGATTTACTGTCAGGGTTAGTCTTGACTTTGGCTAGCCTCTTGACTTCTTTAAACTATTTTAGTCGGGTTATTCTGTACTAGTTACTTGTAGGTAAGTTATTTGGTCATCTCCTGGGCTGGTTACTTCACATCAAGGCCGATTAAGCAAATCAAAAGTAAATATTAACATCTCGGAACTTGAAATATTTGGAATTTTTATCTCTATCTCTAATAATTTAATAATGGGATGTTCACACAAATTGTGTAGTAAAAAATAAAATAAAAAAATTCCAAAATTTAAACTTTTTAGGAACAATATTGCATAATAGCACAAATAAATTTATATTTTATTTGGCAGGTTCTATAAACAAATCATGAATTTTTGTAAAGAATAAGTTATGTAGAAACATTTATTTATACTGTACTATGTACATTTTGCACTGGTTCTTGGGTAGTAAATAAATATTAATTTTATTGTTAATATTATTGTATAAAGTTATGCATAATTAAAAACACTGAATAACTCCAAAGCACGGCACTAAACGACTTATGTCTTAAAATAAAGAAATAAAAATATGCAACGAAATTAATGCCAAGGATAATGATATTATTTGTTTACCAAAGGCAATAATATTTATTTAGGTTATTGAAAATATTTCAGCAACAAAAGTATAGGAAGTGTGAGACTTATTCCCGTTTGCACCGTTCCACGTAAGGATAGCTTAAGAAAAGTAATCCTTAATATTGCTATTTCGTTTGCACCACACTTTAAGTGAAGTTTAAGGAGGAATTAAGTTCCCTTAGTCTAAGCCTACAAATTTCTAAGCTTAACAGGCCCTCAACATTAAGTAATGATCCAGTCATATGTACTTGTACCCTTACAATAATTTTTAACCACAAAAAATTGCATTGTTTTTGGCATTTTTTGTATGATGGATTTATTTGAAATCGACATTGGGGATGATGATAATTTTTTCCAAAATGATATTCTAGAAATAATATTTTAAGACGCAGTAAATATTTTTAATACGTTTTAATGTATTTTAATAAAACATACACATGTCAGAAAAATCTTATTGACATAATTATTAACAAAAGAATATCATAACATTAAAAATAAAACTAAAGTAAAACAAATAACGGGTGTCTTGCATTATATTTAAATAATTCCAACACACCCCCTCAAGACACACGTTATTATAATTTAAATAATTTCAAGTCCTAATCCTTGAATACACTTGTCATGTAATTCTCGTGGAAGAGCTTTTGTTAATATATCTGCTACCATTTCACTTGTAGATACATGACTTAATTTCACAATTCCATTTTCTACCGCTTCTCTGACAAAATGATGACGAATATCAATATGTTTTGTTCGTGCATGATAAACTGGATTCAAAGTCAACTGTTCAGCTCCCCGGTTATCAATAAATAACTCGATTTTTGCAAAATTCTCTTGTCCAAGTTCAGTCAGTAATCCTTTTAAATATATTGCTTCTTTTACAGCTTCTGATAAACTAACATACTCTGATTCAGTGGACGGAAGAGCAACAGTTCGTTGCTTTTGGGATTTCCAACTTATAGCACCCCCTGCCAAGATAAACACATGCCCAGAATATGATCGCCTATCTTCAATGCAACCACCCCAGTCAGCATCACAATATCCATACATAGATTTCATTTCTTTAGTGTACAGTATCCCGAGTTCTTTTGTTCCATATAGATATCTTAATATACGTTTTGTTGCTAACCAATCTTGTTGAGTGGGTTTATTAACAAATTGAGCTAATCTTGAAACAGTATTAGCAATATCCGGTCTAGTTCCAACCACCAAGTACATTAATGCTCCAATAACTTCTCGATATAGTCGGTTATCAATTTCTTCATTATTTATTGAATACTTTATCTTCTTACTTGGCAATTCTCCTGGTGTTTTCACTGGATTACAATCATTCATTCCATATTTTTCAAGTAAATTAATAATATATCTTGTTTGATTAATACAAATATATTTATCAGTTTGATTAATTTCTAACCCCAAACATTGTTTTGCAGGACCTAAATCTTTAATTTCAAAATCTTCTTGAAGTTTACATTTAATTTCATTAATCCAACTGATGTCTGAAGAAGCAATCAAAAAATCATCAACGTAAATCAATAATAATAAAATATCTTCACCACGTTTAGCATAATACATACAACTTTCTGCTTTCGTCGGCTTGAGTCCAATACTTTCTAACTTTCTTGATGATGTTGCATGCCATTGTCGACCAGCTTGCTTGAGACCATAGAGAGCTTTTTTTAATTGACAAACATCACCTCCTTGCTCCATAAGTTTTAACATATTCAAAGCTTTAATTTTCAATTCTTCAGTGACCTGATTATCATTAATAATCCATTCCAAAGCTTCATAAAACATTTCCGGAATTTCCATGAAGACTGTTTCATCCAATGTCCCATTTAAATATGCAGTCACTACGTCAAATTGTCTGATTTCCAGATTCAACTCAGCTGACAAAGCAAATAAAAGTCTCATTGATTCCATTCTTGCAACAGGAGCAAAGGTTTGATTGTAGTCAACACCATATTTCTGACTGTAACCTTTTGCAACTATACGAGCTTTTCTTTTTTCAATTAATCCATCTGACCCAAATTTATTTGTTAATATTACACGGCTTCCAATAACACTTTGATCTTGAGATCGTTTTACAATATCCCAGGTATCATTTTTTAATAAACTCATGACTTCAGATTGAATTGCTCTTTTCCAATCATTACTCTCGGAAGAATTCATAGCATCATTTAATTCAATTTTAACTACTCCAGCAAAAAAAATATTATCATCTTCATTATAATTATATTCAAACATATTTTTAATTTCACAGTTACTAGAGGTTGCAAACAATTTTCTGGGACGACCTCTTAAACCTGTTTTAATTAATCTTGGTCTTCCACGTCCTCTTCTTTCTTCATTATTTTCTTCTGTTGATTCTATTCGGGGTGTTTCATGAATAGATGGTGGAACGTGAATGTCCGATGATTTTTCATTTTCTTCATCATCTACTTGACCTTCTTCTGGTATTTGTACTGGAGTTTCTTTATCATTACCAAATCCAGTTATCAATTTAACCCAAGACTTATTTTTGTTTTCAAAATCATCAGCAATCAGCTGTTCAATTTTCTGATTTTTTAAAATTGTAGTCACATTATCTTCAATAAACTTCACATCACGAGCAACAATAAATTTCTTACTTTCTGGTAACCAAATCCTGTACCCTTTCGTTTCACGTGGATAACCTACAAATATTCCCTTCATTGATCTATCAGATAATTTACCTTTTGCTGGATCTTTATCTAGAACATATACAGTTGATCCAAATGCTCGTAAATAATTTAAAGACATCTTGTCTCTATTGAACCATCTCTGATAAGGAGTATCTCCATTGATACTTTTTGAAGGACATCTGTTTCTTAAGTGACATGCTGTAGCTACAGCATCAGCCCAAAACATATCTGGTAAACTTGATTGAAGTAATAAACAACGTGCCATTTCAACTAGAGTCCGATTAAAACGTTCAGCAATACCATTTTGCTGAGGTGTCCTTACAACAGTTAATCGACGCTGAATACCTTGATTACGTAGAAAAATATCCATCTCAGCATTACAATACTCTTTGCCATTATCACTTTGAAGATATTTAATCTTTTTGCCTATTATACGTTATGCTTGAGTTTGATACATCTTGAATGCTTCTAGTGCACTACTTTTTTGTTTAAGAAAATATACTTCACACCATCGGGATCGATCATCAATAAATGTAATAAAGTATTTTGCTCCATTTACTGATTGTGTCCTAAATGGTCCAACAATATCTGTATGGACTATTTCAAGGATTTCTTCACTCTGTCGTTCACTTGCTGAAAATGGTAATCTTGTCATCTTGCCTCGTAAACATACTTCACATTTTGACAAACATGTCAACTGCTCAGGAGTTACTTTACTTGTAGTAGTTTTATTAATAACTTGAGCTAGATCATTTGCATTCAAATGACCCATACGACAATGCCACATTAAAACGTCTGAATCAGCTTTATCTTCAGCAATACCAGCTCCTTCATTACCTTCTTGTATGTAGTAAAGATCACCACGCCTTTCAGCTACAAATTTAATATTTCCATCACTGTCCATAATCATCGCTGAATCTTTTCGGAATAACACATCGTGATTCTTATTTGTAATTTTGGCAACTGAAGCTAGGTTTGATCTTAGATCTGGTACAAATAATGTATTTGAAAAATCTACTGACCTCAGCTGTTTGCCATTTCTGACTGATAAATTAACGATTCCCTTTCCTTTGATTTCACTGCTAGCTTGACTAGCCAAGTTGATTCTTCCATTGGTTTCTTCATTTAAAGATTTAAATAATTGTTTATCCCCACATAGATGTGTAGTACAACCACTATCAAGTATCCATGGTCGACAACTTGGAATACTACCAGCAAATTCAGTATGATACACTGCAAAAGTATCATCATCTGCTTGCGCACATTGTTTATCTTGTCGATACTGTCTATTCTGCCTATCTTGTCTATCTGGTCCGTTTCTTCTAAAATTTGGCTTGAATTGTCTTATTGTACATTCAGGAGACTTATGTCCTTGCTTCCCACATTTAAAACAGTATCCTTTGAACTCATTAGTATTATTCTGTTGATTTCCAGCTCCCACACTTCCAGCTACCTCAACCACTGAATTTGAACCTACTTCACTCTTTTCAAAAATCTTCACTTTAAGAGCCTCAACATCCAATAGTTCATCACGTGATTCCATAGCACATTTGAAACCTTCATAACTTTCTGGCAGACTATATAATAACATTACAGATAATAAATCTTTGTTTACCGCAATATCCATAGCACTAAGTCGATCAACAATATCAGAAAATTTGTTTACATGATCCCTGACATCACCACCTTCACACATCTTATGAAGCATAAGTTGCTTAAGTAATAAAGCTTTTCTTGCAGGCCCTTTAGATGCATAAACTGATGCAAGTTTTTGCCAAACTTCGCGAGAAGTATTACATCCACGAACATGCTGCAATTCTGTCGAACTAATTGCTAATATTAACTCTGACTTAGCTTTACGATCAGCTTTGATCCATTCATTTCGTACATCGATCCTCGTCTGGTTACCTTCTACAACAACAGGAATCTGTTTATCACCATTGACATATTCCCACATATCATTCTTGATCAATAACGCCTCGACATGAATTTTCCATGCTTCATAGTTGTCTTTACTCAAAAGCTCAAATCTTGTAGCACTCAATGTTGACGTCATCTTGATTTCTTCTTATTTTTCGAAGCCTGGGCCTATAACCTCTAGAAATAATATTTTAAGACGCAGTAAATATTTTTAATAAGTTTTAATGTATTTTAATAAAACATACACATGTCAGTAAAATCTTATTGACATAATTATTAACAAAAGAATATCATAACATTAAAAATAAAACTAAAGTAAAACAAATAACGGGTGTCTTGCATTATATTTAAATAATTCCAACAGATATGGACATTTTGTATATCGTGGATTATGGTTTTCCCAGAAGAATTTATGAAAGATCAAACTACTTCGGTGACTTGGATGAATTATACATTTTTTTAGTGATTCCGTCTGACCAAGCCAAATGTTTTAGAAGAAATAGAACCACATCTGGAGTTCCTAAATGATTTGTAAGGTACATTTATTCTCAATGAAAACATTTACATTTCAAGAAATTATCTTTTTTTCAAAAATCAAATTATTTCCCCAATTGATCAGTTATTAATCTGCCTTTGATTTTTTGCCAGTGTTGGTTATCTGTCCAGTATTGCTGACTATATGGGAATGCATACAATCATCGACTGCTTAGAATAATATATATATGTAGTTTGCCATTTGGCAAACGCAAATTAGCAAGTAAATCATCAAAATTTATTGAATTAGTATTAGACTATATCTAAATGTTAATTAATTTTGATAATGATTAACTTGCCAATTTATTTTGTGCAATTTGTTTCAGTAAAAGTCCAGAAAATAAATGAAAAATACCAAAAACCAAAGATACAAACATTACATGTGTATTGCCAATATTTTGGCCACACCTACAATTAACTTTTCAACACATCGATTATGATTAATCATTATTATTATTATAACTAGACCGTTATATTATTTATTTTATGACAACTGACAAAGACAACCTTCCAGTACAGTAACTCTCTAGTTCTAAAACAAAATATTCTAAATATCGCAACTTAAAATGCGACGTTGGCACAGTAATTCACCACTTACTTAAGGCTGTTCGTTTCTCGATCGGTGCAATGTATGAAGATTTAAACCTACCTTATTTATTTAAGGCACCTTAGCTATTCCTGGCTTAGAAGTAGAACAGTTCAACTGGGCATTAATCATTAATTAATAAGATTAGGTGTGGTGTATAGCTTTGGCTTCTTGGAACTTACTAATGAAGGCAGAATTAAAATAGTTTGATACAAATTAGTGTTAAATGCAGAAATTGTTATGTTCTCTAAGACAGGTTTTATGTATTTGGAATGCTGAAAGATCGAGTTGCAAAATTATTTTATAAAATTGATGCAAACGCACTGCTTCTTACATATAAATACACCCAGTATATTCCTATACTAAATGATTATTTGTCGTAGGAAGTATATTATACAGATTAGAGAGATTTGAAACTAAACTGAATGCCCGATATTGATTAAACCATCATACCAATACCATATCGTACCATATCGTAAATAATAATAATAAATTTATTTACTTCTAGACAAAACATAAATAGAATTAAGTAATTATAACACTATATGAATATGAATTTATTTGGTTCAAGTTTTGCAAAAATTATACACACACTTTTATGCAACAAAAATGATGTAAATTTACAATCATGAATGTGAAATTGAAAACGTCCTCATAAAGAATATACAGGTTTTCCTATAATTAACATACGTGGGATTTACCGATCTGTTCCCAGGGATAGCTTTTGACAGATATAATATAATATATTGCAAACACCTACTAAAACATTCCCAAACTACAAAAACATATTAAGTGCATTTTATTTAATTTTACAATGTTCATATAAACTTAGTTTTGTCAGTTTTAAATTAAAACGTAATGCGTAATAGATTCTTTTAAATTACAGTATATTGGTAATTTATATTACTGAAGGTCAACGGCTGGAGGGGATAACATATTTAACACGATCAAACAGTATCTTGCATAACGTGCATTCATTTGGACGAAGGTACTAAAAATGCGTAGTTAAAATCTCACAACATACTCTAAACCGACGGAAGCTACAGTAAATTCTTGTATTCGCGATATTGCCGATTCACAATTTGATGGTAGACAATTGTATTACACTAGATGTAACAAAGCAATTTCGTGGTCATGCAACACAAATATTAATAGACATATTTACCCAGAAAACCGTAAACGGAGCGTAGATGGCTTTACTCGCAGTGGTATGCAACGTAATTTTAATTTAGATTTAGTGGAATTTATAATAGGATGATACATACCGTGGTCGAAACTAGACAATCCACTATTGTGTATTAGTGGCAAATATAGCAATGTTAACGTACCTTCGGGGTCTACACTAAAAAAAAATATTTATCAACGGAGTGTGAAAATATTAGACGGAACATTTCTTCTGAGCTTAATGGAAAGTACATCTGACTTAGCGTGGACGAAACCAGTAATACTTTCGGGTTTAAGGTAGCGAATGTTTTAGTGGGTGCATTGGAGGAAAATTGTTCAATGAGCGGGCACTTGATTGCATCTAAAGTTTTAGAAGCTACAAAGTCTCGTGAAAAATATTTATGAGTGTAGTTTATTGTTAAGTACATCCCACTATACCTCCAGTTCTCTTTGAATGAGTGTTTATAATAAATTGACATTATCAACTCTGGATAATACGGAATTCGCTAAAAAAAATTCAAGGTAAGATATCGTTTCATATATGCATGCAAGTCTGACACATAACTACCTAAAGCCAACCCTGGTTTGACGTCGTATCTGATTAGTAAATCTTACCACTGGTCATAAGTAGAGATCGGGAGGTAGCGATAAATGACGTCAATTCCAGGGTTGACGCTAAGTGATATGTCGCCGCGTAAATATAAGAGTTGATAAAATTTCCGGGAATTGGTTTATAATTATCTTACCGGTAATATTACCCGATATCATTATCGTAAAGTAATTTTTTAAAAATTTGAGTGTCACAAAATTCTAGAAAGTTCATATCTAGAGCTTTTGAACGATACCAAATATATAGACATTTTCAGAAATATACTACCTGCAATAATTGTTATTATAAGTTTACAAAAAACGTATTCGAAAGAAATGAAACACTGAAATTAATTTACCTGTTATTTGATCATAATAAATAGTACACATTGTAAACACATAAATAAAAATACGTTCTCTGTTAAACAAAACACAAATATAAACTCTGCAGAAATAAAGAAATAAATGTACTAAAAAAAGTCTAGGCAAACAAAAAATTAAAGTTAGTTCAGTTCTAACTGAAACAATTTAATGTTTTATTTTTTGCTCTGTTTAATATAATGTATTTTCACCCGTATTGATCTTTTATTATTTAATTTGTAGATCAATATCATGTTCCTGATTAATTTCTTGAATTTCAATTATTTCAACATTCGGTACAGGTTCAAAATTGCCATATGAATTTTCATTTTTCTTTTCAGAATCATCTTCTTGGTCGTGAATGCTATTAGATAGTAAATCATTTCTATCATATGATTCTTCTTCGTTTTCATTCAACATTTCGTTTAATGTTAAAGCCTCATTTGCTTCATTTATATTCTCTTTAATGTCGTTTAGTTCTAGTTCATCTTTATCTAAAAGAATCAACTTATATTTTATATGTACTAGCTTGGTTGTCTTCTTAACAGAGTCTTTTTTTTTGTTTTTATCAAAGAAAAATTCCTTCAGTTTCTTTCTGAACTGGCAGATGTTGCTGGAAGACTTAAGATTTTAACAGCTATTTTTGATAGTAGATGGTTATTGCAAAGACCTTGCCACCAAGTCACAGGTTCTGTTTTTTTCAGCTACCTTCTATAAAACTGAATTACTCCAGAAATTATTTTGCGCTTTATATTCCGCTAATTCCCTGATAAGGGAAATTTATCCTAAGATAAATTCCATGGCCTTAGTTTGTTTATTATCACTTAAGTGTTCTCCTCATAATTTTGGATGTAAGAGAATATATCATTTTTTTCAGTTTTTGAAAAGGTCTTTTATTTGTCGAACCTCTACCACACTAAAATTTTCATTGTTTACGTCTATGTCTTTCTCAATATTTCTCAGAAGTGGTCATAAAGTACTAATAAATAATAAATTGTGTTGAGCGTAAAGAGTAGAAAACGACCGTATGCTGATAAAGTGAATAAATTTATCGGTGAATTTCCCGATTTATTCTATGTTGGATGTAAAATAATTTGTAAAGTTTGTGATCAAGACTTAATGTGCTGGAATAAATACGGCTGCAAAATTCATGTCAATAGTAATCGGCATAAAAATAAAAAAAATAGCGTGTCTTCTTTGGAACCTCAGTTTATGTTTGATTTACTGTTAATGCTGATTATAATCAACATTAACAGGGGAACATCACAGGTAATTACCTGCGATGTTCCCCTGCGCATATTGGATAAACCAGCATTTCGGGAGTTCTGGAGTAAATACAATCCCCAGGTGAATTTACCAATTCGTTCATCGTTACGTAGATATGTACCAAGTGTTCGTGAAGACATTGTAAATAGGATTAAATGTGCATTAAAAAATACACGGCTGTGGTTATGTGTTGACGAGACGACAGATTGAAAAAAAAATTCTATTTTAAATGTTATACTTTTACTAGCTAGCAAAAGACTAACTGCGTGTACTGGCGAAACAATTACGTAGGTGGTATTGGAGACTTTCGAAAAATATGAACTGTCAACAAATCAAGTGTTGATGTTTGTGACCGACGGTGCTGCGACAATGCGTTTGGTGGGCCGTTTTCTTCAAAGAGACGATTGTAGGTTTTTACATGTTACGTATAAAGTGCATGCGTTCCATCTTGTAGCAGAAACGATTCGAAAATGTTTTCCAGAGGTAGATGCATTAATAGCAAATATAAAAAAAGTATTTCTCAAATCTCCTAAACGGCTGCGAGCATTTCACACACTGTGTTCTGGTATTCCGGAACCACCTTAGAACCGATTCTTGACATTGGGGAACGTGGTTGAGGGCAGCTTTTTATTATGCTGAATATTTTCAACAAATAAATGCTGTGATACTACAGTTCAACCCTAATGAGGCTGCAGCTATTAAGGCAAGCCAGACAAGCTTTCAAGATGTTTCCCTTGAAACAGATTTAAAAACTATTTATAACAATTATAAAGGACTACACGACGCAATAGAAAAATTGCAAAATACTTCGTTGTCGCTAGTGGAATCGCTGCAAATAGTGGACGACGTAAATACACAGCTACAGACTATAAATGACACAAAAAATAAGCCCGTTATTGAAAATTCGAGAATGTATTACGGAAAGATCCTGATTTTACCAAATTAAGACAAATTTGTGATGGTGCATCTACAGCTGCGTTAAGTGAGTTCATAGGTGTTTTACATATGCCTGTATTACTTCCGTATATGTCGAACGGTCTTTTTCAAAATACAAACATATTTTTTCACCACAGCGAACATCGCTTACTGAGACAACTGTAGAAACATATCTGATGCTACACAGTTATTATAGTAGTGCTCCAGTTTGTGATAACGACAACCAAGCTACTTCATAAATCTGCTTAAGAAGGTAAGTTTTGTACATATTTTTATAAAGTGTACCAGTATTAATAAAATTTATTTCCATTTATTTCATTTATTTATTTATTTATTATTAGTTATCACTTAGATATACAATATATATGTGTGAACGTCATTTAACAGTTTAATAATAATGTGCAGCACTAAGCTTACAAAATACAAGGAAATACATAAAAAAGAAATTAATGCGAACGAAATTGTACAAAAACATACATCACAATATATAAAATATTTTTGTTTTTATTATTGTACTTATTCAAGTATTATGATATGATGCATACCCAGTACGTCTCTGTAGGATTAATGACCTTGGCCAGGCCTATTTATTAATTTCATAACGTTACATGTTTTGTCAAATTTTTATCTAAATATCATGGTTTGTTGGGTTAGTTACAGACAGTTATACAGTTTTAAAATATTATTAACAACTACTACATGAATCACTGGCCCAAATTTGACTAATCTATGTCAAATACTAACTGAGATATTTCAATAAAAGTGATGATTTTCGAAAATATCAACTACCAACCCTATTTTAGACATTGGTTTTATGACTTAAATTAATGATTTAAGGAAGTTAAGTTCAGTCCATAATTACATTTTTATTTTTTTTGTAAAACGTTAAACGAACAGAAAACTATTGTTTCAAATTTTTGTATGGTAGGCTTTATTTCTAAAAAAATGTTTTATGCCAATTTTCTTTTGACAATGAGTAGTTCTAGAATTATTTTCGATTTACTGAACTATGTGGTAGATAACTGGAAATAACATAGTTAAAAAAAAATAAAAATATCTTTAAAACTAATCGATTATCGAATAAAACATTTTTCTTTTAGAAATGCAATTATTTAGGAATTAAATGTTTTAATCGAATTTCCAAAAAACTCATAGGCGTAGACATTTTTGATTTCTTACTAGTATTTGTACAAAAATTATTGCCTTTAATTAATTAAATCACTAGCCCAAGGTTGATCAGTCTATGTCAAACATCATCCCAGATATTTGAATAAACCTGATATTTTTTAGAAACTTCAACACTCAGTATCTCGGAGACTGGTGGCTTTAGACCTTAAGTTTATTACAGCTGTTGGGCTTAAGATGATCCAAGGAACAACTTCCTATAGTTATGATACGGATTTAAAAAACACCCCGTATAAATAAATAAAACCAGAAATTATTTTAGTGTTTACATTTATTTGTTGTATTTTCCTACTATTTTCTCTACATATAAAACGATTGCGAAAGTAATTATAGAACAAACGAAAAGAGTCGAACAAAGTGTCATTTTAAATAAATTAAAATTGTCCCTCGACAAGGGGCTAGTATATTATTCAAAACTTTTAATAAAGTAGAATCACCAGAAAGGAAGAATTATTGCTGTGTAATATTAATAACCCTAAACCGAGTGGATAAAAACAGAGAGTTGGTAGATAAATAATAAACGACTTGGACAGGTAAGAGGTATTGCCTACTCGTGTATACATCATTTGCGTAAAAGCCTGTAGCGAAAGATTAATATCTTTAGGGGCTATATTAAAAGTTAATGAGTACTTCAACATAAGAACACCTATATTAAAATTTACAAATTTAATAAACTGCCACCCTGAAGCCTGGAGACTTCATATTACAAACTTTTCACATCGACTTTTAATTTCGTCCTGTAAAATAAACCGTTCTGGGTACAACGTTACATGTGTTTTAATTCATCACAATCAGTACCATTATATTATTAACAAAAGTTTTATTTCTTACTCCAAGGAAATTAAGGATATTTCGTAGTTTTTTTATTTCGTTTAATAACTGTTATTCTGTATGACATTAGATTGAAATGAATCCTTTAAACCTAGTCACTTTCCTCTTCAATTAAAAAAGGTGATTTTTATACCCATCTACAAAAAAAAACGAACCAAGCAATATAGAAAACTATAATAGGCCTATAGCTTTACTATTAGTTTTCTCCAAAGTTTTCGAAAAAGCGAACAAGATTAGATTGTTGTCCTTTCTTGCTGCCAGGCAGTACGATTTTCGAAAAAATCGTTCAACCCAAGGAGTCATCCCTTCGTTTCGTGACAATATTTTATGCAATCTTGACCACAAATTAAAAACCGTTGGAATTTACTATGACCTTTCCAAGGCATTCGACACTATCAATCATACAATCTTACTCAATAAGCTTAATACCTATGGCATTCGAGGTCCCCCACTAAACTGGATAGCATCTTATCTATCTAAGAAGACATAAACGGTTAGTGTAGGAGGCCTTGGGAATAAAATATTGTCGCATAGCTTTGATGTAAAAACCGGGGTCCCTCAAGGTAGCGTATTGGAACCACTCATGTTTATTATTTTCATCAATGATCTACCTAGTCGTTTGTAAAACGTATTTGCAACCCGAGAATCGCAGATGGCACATCCGCATTGCTAACTAATGAAATAGTAGAAAATCTATGTCAGTCAATGTGCTAGCTCATGTGTTACTCAATTACCTTCGTTGTGTAAAAATAATGGACTGGTTGTCAATGCCAAAAAAACCAGCATGATGTCATTCGCTCCAATTAGTACTAAACAGGATTACAGTCTATTTTTAAGGCAAGTCAAGTTTCAATCAAGCAACGTGACAGTCTTAACTTTTTAGGGTTACATATTGATCTTTCGTGGGACATATATATCGAAGAACTTGTAAAAAGCTCGCTACTAAAAGCTATAGTCTACTCCAGCTTAGTAATTGTACCAATTTTAATACCACAAAACTCTTTTATTACAGCTGTATAAATTCTTTACTGTCATACAAATTATCTTGGTAAAAAATAACTTCTAAGGGTAAATCGATGAAATGGAATAGTAAGTAGTGTTTGAAATTCTTAACATTTTTTGGAATAAAGGAATTTCTTCCTGGACAATATAGCTTTAATGAAGAATTAAAAGCTCGAAGAAAAAATAACTTTTAACCTTACGCAACCAAATGTCACTTGATACACGCCACGCCACATGTTTGATCAAATCTAAAAATAAATGTTAATAAAAGTAGCATTAATTAAGGAGGTAGCAAATAGTTTCGCGAGCTCATTAATTACTATTCCGGGGCACTGTGAATAAAACACAAATAAATCAGCGTCCAAGGACTGTGCTTACTATTAGATGTGACATAAATCTGTCAAAGACGATTGGTATGCCATCACTAGAGTATTTTAATTCCGTACGCAAATAAACAATTGTTAACATTTAACTAGAACATTTCACATGCTTTGGACGTCATGTTTGATTACCAGTACCGGAAGCCTATCTTTATAATATAACCTTTTATAAATACGTTGTACAAATATGTACACTACAGAAATCCTTTTTGTGACCTATATACAATGTATGTAAGATTAAGGTAAAATAACATCTTAATAAATTCAAGGCTAATTAAAAAAGTATTTCCTACCTTCATTGTAAAAAAAGTATGAAATTAAATAATTTTCTCCGTTTATACACGGTTATCGAAAAAGCTCGGATATGTAGGTTTTTAGTTTTAATTGTATAAAAAAAATTAAAAATGATGTAAAGTTTAATTTACAGATAGATCGTTTTATCCGAAAATAAATATTTTTTACAAATCAGCACTGGGTAACTCTTTGTCACCATTCATTGCCAGTCTCTTCATGAACAGATTCGAGATGATAGCAAAAGAAGAATTCGAGTATTTCCCCAGGGATTGGCTTAAGTATGTGGATGATATTTTTTGCAGTGTTCGATACAAAAGTCGCAGATATTGATAACTTTGTATCTAAATTAAACAGTCGTTTCGCATCAGTTAAATTCACATATGAAACTGAAAACTCTGAACAACTACCATTTTTAGATGCATTAGTAATTAGAAATAGTAAAAATAAGTTAAAATTTGACATTTACAGAAAAAATACCAGTACTCTAAGATATATTCCTAAGGACTCTCACCATTATGCTCAACACAAAATGGCGAGTTTTAATTTTCTAGTCCATCGTCTATTAAGCATCCCCTTCAGTAAGGAGAGGTTTGAAAAAGAAAAGGCATTGATTAAGGATATAGCTGCGAGTAATGGATATTCTGTAAGTTTAATTGCTAAAATAGTTAGGAAACGAAAATTTAAAGAGTCGCTTCGAAATTCCTCGACCTTTCAAAATGAAAGAGAAAATCCGAAATTTGTATCAATTCCATTCGATCTTCGATTCATCCGTGGTATTGGTAAGAATTTTAAAGATGTAGGTATGACAGTGGTTCATTCATCGGGAAACAAACTTCAACAACTTTTAGGCAATCCAAAAGACAAAATTGAAACAAAGGAAAAGTCGGGGATTTACGAAATTAGCTGTAAGGACTGCAATCAAAAATATGTTGGACAGACTAGACGATCAATTCAAACTAGATTCAAAGAGCATATGGCCCATCTCAAATATGGTAAAACAGATAAGTCTAGTGTAGCCCAACATGCGTTTGAGAACAACCAAAAATAGATATTAGCAATTTAAGATTAATTAGGAATGTAACAAATACTAGACAGCTAGATGCATTTGAAAGCTTGGAAATCATAAAGTGTAAAAATAGTATGAATAGTGACAGAGGGCCTATTCCAAATGGCCCGATTTATTGGTTAGTGGGTCACGGCCCGAACCGTGGCGGTTCGGTGAACCGTGACAATAGTTTAGGTATAAATAGTGTAGATTGTTAGCATAAGTTTAGTTTTAATCATCTCCAGATGATGCCAACTTGGTTGGCGAAACGCGTGTCGAGTGCAGTATATAGTGTTTTGATGTTGTTTTGTGGAAAACTACGTCAGTGTTACAAATCGGCCATTATTTTTTTTCTTTCACCTTCTTTGGGTATTAAGCCAGTGCTCTAAGTTACATGTCCAAGAATAAGATAAGGATGATATTCAAAGAAACCTGAGTCGGCAACAACGCCCGTAGCTGTTCAAGAATAAGATAAGGATGATATTCAAAGAAATCTGAGTCGGCAACAACGCCCGTAGCTGTTGGAAAGAAATAGAACAATTTCATACTTAATAATCTCTCTTCGTGCGGTAAACACGAGATTTATTGTACTGACTTATTAATGTCATTTATTTAAACTTTACCAAATATCAATATTTCTGTCAATAATAATTCTCTTGGGTAAATTTTCAATTTTGCGTTTATTTTTAAAAACTCGTGTGCCGCAACCCAGCACATAATTCCTACAAATTATTAAAAAAAAAATTAAACAAATCTCTACAGAAATTATTAGCTTTATGTAACAGTCGTGGTAGGAACACCATATTATTGAGTAAGATTTAACATGAGATCTTACAAATAGATATACAGTGTGGAAATTAAGTAACGCATAAATTCAGTAATTCCGTTGATAATAATTTTTTTGGAAAAAAATCTCGAAGGGGTATAGCGATTTTAACTTCAGCAAATATTTTCAGTCTATTTTCAGTTTCTTATGTCATTTATTTTATAGTTATGACGTCATCGACATTTTTTTTAGATAACAACCTATATTTTTTATTTTTGATTTTGGTAGTAGTTTTTATTCCAGTTCCGACCGTATAAAATTTTCAATATGTTATATTTGAAAGAAATCGAGAAAAACAGTCTTAAAGTTCAAATAACAAAAATTCATTAAATTGGGAAAATTTATCTAGTTGCCTAAGTTTGACGAAAAGTTATCGACGGCACATTTGTTTTTATTTTGAAATTACAAATAGTTGAAAAATCTAACTAATGTGATAGTATGGCAACTAGATAAATTTTCCCAATTTAATGAATTTTTGTTATTTGAACTTTTAAGACTGGTTTTCTCGATTCTTTTCATATAATAACATATTGAAAATTTTATACGGTCGGAACCGGAATAAAAACTACTACCAAAATCAATAATAAAAAATATAGGTTGTCATTTAAAAAAAGTCGACGACGTAATAACTTAAAAAAATAAATGACATAAGAAACTGAAAATTAACTGTAAATATTTGCTGAAGTTAAAATCGCTATACCCTTCGAGATTTTATCCAAAAAAATTAATATCAACGGAATTACTGAATTTATGCGTTACTTAATTTCCACACTGTATAATAATTTCAATGGACTAAGATTACTGAAATTTATGAAATTCCCAATAATGTTTCTTAAGGTTTTAATGTTAGATTATTAATATTGAAATCAAAATTAACACCCAAATCACGAATGGTGTCGGGTTTGGATAACATATTGTTTGATTTATTGAATAGCAGAGCTATTGTTTATACAATGTAGTTTATTTGTGAAAACATTACGTAGCATTTTGATACATTTAGATGTAATTTATATACAGTAAACCAACGATTTATTTTAATAATATTTGCTTGTAAAATATTACAGTCAGCTGTATTAGTAATAGAAGGGTGGATTTTCATATCAGCGTAAAGAAAATAAGGAACATCCAAGTTAGATTCCATTTGATTTATGAATATATTAAATAGAAGTGGGCCTAAATTATAGCCTTGTGGGATAACCCCTGCTGTGAATGTTATCTCGATAGTCTGGTAACCAAAATATTGTACAAATTGTTCCCTGTCTGTAAGATAAAATTTGAAAAAATTCAAAGAATAGTGAAGAAAATCCATTATTAAAGAACTTTCGTAGTAAAATGTTGTGGTCTAGTCTGTTGAAAGCTTTAGAACAATATGTATAGAACACATATCTCTGTATACCAGCCAATGAGTCAGCTAAAGTTTGTGTAACATAGAAGAGATTAGTAACAGTTAATCTACCATGCATGAAACGGTGTTGATATGGGGTAATGCGATTTTTTATTTAGTTCAAGGTAGACTCATGGACTAGCATTTCAGGTATTTTTAAGTTTTTTGATAATAGTGATGTGATGGGTCTGTAATTCAGAATATTATTAAAATCGTGTTATCATAGATTTCTATGTACGAGTACTTGAAAAAAGTGTGTCTTGAAGTGAGTATTTTAATGATTTAATATAATAGAATGTGTAGTGTGTATCAAATTTGAAACCCTTATCACAAAAACTGTGGCTGCTATCGCGATACGTACAGACAGACCGAATTTTTGCTAAATCACATTTTTTCCTCATACTTTTTTTGACCAGTGCATGTCTTGCTCATTTGAGATGTGAGGAATCAATAAATAAAACATTTTCCTAATTTTTCAGAAACGAAATTACATTTGTTTCTAAAAAAATTCTAAAATTTTTTTAGGTTTGTTTGATTTAATCCCCTCCTATTCAATTGGTAGAATAGAATAAATAGCGTACAATATTCTGATTATTTTATTGCCTTTCATCATCCAAAAATGTATATAAGTTTCACAAAAATCTAAATCAAAATTGTGGATCTGAAATATTTTTGAAATTTACATCCTTACAATTATTTTAGCTTGAATTTTATAAAGAGTATTTGTCTATTTGTTATTGTTATAGTTGTAGTTGTTGCTCATAATTTGTACACTTCAGTTGATATCAGAAACCACTAAAATTGTTTTACTGAAATTCTGACTTAAAATATCTCTAATATGCCAAGGACAAAGAGATTACTCTTTTGTGAATAATGACGGAGGTTCCTAAAAGATATCTTCTTTCAATATGGCGAAAATTGTTTTTGTAACTTTTTTTTAAACAATAGCCTATATTAAAAGTTTTTTCCTGATTCAATTTAAGCCAAACATTAAAATCTCAGTGGCATGTTGTAGATACTTTAACTAAATAGAAAGAAAAGAAATTATTTCTGTATTTATAATAATCTTGTAATTTATAAACAGAATTCTTTCTATAATTGTTAACTTTTTGAAAAATTCGGAATTAAATGTAAACCAAGATATCTTGGGTTATATGAAATGTTTAATTTTTATGAAAAGTAAGTTTAAAAATATGATTTTGAGACAGGTGCAACACAGCCAAATAATATATAATATGCAATAAGTTTTCAGAAAACTCAAAATTTTTCATTTACACCCCACTTTGTAAAAAAATTAGACGTTGAGTTTTAATTTTGTGAGCAGTTGACAAATCTTAGCCTTTAATATGAAAAAATACGTTCAAACTTTTCGGCATTCCAAAAACAAAAGTGGACAAAATATAGGTTCAGAATTTACTAAATTAGCTGCCTAAGAACTGTAGTTTAATATAGTTATGCTGGACAAGTATGACGATGAATTCTAACTAGATTTAAGAAGCATATAATCCATTCAAATATGGAAGAGTAGTATCTAGTATTATCCAGTGTATGTCTGAAAACTATCATATACACTAGACATCAGAAAATTAAAGGTAACTATTAAGAAACTAAGCAATATGCAACAATGTATCAATTGTCAACTTTAAATTAAAATAATACGAATACAAACTAATAGACAAAGAAATGAAAAGACTGAAGTAATAGAATTGACAATAAATTGTGAAATTCATCGATCAGTAAAGCTGCACTTCGGTTTTTGTATAAAAATATAGATTGATGTTGATATTTTGTAGTTTTGTATTCACATACATAGAACGATCAAATCAAAATAAAATCAAAATTTAACCAACAACTGTTAACTATTTCTATAGTGCTTAAAAAGTACATACATATAATACAAGTTTAAACTAATAACAATAACTGACATCACGTTACAAAATTTTCGTTTATATGTGCATTATGAAGTTCGGTATTACAATTACATTTCTTCTATTATAAGAAATGTATCATCAATCTAGACTAACTTTTATATTTATATATAACAAAATAGGTTGTTTCTTAAAAATTTGATTAATAAATAATTAGTTTTTTTAGATATCCAGTACATATTTATATAATATTCTCACAGTTACTCGAATAGTATGTCCTATCTATTTAATAATATATTAGGATATTTAAGAAGGCAGTGCCATTTTCTTTTAGCTACATGAAGATTTTCTTTTGAACAAGTTCATATTATTAAGTTATTTAAAATAAGGGAGAATACGGTTATAAAACTTAGGTCCACAGTACGTAACGATAAATTTTTAATTTCTGAGTTGTTGTGAGACTATGATATGGAATCTGAACAGGTTTTATTTATTCCTGATACTATAATAAATATCTAACAGTAATTTGTTTTTTGGATGTCTGAAAGTTTGCACTATAGTATGTACCATTACAGACTTTCAAACATCGATTTATTTGAACAGGTTTTCTGTAGGGTATTATTCACCTTTAGGTGTGATTACTTTTAATAGATATTTTTCAGAAATTTTGATTTTTTTTAAGATTTGAAGGATATGCACTACCCCACATAGATATACTGTATCTCATAATTGATTCAGGCAAAGCATTATATAATGTCTTTAAAATATCGAAGGGTATAAATTTGACAGATAGAATTTTCAAACGAGTTTTCTAATATTATTGTTTAGTAGTTCTGTGTGTTTAGTCAACTTTAGATTTTGATCTATACTTACGCCAAAATATTTGATATATTCTAAACTATGAATGAAGTTCGGTATTACAATTATATTTCTTCCATTAGAAGAACTGTATCATTAATCTAAACTAACTTTTAGAGGTGTGTTTAGGTATAGCAATTCATTTAAGTATACATTAAACAAAATAGATCCTAGTACCGTTCTTTGTGGTATACCACAACTACATCAAAGTTGTTTATATATTTATTAATCTGTACAAACTGTTTTCTTTCATGAAGGTAACTTATAAATAAATTGCTAGCTATACCTCTTACGCCATAAAATTCTACCTTGTTTAGAAGTTTACTGTATAAAATACATTGGCCAAGTGTAAGAAAATGGCAATTGACTTTTTATTGTTTTCAATTGACTTATAGTTTTTGTCACCTCAAAAATTTCATCTTCTGTACTTTTATCTTCCACAAACCCAAACAGCCTATCAGATAAAATTCCACTATTGAGTAAATTTTCAATTTGGCACATTTTCATACTAATTCCCAAAATTTTTTCAATGTCATTTAAAACTGGCATGGGTCTGTAATTACTTATTTCGGTCCTATCCCCATTTTTAAATATAGGTGCAACTTATGGTCTTTAAATCATTAGGCAAAACTCAATTTTCAAAGATTAAATAAAATATGGCATAACGGCTTAGCAATACGTACACTGTTTAATAATTATTAATGTTTTGGAAGAAATACTGTCTATACAGGAGAGGAACTGCTTTTTAATCTATCCATGTTCTTTTTTTATTATTTCCTCCTCTGTTACAGGTTAAAAAAATGCTCTTCAAATGAATATTTCTTTTTTCTAGTATTTCATCACACTTGATTTTGTCAATTGAGTTCTCCATATTAATAGAATACTCATTAAACGTTTGGGATATTTCCTTATCAGTTATATATTGTTATATGTAATATATTTATTTTATCATTGCTATGAATTTCCTCCTTTGAGCTATCTTTTACTACTCCCCAGATATTCTTTACATTCTTTTTATGGCCATTTTTTGCATAATGATCTTTTTTTAACATCTTTATTGATTTATTAGTTTTATTTCTATATGTTTTGTATTTCTGTAGTAATTGTTCTTTATTTTTGTTTTTATTTAGTTCAAATTACATTTTCTCTTTCTTTAATTGAAATAATTAAACCTTTGAATAATCAAGATCTGATCTCCAGTAAATTTCAATTGAATAATTTTTAAATTTGCCGTAAGCTACATTTACGTCTGGTGTTCGATTTAAATTTTGCCTCGTTTTTTAATAACAACTGAAATTGTTCATATTTTATGTTGTATTTTGTATGATCAGAGGCATTGTTGTAATTATATTAGTAGTTGAAAGGATTGTTTCGTATTGTTGGGTATAAGAAAGCACTTTTCAATAACAAATTTCTGAATAGGTATTTATGTCTTGTTTTTTAAATCCTTTTATGTATCCAACATTTATTAAACTATATATTTTTAGTCATAAATATAGTTAAATATGGTTCCTTGCTATGAAAATTGTACGATTTTCTCATTTTCAAATGGTATGAATATATTTAGTAGATTTCTGGTAAATAAATGACATTTTCCGATTCACAAAAACATACCTCCATACCTTTTGAAATAACTCTGAAATTCATACCTGAGGTTCACATATACCTACAGATGTGAACACCGAGTGTACTCAGTACTGTATAATATAATGTTCTCGGTCGGTAGGTTGAAGTCGAGTGTACAGCCACAGTCCGTATATAATGTCGGAGAAATAAGGGGGCGTTACCATGGAAACTGAATTCCACCAATCAGCGGTTTCATTATTTCATAGCTCACTACTGACACTACGGAGCAGGGAATGAAAATATGAGTTTTACAAAGGCGGCACTATTTCAGGCAGTGCTTTCAAATTAAGCTCTCTATTCATAAATGTGAATAAATAAGTATATCGCTATGCGGTCTCCAAGATAATTATTAAACTTTATGCCTTTGTTGTCTCTATAACTCTAAATAGAAATGTGGAAGTGGTCGATAGAGAATGTGTAAATAGTTTTTGAATGGAAATTTCGAATTTAATTGCATATTTTTGATAATTTTTAAGGTATTTATTAGCCCTTATTCTATATTTACCAGATGCTTTACTTGTCACGGAATGGAAAATAACGAAAATATTTAAATTTTTATGTGAAATAATGTTCTATTGCTCGTAATTTGAAATAATATTGTTCGGCATACATTTTATTTCTACCACTGTCTGCAGACATAACAATAAATCAGTCAACGTATATTATTAAGTATGCTATGTGGAACAAAAAATACAATTTAGGTCGAGGTAGCATTTTATTTTATTCTTGTGTCGCCGGTTACAAACTTAAACAACAAAATATTTCTTCTTGTCATTTTTTGCTTAGTATTGTCATATAGTGAATATTTTACATATTTTATTTAGTATTCGTAAGTAGACAAAATATCAATCAACAATTTCCCAATAAATAAATTTAATAAATAATGATAAACTTAAATAATTAAGTCAGTATAAAATCAAAATTAACTTATTATTACCTATTTATTAAATAATGCAAACTTTCAAATTTCATTCACAATAATCGACTATTGAACCTAAAGGAAGTCTAACTCAAAATGGAAATTGCTGATTGAGCATCTATTAAAAATATAAATTAGCCCAAAGAAGGATGGGTAGGGATGATTCAATTAGAGAATATTGGTTTGGACACATCTCCTCAACATGTTGTACTCTTGGTAAGATACCCATTTTATGGTTTTTATTATTTGTATCTGGTGTTAATATTCCGTTTATTAATTTCAATAAACTATGTTCTAGTTAATTCTTGTTTGCATTATCTTCTGTATTATTTTTAGGGTTCTCAATACCCTGTCGCATGCCAAGCAACCCCATGTCATGATCACCAATAGGATGGCAGTGACAATAGTTTTACTAATAACCGCGCTTACTCCGCAGTTACATATTTTTGTTCACAAAACTTCATTTAATTTTAAGTTAATTTCAAGGCTAACCTGTAACAACTAATGGCTTTTAAGTCATCTAAATATGAAGAACTTCTTTAATCAATTATCACTGAAGGAAAAAATAATAAACTCACGAAATATCAGTCTACAAGTTTTTTTTAACACGCTTTTATTAGCTTCACCTGTATGTTTGCTTGCTTGCTTGTTTGTTTGTTTGTTTGTAACCGACTCTTTGAACTCGATTTTGACCCACTTTAAACGGACAGATTTAATTGAAACTTTGTACACTTACGAAGAACCGGTAACAATACAATAATTTGATAAGTTTATATCATTATCCTGATCAGGATCGCCAGTCCTTTCCTCACGTATCCTCTGCGTGAGAGCAAGAGGCTTAATATTGTAAGTATATTCCGTGATTTTCAGTTCGGTCGTTGGCAGAGCGGGCAAGTCTTGGTCGACGCGAAACGACGGACTCCTCGGGCGTGAGTTCAAATCCCATGGCTGAAATAAAAAAATATTTTTTTTTTCAGAAATATCTGTTGGATCGTAATATGTCATAATATCAGCATCAATAACCAATATAAATATAGTTTAAAAAAACTACAAAACACGCTTTCATAACACATCAAACTAAAAAGTGAAAAATAAATATAGTTTAAAAAAACTAAAAAACATGCTTTTAAAGCACATCAAACTAAAAAGTGAAAAATAATTATTAATATAAACTGAAAACAATAATGAACGAAAAATACTAGTATTATTGTGAAAAAAGCGTGGGGCGCTTTGTGCCATATTTTTCGTATATCGAGCAACCCACGCTTTTTTCACAATAATACTAGTATTTTTCGTTCATTATTGTTTTCAGTTTATATTAATAATTATTTTTCACTTTTTAGTTTGATGTGCTTTAAAAGCGTGTTTTTTTAGTTTTTTTAAACTATATTTATTATTTATACGCTACCCAACAATAATTATCCGACTTGATGATAATATTTAATTTAATGATATATTATTTCAACAATTAAGAAATTTTTGTTTTTTTCTCAGTATTAATTAATTAAGTTGTGATTTACAAAAAACTGAAAATTATTGATTTAATTTACATATTTTATATAATCTTATTAACGATGGTTCTAATAAATAATTTTTTTTGTTATTAATAATTATATATCGATGACACCTAGTATAGTTTACGTTAAAAAATAACCCACACGTTAAGAGTCTGCCCGATGGATGAACCATTTAGTATTTTGGCTTGACCATGGACGGCCCAACCCAACTAGCCCCAAAGTGACGAAAACTGGCATCGGAACTTTAATATAGTAGGAATTACATAACTATCACTAAATTTGCGACTTTAGTGTAAAATTCCTCTTACGGTATACCCGTGTAGTAACAATTACGTGAATTCTACTGAATTCAGGTACCGTATAGTTATTATAATTTCAAATAACTGCTGCAGTATGTGCAACGTCGCAGATACTATTCTGCATTACTTTAAAGCATTTTCAACTTTAAAGTAAGAATTATTAGTAATGCGGACTGCACAGCGTTACCAAAGAATCACTTCAAAGTACTGATAACTGAAAGTGTTCTATTTAAAGTTCCTGTTATTAAATATGATTTGAATGAAACAACTACTCAGCGGGCAAAAACCTCGACCTGCATTGGATTATATCTTCAAATCATGATATATCGGTAGCCAATATCATTTGTCAATTCCTAACCAGACATAGGCCGGTTTCGAACTTATTATTTCTCCTCAGTGTGCCATAGGTTATGGAACAGACAAATGATAGTGGCCAAGCTGCTAGTCATATACTGACTAAGGTAAATTGAGTAGTGGTGAGAGATGTGAAACTTCTCATATGGTCCAAATGCTACGATCTATCATGATTTAAAGGTATAATCCAATGCAGGTCGGGGTATTTGCCCACTGAGTAGTTGTTTCCTTCAAATCATATTTAATAACAGTAGTTTAGTCCACCTGGGCTAGACGTCGCCGCTCTCGGTACTTGCTTCGAAAGTCGCTATCCGCCACAGAGACATCTATGATGTCGGTCAGATAGTAGCATTTGGACTATATGAGAAATTTCACATACCTCTCACCACTACTAAAGTTCCTGTAACGTTCTGGAGCTTTAAAGTTGTGTATCTTATTAGCGAGATTAAGTCAACACTTTCTTATTCGGAACTAATCGCACATGGCGCCCATAAGCAGTAAAACAACAGAAACGATTTTCCAGCATTCATGGACCTTTTATAGAAAAGTTATGTTACAGTTAGGTGAAGTTAACAATTTAACAAATTATTATTATTTTTAAACTAAAATAGATTATAATTGTTATAAGATTCTTTGTGCTCTATTTAAATAAAACATTTTAATAACAGATTATAAGAGCTCTTAATGGAAGTTCAAAGTTTGTATAAATAAAGAATATTTGTTTTAGCAGGCCACTTTAAATATTTCCGTTAATATTATTAAAATTTCACTGCCTTTTTTAACTACTTTGAAGATTCAGTTTAGGACTACTAATCACGCGACAATTATGAATACGACATCAGTGATAACGATAAAGAAATTTACATTTTTTAAAGACCCAAAATGTTTAAAGTTTAAAACTTTGGGATTTGTAGAAAAATCAATTACATTACTTTTCTTCTCATTGAATTATTGAAAGTAAAAATAAGAATATGGAATTAAAGAACTGAATAAATTAAAATAGTTATAATTATTGTCACATTTGGATAAAGCAACTATTTTAATTATCTATGTACCTATACATCTTAAACTAAAATAACAGCAGATAATTCACCTCATTTTATCTTAACTGTTTAGGAGATAAAACAAACAGCCTGTACATTGCTTCTTTTTAATAATTATAATTTCCAGGAATTATATCAGAATGGACTATTATATACTTATATATATATATATATATATATATATATATATATATATATATATATATATATATATATATATATATATATATATATATAATATATATATATATATATATATATATATATATATATATATATATATATATATATATATATATATATATATATATATATATATATATATATATATATATATATATATATATATATATATATATATATATATATATATATATATATATATAT